>JAOQMQ010000196.1:9954758-9974203 GCA_027563845.1 Erythroxylum subrotundum
GGTGGAGCCACGACTCGAACACCCAACCTCAAGGTTTTGTTGTTGTTAACAACACGCCTCTCACCAATTGAGCTATAAAATCTGTGCGGATCCAACACAACTTCCTAGATGAAGCTCTATCCAGAAGAAGTAAAGGCCAATTGGAGGAAATTCCAAGAATCCAAATTATCGTAAGGGGAGGTCTTAGGTTGAGCCGTCGTGAAGCATGCAAAGATATCCTTTTTGACATATGCCTTGGTGATTTCTCTAGGAAGCTGTGACATCATCTTGGGAGTGCAATGGTTAATTAAACTCAATGATGTCATATGCAAGTTCAAGACTACCATAAGGTTTACTTAGGAAGGAAAGCTAGTAACATTGTTAGGAAGCAAGAAACAAGGTACAAATATGGTATCTACGAAAATTTAAACAAAATGTCGGAGGGGGGACGAGTAGGAAGACTGTATATGATACAGTTATCTCACCACATCGAGCGTCAATTACAACATATGAGATTAGCAAAGTTAAGGTCATTGATGGATAAATTGGATAAACTTCAAGCCCTATTAGCAAAGTGTAACATCTCATTACCCATGTTAAGGTTAAAGGAGTAAATGTGAGAGATTACTGAGAGATTAGATAACACAACTCATGTTCATGCATAATATAGCATGCTCATACACGTGAATGGTGAAAGTTTTGCACATGAAAATAATTGTACATACATTCACGAATGATTCCGGGTAGAATTGTATTGAATTGGGATTTTTGGGAAAATTGTGAATTTGGAATTTATTTATATTGAAAATATTATTGATTAGTGGAAATATTGTATTTATAAATTTTGGTGAATTTAGGATTTACTTTTGAAATTTATAGAGTATTGTGGAAAATAGGGAACAAGAAATCAAAAGATATTTGGAGATAGTTGGATTGTAAAGATGGGAGTTAAAGAGTTTAGCTCAAAAGAAACTTAGTTAGAGTTGGACCTTAGGAAAAGTGACAAGTGTAAAGTTGTCTTTATTATTTATCAGAAGTAAGTTTGAGTCATCCGAGAGTTAAAAAGGGGTTTGTTCTTTTCCTAAGTTCTTTCCTAGTTATCATCTTCTCCGAATTTCTTTCCATACACAAAGTTTTTCATTAAACACCTTCTAAGAGATTTCTGTGTTTTTCCCTTTTCCTAAACCAATCTCACCTTATAAATTGTTTCTTCTGCCTTAAGAAAAACCAGAAGATGGTTAATGTCCACAGTGGATTACGTATTTTGTATGGAGTTAGGGCTTGAAGATAGTTGAAGTTTTTGGAGTCTTCATCAAGTAAGTAGTGAATAAAATTGTTAGAGTTGTGGATTTTTGAAATAAAGTTGATGAATTTATTGTCAGTGCATGATAATGACATTTACATACATTTATATTCTTGAACACTGTGTTAAGGGGATGAAAATTATGGATAGGGTGTTATTTGGTTTTTGATTAATTGTTAGTGATCAGATGTTGTGGAAATGGTTCTTGTGAGTTGAAGTAGCAGTGAAATGGTGTATAGGGTTAGTGTAGAAGATTAAAGTTTGGAAAGGTGAAACATGATCTGTTTCTTCACTATGCATATATGTATGAAAATATAGGTGTTTATACGTGAGTTGATGAAAACTTAGAGTTTGTTCAAGAAAAAGGTTTTTGGGTTGAGGAGTATATAGATGGTATCGTCTGTGAAGAAGTATCGTCTTAAGTTGACTTCTGATTCGTCTTAAGTTGACCATTTGTATCATCTTAGGTTGACTTCTACTTCATCTTAAGTTGACCATCTGTATCGTCTTAGGTTGACTTCTATTTTGTCTTAAGTTGACCATCTGTATCGTCTTAGGTTGACTTCTGCTTCATCTTAAGTTGACCATCTGTATCGGCTTAGGTTGACTTCTGTTTCTTCTTAAGTTGACTCTGGTTCGTTTGCTTTTTGCTTCATCTGCTTCTTTGTTTTGTCAGCTCTTTGCTATCGTCTGCTCTTTGTTTCATCTGCTCTTTGCTATCGTCTGCTCTTTGTTTCGTCTGCTCTTTGTTTCGTCTGCTCTTTGCTATCGTCTGCTCTTTGCTATCATCTGCTATTTGCTATCATCTTCTCTTTGTTTCGTCTGCTTTTTCCTTCGTCTGCTTCTTGCTATCGTCTGCTTTTTGCTATCGTCTGCTTTTTGTTTCGTCTTATGTGGACAGAACCTTGTTTGATTCTTTCAGCCATAACTTTGTCGCCTGAACTCCAAATGACTTAATTTTTGAAGCATTGGATTCCTAACATATTTCTCTATCTCTCTATAGAAATTATAGCTTTTAGTTTTGACTCAAAAAAGATTAATCTAATCATAGTAAGGGTATCGGTTGGAAGAGCATGAACTGGATATTTTACTAAACATGTTTCTGTATTTTGATTATATCTGGATCTATAGGATTCAAAATAAGATGATTTTAAATTTGGAGTAAACTAGAGATATAGGCATACAGATTGTCTCTAGAAGTTGAATTATGATTCAGTCTCTAAGATTTTGAATTTTTGGATGGAAAGTGCATAGTACACTGTTTTTGGACATGAACAACCCGAGAATGTTTGAGGCATATCTTCCAAAATTCTGAACCAAATTAAGTGATTTTGGTGTCAATAGAAACATAAGATATTGGAAAATAACTTTATAGAAGGAAGAGTTGCCTAATTGTGCCATTACCTTATCAGATTTAGTATGCAAAGTTAACCCGAATGTGTATTAGAAGAAAAATCTGAAGTAGTCAATGAAGTTATGAAATTGTTTTGACATTGCTTTATTATGGTTCAAATTATAAGTACATATAGTATTAATTAGAGCTTTGATATATGAATGATTTGATTATAAAGATCTCAATAAAGTACTCCGGAATTGTCATTGAACATGCATTGTGCATATTTCATATAAGTAGATATGCATTAAGGAATACTTATGCAATTGTGCAAAATTGTGATATTTGTAAATGTGCTTTGATATGTTATAGAGGAGCACTTTGGACAGCAGTTAGACATTACCGGTACATCTAGGCAATGGCATTTTGGAGCGTACTGTGAGTCAACCTAGATGATTTCCTAGGATTGATGTGTTTGTAATTGATTTGATTTGTTAAACTTCCATATTACTGAATTGATTGTGAATTGTTTCTGAATTCCAGACTTGAAGTCCGAGGAGTTTAATAGTTAGGCATGTATTGGAAGTGCTTTATTTGATATAAATTTCTGAATGACATTTGATTCTCAATGAAAGTTGAATGCCAGACTTAAGTCTGATGATTATGAGCTTTGTTTGAGCATCATATGTGCTTGTGATACATGACATATATGTATTTGATGCATGCCATAAAATGCATGTTCAGATAAAGGTGTTGTGACTTGAGTAGCCAATTTGAAGAGCTTCTACGTAGAGCTTTGCTCCGTGATTTCTGATTCTGCACGTAGAGCTATGTTTCGTGATTCTATTCTGACTGAGCCTTATGGGCTAGTATTTGTATAAATTTGTGATAGGCACTCGGTCACAACAATAAGAACGAATATGAGTCTCATGCATATAGCATTCATATAAAATTGAATTTCTTTGAATGATTTGTAAAGCTGAAATGAGTGACCATATGTTATTCCATGTTATGGGAGTATCTGAATAATAAATGTATTTTAGAATGAATATTTATGTAATAATGTGATGTGTGTATATGATCCGGTGAAATAATCAATGATGGTTCACTCATTGAGTTCGCAAAACTCATCAAAAATTACAATGTGGCTTTTCAGGTATGAGACAGGAGACCTAGTTCCTTAGTCAGGACTTAAGGAATCTTTCGGATAGAGAAATGGCTCAGAGGTCTGTCAGCTGACACCAGAAGTGTTGTAGCATTTTATTTTGTAGCTTTGTTAGAACCTATAAGAGGTTTTGTACATATTTGTATAATGGAAAGAGTGTAAGAATTGTGAATGAATGCAATCAATGGTTTTAAAAGTTAGTGACTTTTGAGTATGTTAGATGATGCCATGTGTAAGTTGGATTTGCTTTTACTCCAACATACCATTATCATAGGGTATGTACTTGAATGTCCTTCGGGTATTCGGGTATTTGCCTTATGGTAGTGGGATGTTGCACAAAGTACAAATCATTATTCCAAAAACCTAAGCAATTACCCTAGAGAAGAATTCAGGATCAAAGAATCGAGCTTAAGGATGAAGGGGCATGATTAGCATTTATCCATATTGTTACTTAGGGGAGTAGAAAGACATCATCGAAAGAGCCATATTAGAGTTACTCCAACAGGGATTCATATAATGAAGCTTGAGTTTGTTTGCAACTTTTGCGGTTTTGGGGAGAAAGAAGGATAATTTATAGGGAATGTGTGTCAACTATCTAAAGCTTAATAAGCACATAGTGAAGGATAAGTTTCCAATATCTTTAATTGAGGAGTTGCTCACTGAACTCCATGGATCTAGCTAGTACTCAAAGTTGGACCTGAAGTCTAGATACTATCAAATCTGAATGTGAAATGAAGATGTGGCAAAGACAACCTTTCGAACCCATGAAGAACATTACAAGTTCCTTATAATGTGATTCGAGTTAATAAACACGCTCTCCACCTTCCAAAGTCTAATGAGTGAGATATTTCAACCCTTTCTTAAGCAGTTCATACTCATCTTCTTCGACGATATGCTGATCTATAATAGAAATTTTGAGCAACACGTATCATACCTTAGGGTGGCTTTCTGAATCCTACAAGATCACCAGTTATTATTTAATGGGGGCAAATATGCCTTAGGGACCTGATAACTGAAATATCTCGAACTGTCTATATCACCTTAGGGCTCTATGAACCCTATAAGATCACCAGCTGTACCTTAATGGGAGCAAATGTGCTTTAGGGGGCCAACAATTCAAGTATCTTGAGCACTTTATATTTAAGAATTGAGTTGCTACAGATAGCAAAAAGGTAGCCATTTTTCGAAATTAGTCAGTACTAAGGTTACTTAAAGAGCTTTTAGGCTTATAGGTTACTACAAAAGGTAACAACAAATCTTCAAGGAGTTAAAAGAGGCCCTCAAGTCAACTCGAGTCCTAACCATGCTTGGCTTCTTTCGACCCTTTGTTTGACACTTGTGGTAAGAATATCGAACCGGTATTATAGTAAGACAAACATCTCATAGCTTACCTGAGTAAGACATTAGTGGACAAGCACTTGGAGTTATCAACATATAAGAAGGAATTCTTGGCCATTGTTAAGGCAATTCACCAATGGCATTACTATCTCAGTGGTAGGAGGTTTTAAGTCTAAACTAATCACCGAAGCTTAAAATATCTACTGGAGTAAAGGATCTCCACCCCCTTCTAAGAAACGTGGCTACCAAAGCTTTTCAATTATGACTTTGAAGTGGTGTACCAAAGTGGGAAGGAGAACTAAGTGACGAATGCACTATTATAAATAATAAGTACCGAACTTCTCATATTGACTGTATCTCAAGACTA
Organism: Erythroxylum subrotundum; assembly: GCA_027563845.1. Lineage (NCBI taxonomy): Eukaryota > Viridiplantae > Streptophyta > Magnoliopsida > Malpighiales > Erythroxylaceae > Erythroxylum > Erythroxylum subrotundum. The sequence continues at coordinate 9,960,244 of JAOQMQ010000196.1, forward strand.
CACTGAATTATTGGGAGAAATTATAAACAACTGGGAGGACAACACGATTCATGATGTCATAAAATGCATGAAGAAAAGACCCTTAGTTTAGGCATTTATAAATGGAAGCACAAAATATTGCACTAAAGAGGCAGGCTGGTGGTTGGATTCAATAAGGAGTTGTGTAAGAAACTCATTTCCTTGAGTCATGACAAACCACATAGAGGTCATTTTGGAGTAAACGCGATTGTCAAGAGGTTGTGGAATATATTTCACTAAAAAAGGATGAGTAAGGATGTGAGAAACTACATAAAGACATGTGTAACTTGTCATAGGAGTAAGCACGTGAATGTGCCCGGGAAGCTTTAACCACTTTCTATACCTAATATTAACAAAGGAGAGAGAATTGAAATATTGTAAATAAATTATATATTTCCTGTACAAACACAGCCTATATATACAAGAAAATATAAGCTAATCAAGCTAAAATCTTATCTAAAGTTGCTATAATCAAGTTGTCAATCCCTAAAATCAAGCTATCTACCAAATTTACAATTGAGCACATATTAATCATGTTAACACCCCTCCCCCCTCCCCCTCAAACTCAAGGTGATATAGTAGATTCTAACTTGAGTTTCCTTAATATATGTTGAAAGCGAGCGGGAAGATGCGTTTTGGTGAAAATATCTGCTGTTTGATTAACAGGTAAGATAGGAACCAAACGGATGGTGCCATATATCACATGATGGCAGAAAAAGTGACAATTGGTTTCAATGTGCTTGATACATTCATGGAAAACATCATTATAAGAAATCTGGATGGCATTGGAATTATCACAATGAAGAACAATGATGAAGGAATGAGTGACAACCATATTAGTTAATTACAACTGCAACCAAAGTAATTCAGAGGTAGCATCAACAAGAGCACAATACTCAGATTCAACACTAGAGTAGGAAATGATAGTTTGCTTTTTGCTACGTCAAGAGATGAGGGAGTCACCCAAGAAGAAGCAATAACTTGTAGAGCGACGATCTGTCACATTGTCAACCTAATCTGCATCAGAGTAGCCAGATAATACCAAAGAAGAATTTGTATAAAAGTGTAAACCATGAAAAAGTGTCTTTAACATAACAAAATATCTAAAGGACTGTGGAGAAATGAGTTGACCGGGTAGTAGACATAAACCGACTGACTAGATGAGCAGTATAAGCAATATCATGGCAAGTAATAGTAAGATACACAAGACTCCCAACAAGTTGGCAATATAGTGTAGGATCATCAAGAGGAGATCCATCATAGGGTGTGAGTTTGCAGTTGAGTTCCAAAGGGGTAGACATTGTTTTATTGTCAGTGATGCCAGCCCAAGAAAGTAAGTTAGAAGCATACTTAACCAGAGAGAGATAATAGCCTTCAGAATCGTGAGAGACCTCAAGACCCAAAAAATAGTTGAGAAAACTAAGGTCTTTCATTTTGAAATGTTAACTGAGATAATGCTACAATTCTGAAATACCAGAGGTATCATCTCCTGTGATAATCATATCATCAAAATATAGTAGTAAAAGGACCATTCCATGGTTGGTTCTGCAGATGAATAGGCCAAAATCATATGGGCTAGAGACAAACCCAAACTGAGCAAGAGTAGAGTTAAATTTGGTGAACCAAGCCTTTGGAGCTTGTTTTAATCCATATAAAGCTCGTTGAAGTCGACAAACCTTATGTAGAGAATGATAACCAAGGGGAAGATGCATGTAAACTTCTACCATCAAGTCACCATGGAGAAAGGCATTTTTGACATCCATTTGAAAAAGTTTCCACTTAAGAACCACAATAATAGCCAAGATACTACGAACAAAGGTAAGTCAGGCAACAGGAGAAAAAGTTTCTTCATAATATATTCCAAGTGTATCCTTTGGATACTAAGCGAGCTTTGTAGCATCCAACAGTGCCATCAGAGAGGGTTTTGATCTTATAAACCCATTTGCAACCAATAGGGGTCTTGTGTGGAGGATGATCAACTAAATCCCAAGTGTGAGTTTTCTCCAAGGTTTGAAGTTCCTTGTCTATAGCTTGCTGCCAAAGAGGGCCAGTACTGGCCTCACTATAAGAGTGAGGCTCATAGAGAGTGGCAATAGTAGAATAATAGTGAAAATCATAAAGGTAATGAGGAGTTTCTCTTACCAGGGTAGAGCGATGGAGAGTAGTTTTAGGGACAGATGCGAGCTTAGGTACAGAATCAACATTCAGGACAAGAGGAGCGAGCATAAATGAGAAAGAGCAAAGATTAGAATTGGAAGTAGGAAACAACTCAAGAGAGGAATCTGTGAAGAACAAGAGTCAGAGCTGACATATGGATGAAATTTCGAAAGAGTGGAGAACATAGTATCTTCCTAAAATGTAACATGACGAGAGATACATAATTTATTGGAAATTGGATCCCAAAAATGATACCTTTTGTGTTCAATGCCATATCCAAGGAAGCAACATAGACGAGCTCATGGTTCTAGTTTTGTGTGCTCGTGGGGCTGTATAAGATCAAAACAAGCACAACCAAAAGGTTTAAGTAGGGAACAGTTAGGAGGCTTACTAAACAATTTCTCAAAAGAAGATAAATATTGCAAGACTAGAGTGGGAAGGCGATTAATGTTATAGACAGTGATAAGAGATGCTTCTCTCTAAAATTTTTCAGGACGTGATGTTAAAAGAGGGAGACCACGAATAAAATCAAGAATATAATGATGTTTATGCTCAGCTCATCCATTTTGTTAAGAGAAGTGAGGACAAGAGCGTTATACAATAATGCCATGTTGACTGAGAAACTGAAGTAAAAAGGAATCATGGTATTCCATTGCATTGTCAGTTCTGAGAATTTTAATAGTCTGTGAGAGATGACTTTTAATCATATTGGCAAAAGTGATATAAGTCTATGATTACTTAGATCCATGTTTCAAAAAATATATCTAGGTGAAATAAGAGTAATCATTTATAAACAACACAAAATAAGGAAAACCATTTACCGAAGAAATTGGGGAAGGGCCCCAAATGTCAGAGTGAATTAAACCAAAAGGATTATCTAAAACGGAGTCATTATTACTAAAAGACAAGGCAGGTTGTTTTGTAAGTTGACAATTTAAGCAATTGAAAGACTCAAACTTAGTTGACCCTAATAGTCCCCGAGAAATTAAAGATTGAATTTTGTTGGTTGAGGTATGGCCAAGACAAAGATGTCACTACTGAATGGAGGATTTGGTGACGGTAGCTGCACACACAAGGTTCGGGAGAAGATGAAGGGATGCAAGTTCAAATAACCGACCCACCTTGTGACTTGTGCCAAGAATCTGTCTCGTTTGTCGATCTTGAACCTGTTTGTTGAATGCCTTGATATTATCGAGAGTGATGGGAGGAGCCCTTAGCAACAAGGGCAGAGGAAGAGCCAGGATTTGGAGAAGCAAAAGTAGCAGCAATGATAGTGGAGGGTTCAGACTTCGAAACATTCTTAAATTTTTGGTTCCCACTTTTCAATCTTAGAGGTCGTGTGAGACAATGTTCAAGAATATAACCCAAACTATGACAATATTTACATTCAACAGTAGGATAATTAGCAAAAACATGGCCAAGAAGATGACAATTCTTACATAATTGACTGCCAAATTGGGGGTCAGATTTTGGAGGGGCATATCACTGAGTGGCAAGAGCGACTTCAGATTGAGGAGTTTTATCAAGTTTTAGGTGAGTCACTTCAAAAATAATTTCTTAGATAGTAGTATCTAGTGAGGGAAGAGGATTGCGATGGAGCAGGGAGGCTTGAACAACTTCATACTCAGGACGGAGAGCCATTAACTTGTTCCCGTTTCTATGTATCACCCTGATAGAGGGGGGCACAGGGTGATACATAAAAACGGGAACAAGTGAATTGATCCCTCTTTTACAGTATATCGACAACATGATACGTGACCTTTGATGAGAGACCTAGGAGTTTAGATACTTTAATGAACAAATGGTTTTTTTCTTTCAAAATTCAATTTGTTTTCTCCTTGTCTCTCTCTTATGGTCCTCTTTACTATTCCTCTCTTCGTCACACTCATATTTTACACGTAAAAATAAAGGAGTTTCAATTATAATTTCGTACCTACATCATTCTTCATCGTAACAACAACTAAGCTTATGGATTAAATTACGCCTGATGTTGGATGAAGTTACAAATTATTATGACGGTAATCAGATGATTGGTTTGTTTTCTTATCTTTTTATATTTTCTGTTTTTGTGAAATCATAATATTAAACAAAATTTTAAAGAAGATAAATTGGCTTCGCCAGAGGCCCAATCTTTGAATACGGTTTCACAGAATTTTGGTTGAGGTTTAATGAAAAGAAAATTTTAAAAAAATCCTACCAGCGAAGGGAAGAATAAAAAGAAAATATAACTAAATTAGAAAATAATTACTCGTGGCATAATTAAAGCAGGTCACTATAAAAGCCCGAAGCCGGTTTCACTAGCACCCAAAAAAACCCTAGCAGCAGCCGTCTAGCCCCTCGCTGAGAAAGCCAATTGTTTGCGAGATCTCTCTACAAGAGCAGCCATGGTGAGTTGACAGAAGAAGGCTCCTTTAGTCTTGCCCATCTCCACCATCATAACCTAACAAATTTTGTTTATTGGAGCAGACTTTCAAACGCAGGAATGGAGGACGCAACAAGCACGGACGCGGCCACGTCAAGTTCGTCCGTTGCTCCAACTGCGGTAAATGCTGCCCCAAGGTAATATTGTTTCCTCTTTTGAATTGAACCTTATTTTGATTTTGAGAAGCTGTCCTAATTTTTTGTTTAAATATACTAACGGGAAAAAGGACAAGGCCATCAAAAGATTCCTCGTGAGGAACATCGTTGAACAAGCTGCCGTTAGGGATGTCCAAGAGGCTTGTGTTTATGATGGTCTGTCTTCCTTATTCTTCTCTTTTCTCTTCTGTTTATTTTGATAATGTATAATTTTTGATTCATATAATCTTTATTGTGAAGGATATGTACTGCCCAAGCTTTATGTGAAGATGCAGTACTGTGTGTCATGTGCCATTCACTCTCGTGTCGTCAGAGTTCGTTCCCGCACTGACCGCAGGAATCGTGATCCCCCACAGCGTTTCCTCAGACGCAGGGTACTACTCTTCTTTTGGGGAAAGTTTTGACTTCACTAATCTTAATGTCTGCTTCTTGATCGATGTATATACCCTCATATATTTGATGCCATTGCGACATTAAAAGTAGTTTACTTGGATGAATTTGGATAAAAATGGAATGCTGACGGGGCCCCAACCATAATTCATTTTATTTTGATTATATTCTTTGATCCAATGTAATTATATGTAGTGGGTAAATTTGTGAAGTTATTAGGAACAATGAAAATATTTTTTTAGTTTTTCTATTGTTCTGCAGACTGCAGATGTTCTTCTCATGAATCACTTTCCTTTCCAGGAGTTACGTATAATAACGGTGTATAAGTTATTCTTGTAAACATTTTTCTGGTTTCTTGAATTTCTTTTTCAGGATGACGCTGCAAAGCCTGGTCAGCCTGGTCAAGCACCCCGTCCTGCTGGTGTTGGCGTTGCTGCTAGGACTTGAAGGAATATTGTTGTTTTCAACTAGTTACTTTGATGTCTACAGATGGTGAATCTTGTTTGCAATTTAAATTTTGTGTAGGATTATTTTGATAAATTACTATCAGATGTGTTGGAGAATTATTTGCAAGTTAAAGTTTCGACTGATGAGAAAGCTTTCTATAGTATCTTGGTTCTCAATTGACATCATCTTCAATTATGTGTTTTTGAATTTTCATCTAGAGGAATTGACAATGTTGTCGTCAGAATTTGATCTGCTGATGAATTTTTATCTAATTCAATGCTATGATCGTGGATATCAAACTTTCTTTTATGATTCCATCATTGGAGGCCTTAGTGAGCCCATTTTTGAATTGCTAGAATTGGCATCTGTACTGACAATGTTTAATTTCTTGTATTATGTCCGTGTTGTAGGATATGGTTAGATTTATATGATATGGTTTGCCGTCGTGTATGTGCCTCTAGAAAACTTATATCGAGAATCATCCATTATACATGTGTTGAGCATGTTTTAATGGGAAAAAGAAGTCACTAAACTACGATTCCAGTCGTGCAAAATGTGGAAGAAGAATAACTGGTACCATTTTCTTGTGATATGAGCATCTGTAACGTTGGACTATGAGACACTTCATGGGTGGAATTATATGAGTGGCAATAGGAATGTCCCAGCCCAGCCTGACCATGGGCTAGGTGGCTTGTGGCCTAAGAGGCCAGGATAGGCTGACCCATGGCTTGGCCTGATCACGGTCGATGAGCCGGGCCAACCTGGCTCACTTTATATGTTTTTTAAAAAAAAAACATAAAAAACGAAGTCGTTTTTGAAATAACGGTCGGGCCAATTATTTTTGGCCTGTGACCCGGTCAACCCTGGCCAAAATTGGGCTGGGCTGAGGCAAAATTGACATATCCAAGTGGCAACCTTGGCTCCCACTTCTGGTCTTCTGTTTAAATTGATGGCTTTGGTGATTCTTTTCATGTTTTTGATTTGCTCAGTAAGTTTAATCCTTTGTTGAAGGAAAATCATCATCATTTGAAATGAGGGCTGTCATCTGGTGCTATAATATTGAAGGCATTGTTTATTTCGCAACACCTTGCTAGTTCTTGGGCAATCCATATAGGGTGCATACTCCCATGGTAGCCCGTCTTAAATGCTACTGTTGCATATTTTGTGACTTAGCAGCTACATTAATCACCAGAGAATGACAGGCTTAGAATAGAGAGATATAGAACTAAAAGTTTGCCAGAGATGCACGGGATGTAAGCTGGGGCCACATTGATCTAACATGCGTCTAAATCGTTCAAGAACAGTTATTGCATCGTGTTCCATGCATCTGTTTCGTTGATTTCTGGAATTTGTTTCCGCAGTACATATAAAGCTAGTATTTTTCTCTAGTGGGACTCAAGCTATTGCAAGTTCATATACTAAAGTTGTTTCTCAGCCTACCAATGTTTTCTCCTTTAAAAAATCCCTTGTCCACAAGGTTTAACGTATTGTTCTTGTTATCGACCGAGTTTGGTGACGAACATCAAAAATTGTAAGCCAATGCGCAGGATGCTCAATTATACCATGCGTCTCTAAACCCGAACATAGATAGCTGGATTATGACCTTATCAACGGTATCCTTTTCTTTCCAATGGCACCCTGCCAATCGAATTGAATAAGAAGACTTGAAAGAGCTGTTCCTTTAGGATCAAAAACTAGAATGATCTCGTCTAACTTAACTTCGACTGAATCATCAATTTGTTTTGTGAGATCAATTAGGGTAAGGTTTGATGCAATTACTTTCTCACCAAGAACCACCACATCCGGATGAGGTTGGAGTGTGTATTCTAGAGCAACCAGTGATGTCTTTCGACCTAACAACTAGATAAAGCAATGATGATTCTCAGCTGAAGGAACAAGAGGAGCCTTAGTGAGGTAACTCAAAATGGCAGCCGCAAGATGGAAACCGTGAAGCTTTCCCTCTCCATTTTTGAGCTGGATTCTAGAGCTGAGCTTTGAAAGGAGCACAAAATCCAAGATCGTGGGTGCAGCCAAGAGGGAGTCCTCACAAGTGTTATGCAATAGTATAGTGTTTTTGCCACCTATAAATATCTCCGATGTGTACTCATCGGTAGCCCTCTTGCTGGCTTCCCCATATGGCACATACTTTATGACCACAACATGATTACGATGTTCATCAGGCTCATAGAGGATGGAATTGCTGGAGACCATGTCATCGACGACAGTAATTTTCAAGATCTCCTTGGAACTGAAAGCTTGAGGTACCGAGAGTTTCATGTCGTTGTTGTTTCCCAAATGATTGTAACTATTGACGATGGCTTAACACCAGCATCAACGACGAAATCAACCAACACAGATCTTGGTCTGACCACTCTTTTAAGTCATCACCCCTAATCAAACTGTTCCTATTAATAGCCTAATCAACAAACCCTAGAAGGAAAGCCTTAGAAGGAAGGTTTTCTGTGGGCTGCTATTGATGAAAGGAACATCTTCAAAAACACACACGAATGCATACAAAGTTGATGGAGAATTCTCAGTTTCATTCTTCTCCGAAAAAGCCCAGAGGTTGCCTACAGTGTCATTTAGCCCCACAACAACATTACTGTATTTGCTGTCCACAGAACAACCTTTTCCACCTTGTTTTTTTTTTTGTTGATTACAGGGAGAAAACAAACAAAGAAAAACTAAAGCTAGGCTAACGCATGGCCCTCCGGCGCCTTGCTTGTCCCGGTGAAAAAGATGTAAAACTGATAGTGGAGGTTCTTGCAGTATGTGGATGCCTGGGCTGGCAAAGCCTGCGAGGGTAGCCAGGATATTTGCGCACTGGTTCTCTTCCTAATGCACATGCTGAAGTTGCACCTCTCAATCTCTTTGAAGCAATTCACGGGTACCTATCAACAAAACATTATGCCTGTTAAAATCCGTGTAAGAAGAGGATAAAAGATTAATGACTTCTAAAGAATCCACTTCAAGCATGATACGGCAGTACCCTAGCAACCAAGCCAAGGTGAGGCCCGAGTGGACTCCTCAGAGTTCTGACGAGAGAAGCGAGTCTCTGCTAAGGTGATGTACAAACCCACCACACCACTGGCCGTGCTAATCACGAAATAAACTTCCCGCTGAAGCGTTGGATGAAGGTGACTTAACCGCTCCGTCGGTGTTGAGTTCAATCCAACCCTCCGGTGGTTTAGACCACCTCACTGGACTGCCCGTCGGTAAGCCACGATTGGAGAAAACACAACTTTCCACTACCCGTGCCTGAGCAATCCACCCCACAAACTCCTTCACTGCACGCAGACCTTCCACGGATCACTCAAAATCAATGTCAAAAATGCTTTTATTACGCCAAAGCCACAACATCCAACAGGCGACTCCAAAAGTAGTAGCCCAATCTCCGGGCAGAATCAAGGAGTGTGTCATAAGATTAGAGTGAACCCATCGTTCCGTGTCCTGTTGGAAAAACTTCGTATTAACCACTTCCGGGGGAAACTGGCGCCAGAAGGTGGCCACCCGCGAGCAGTCCCGAATGACATGGAGAGTGGACTCTTCTTGGCCACATATGTGACAGTCACTGTCCGTAGCCATATGACACGCAACGCGTTGTTGGTTGGTCATGAGCTTATTTTTGGTCATTAACCCCCCCCCCCCATTTTCAAATTAAATCTCAAAGGGTCACAGCACGATCCCGGACCTGCCCTTCGATGAGATCATAGGCAGAAGTGACTGTAAATCATCCATGTTCAGTTGATGCCCAACGAATGGTATCAGGAGTGGGATCGTCGATATTGATAGTGATTGCTGCAATATCCATGCAAACAGAGGCAGGAAGGTATTATTGGAAGGTATTCCATTGCCAGGTTCCATCCGCGGTCCAGAGGTCCGCCACTTTGGCATAAAGGACAATTTCAGGGATTGGAGAGGTTGCCACTGCTATGAGAGGACCCCACTCACTCACCCAATTATCTATCCAGAACGAAACGTGTCTTCCATTGCCTAGTTGCCAACGGATACCTTGGCGAACAAAGTGCCAATTTGCCACGATACCCCTCCAAAAAGACGAGGCCCCTGGCCGGGCTATCGAATGAGGGATGTGGTATGGAGCCAGTCTATATTTAGCCCTTATGGTATGAACCCATAACGCATCCAGTTTTGTAAGTAAGGCCCAACCCATCTTAGTAAGTAGTGCGTCGTTGGTAGATCTAAGCTTTTGGGTGCCCAGTTCCCCGGCTTTTTTGGGCGTACACACTGAGTCCCAGTTAACTAAGAATATTTTCCTATGCTCATCGGTGGAACCCCAAAGAAATTGACGCATGATGTGCTCCAAATCATCACAGAGTCGACACGACAGCCAAACTGTTTGCATCGTAAAAATAGGGAGGGCTGAGATCACCGATTGAGTTAGCGTGATGCGCCCCGCTAAAGACAAAGATTTGGCTCGCCATCCTGAGAGTTTTTGTTGAGCATTATCTAGAATATGCTGATAAGTGTAACAAGTGGAACATTCATGGATCAAAGGAACCCCTAGGTATTTACCTAGATTGTTCGTGCTGGAAATGGACAAGGTGCGACTGATGCGCCTGGCCGTTGCAGGGGAAACGTTCCGGGAGAAGTAAATTTTGGTCTTGGCCTGGTTTACCTTCTGTCCAGAAGCCTGGCAGAACACCTCAAGAGTCTGAGCGATAACTTACGTCTGTATGTCAGTAGCTTCCACGAACAGTACCAGATCATTTGCGAAGAAGAGATGAGATAAGGGGCCCGGTAGCACTCATTTTAAGCGGATGCCAGCGTCCCTGGCTCACTTCATAAGAAATAAGATGACCTAGGCATTCTATGCAAAGAACAAACAGATACGGCGAGAGATGATCACCTTGTCTAATCCCTTTAGAGGGGGTGAAAGGAGCTAATAAAATGCCCTGCCAAGCCACCTGCATGGATACAATCGTCACACACTTCATAATGACCCCGATCAGTGGAGCCGGAAGGCCGATATCTTCTAAGTTATGCTGAATAAAACCCCATCAGATCTGGTCATAAGCTTTTTCTAGGTCCACTTTGATCGCAAAGTAACCCTTCCGTCCTGTCTTCTTTCTCATCGAGTGGATGGCTTCCTGAGCAAGGATGATATTATCGGTAATGTGCTGGGCCAGGATGAAGCTACACTGATTGTCCTTGACTAAAAAATCTAGATGTTGCTTCAAGCGATGAACAATGACTTTGGAAAGAATTTTATAAGTCACGTTGCACAGACTAATCGGTCAGAATTGGGTGATATTAGACGGGGAGGGGATTTTGGGGATAAGGACCAGGATAGTCTGATTCAGATCTCGGTCCCACCGGTTATGACTGAAAGCTGCCTAGATAAATTCGGTTACCCGGGGACCAACCTGCCGCCATTGCTTTTGAAAGAAAAGCACATTGAACCCATCGATCTCAGGGGCTTTATTTGGGTTCACGCCAAAGATGGTATTTTTTATCTCAGTGGGATGGATGGGTTGGCCCAAGTCGCTAAGACTGTCCATGGAAAGAGTGGGGAAGGTGCGTGACAACGGAAACCTGTAGCTAATGTCGGGTTCGAGGGTGCAGAGTTTAACAAAATAAGCTCTAGCTAATTGGCTTAAAAGACCTGGGTCGGTAATGATATTTCCTCGAGTGTCCTTGAGGCTCACGATGCGCAATTTCTTGCGTTTGGATAGAGTGAGAGTCTGGTAATATTTAGTATTCCTATCTTCCTGCGATATCCACTCACATCGTGCTTTCTGGTATCAGTAAATTTCTTCTTCACTTAACACCTGCAACAATTCCCCACTCAATTGTTCCTCCAAATCTAACAGGGGCCCCATATTGTCGTTAGTCATAGCTCTTTGAATGCCCTGGAGTCGTGCTAGCAGGCGGTTCTTGCAATGGAAAATATTCCCAAAGTCCTAAAGATTCCAACGTCGGAGCTGGTTAGAAAGATGGTTAAGCTATTTACTAATCGACGCCTCGTCTGAATTCCAATGCTCAGCTATTACCTCATCAAACGCCAGGTGAGTTAACCAGGCATTTTGGAAACGGAAGCTGGGGGAACCGATTGTATTAGAAGTCTGCTGAGAAAGTTGGATATACATAGGACGATGGTCAGAGCCGAGGAAAGGTAAATGCTGGTTGCTAGTATGCGGGAAGGTTTGAAGCCATTCCGACGACCCAAACACTCGGTCTAAGTGGGCCTGGACTGAGCCTCGACGCCACGTAAATTTGGAGCCAATGTAGCCCAGATCATGCAACCGACTTTGCTAAACCCAGTCCTGAAAGTGTTGATTCATTGTCCGCGTTGTCCTGGCTCCACCCCGTTTATCCGTGATCTCCAGTTTGGCATTAAAATCTCCTCCTATAAGCCAGAGGGTATCCACAGACCGTCCTACCCAAGCTAAAGCTAGCCAGAGGTGCTTTTGGGAAGCAACTTGAGGAATGACGTAGACAGCGGTAAACACGAAAGAGTTGGACTCATAATCTATAGTGGTATGAATAAATTGACGATGCGCGAACATGATAGAAATATTATAGTCCGCCTTCCATAAAATCCATATCCCCCCTGCAAAACCTAAAGCTTCTACTCTGAACGAGTAGTCAGAACCTAAAGCTCGGATAACATCATGGGCTCGATTTCCACTAATGCGGGTTTTCATTAGAATGAGGATCCCCTGTTGAAAGCTACGAAGGTAATTATGCAGAATCATTAAGAATCTGGTTCCCCCGGCCCCTTGACAATTCCAAATTAGAATCAACATAATGACTGGAATTAATTAGAATTGTACCTCCCATAGGAGCGTCCGGGGAACTGACATCCAAAGAATGCTAGGCCAGCTCCTCAAGTCGGCCAGTCTGGGCTTGGGGTTCTATGTGGTCGGATCCACTAGATAAGTCAGGCGGTTTCGTCTGGACTGTGATCCCCCGTAGGCCTTCAGAATTCCCTGGGCCCTCCACTCCATCCATTAGCTGGAGGCTGTCCTCCCCGTGTGCGGTACAAGCCTGCAGAATCTGACTGTCGCATATCATTTCAGTATGCGAGGGGAACTCAACGCTTATGTGGTTTTCGGCTTGGGTAGGTTGCATTGGGATAGGGGGGTTAGGTACGGATGGTTGCTTCGGGGTTGGGCTTGCCCGGGACCCTTCGTCCCGGGTGAACGGAGTTGGGCCTGAAGTGGGAACCTTTGGCCCCTTCTTTGTATTTGGGTTTGGGTCATGGGCTTTGAAAACAATCCCTAGGTTGTGAGCACTTGGACTGCCTAACGGCTGGGCCAATTTAATCCTCTGGCCCTGACCCTTTGGCTTGAGACGTGGTGGAGCCATTAAGCCGGGCCCTGTCTCCATCAAAGCTGTCGCCTCCAGCGCACTGAATCTAGATCATGCCAGAAGAGGGGATTTCGGGGTGCTGCTCGAGGGACCTGGACATTGGAGAGACGACTTCTGCTGCTGGAGGAGACGTTGGGCAGGCGAGCGAGATCGTCTTTGAACCTGTACCCACGGTCCGTAACCGTTGGGCGTACCGACCGTTGGCTGGGCGTTCGTTGGGTTGCTTGCTGCTTCGTCCGCTGACGTTTCCTCCGCTGTCCTCGGTTGTCCCACAGGAGGCGAGGGCGTCGACGCCTCTGGTCGGTTGCGCTGTGGACAGGAGGAGAGCTCATGGCCGACAATACCGCAGTTGTAGTAGAGCTGGGGGAGTCCTTTATAGACGACTTGGAGCAACTCCCCATCAAGCTCGATTGTGGTCGTTAATGGCTGGCTAATGTCGAGTTCCACCGCAATGCGGGCGTACCGTCCTCGTTGGGATAGCAATGTGTGCCCATCGATCTTCACCGTCTTACCGACTAGATTGCCCAAAGCTCGGAGAATGTCTGGGTGGTAACGAGATATTGGAAGCTCCGCGATTCGGATCCATGTGACAGCAAGGTGGATCTTTTCCATGCTTCGGACAAAAGGTGGTATCCCAACGTTGAACCGAAAGCGTTTGCCCGAAGATCATCCACGGACTATCAGCTAAAGCATGGAGGTAGTCGGTCTCTTCCAGAAACCGAACCAGGTAGAAATCATGGTCAAGATCCACGACTTTCAGAGGGTCGGCTGGTTTCAAGAGAGCTTGTAAACTAGAACTCAACGTTTGGAACCTAATCCGTCTGCCCAGAAGCTTAACGACAACCATGAGGCTCCACTGTTGATCCAGTTTATCTTTGAAGGTTTAGGACACAGTCAGGCCTCCGTCAAGTTCGCGAGATATGGGTGTAATGTCTCCCTCCTCCAGTGTGATGAGTTGCTCGGTTGGCCAGGGCAGTGCTGGGTCTGCTATCACTTTAGGTGGATTGCCGGCGTCAACTGTGCTATACGACAGCGTCGG
>JAOQMQ010000196.1:9982989-10014916 GCA_027563845.1 Erythroxylum subrotundum
ACGATATGTAATATATATGTGTGTTTGAAATTCTAAATTAAATAAATATCAGTGTGATGTTTGGTTTGGTTTGTCCTATCTTGAGTGGCATCCATGTATCCTCCCAGGGGGTATTTGGGTGTTACATTCATCTCTCCCCTTGAATGTTATTACTCGCCTTAAATATAATATTACTAAACTTTCTCTCCCTTTTGTAATCAACAAAAAGAATTTTATTAACCAAAAATGAATAATATAAAGTGTCATATGTCAAGCTAACTTGGTTAAAAAGATGGATTTGATCATGATTGACAAACTTTCTCACTAGAGAGTGTTATTGAATATTTAAAAAGTAAAAAAAATGTTTATTTTGATAAGGGGCATCCTTAATTGTGTTTAATTTAAAAAATTCTCAATTTCAGTATTGTGCCTAGGTTGAAAGATTCAATTAAAGCATCAAGGGCAAGTTTTGACAAAATTACAAGTTGGAATTGCAAAAAAAAAAGTATAATTGCATTATCCAATAGTTAGCTTCAAAAAAGAATGTATAAATTTGAAAAACCCAAGAATCTTTAAAAAAAATAGAAATATGAAAAGAGTGCCCACAATACCAATATTGAACAAAATTAAAGAAATATTGATATAATTGAAAGGAAAACAAACTTGACTCCTTTTACAATTTAACTATAAAGGCTTAATTTAAAAATAATAATTCTTAATGAAGAAAAATTTTGAAAATCCTAAATATAAAATTCAAAAATGACAAATTTTCAGTTTAATGTAATCTAGTGAGGTTTTTTGTAATAAAGGATGATGTTTTTCAAAGAAAAGAGTGAATTATTTGGCTTTTGGAGGCTATAAATATAAATTATGAGAATAAAAGAAAAGATGCAAAGGAGATATTAAGAAATATGAGGACTAGTAAACTACATGCCTCGACTGGTCGACTAGTGTTAGTGTTTCAAAGATACTAAAAAATAAGCAGTGGAGGCATAAAGAAAAAAAAGATATGGACTTAAAACATAATCTATTTGTCGATCGATGTTGGTTATTCATCGACCAAGGATGGAGACCAAACTTTTCGCAAATTCTCAAGAAAAAAAGAGTCTCAAAATCAACAAAATTGGTCAGCCATTGAAGGATATCGGTCGATCAGTGTAGTTGTCTAGGTGACCAGATAAGTGACCAAATAAAGAACAAACTCACTGGAAAGAGAGAAAACATAGTTTTTGGTTATACTAGTCAATCACACTAAGATATTAGTCAAACAGCATAATTTGAAAAGCTAAAAAAAAAACTTTCAAATGTAAATTTAAATATCAAAACACTTAATGAGTAATGGTAATATTAATAAAGAGTTATTAAAAAAGCTTTTAAAAAAACTTCAAACATATAAAGTCAATCAAGAAATAAAAGGGGTTCTTTATCATATAAAATTTCCATCAAACATACCCAATTCTCTCCTAATTGAGCAAAATCTTATCCTTATTTAAAAATTATTACCCAATTAACATAAATTCTATCTTAATGTCCTCATTTTGTATAATAATCAAAGTGTAGGTACTAAAATTCACAATTTAAAATAATTATTAAACACTGTATGTATAATTCAAACCCAAACAATCATCACCAAGGGTTCATACTTAAATTCATACATAAACACAAGTTATCACATATTTCTAAATTATGAATTAATAATTACCTCATATTGAATATTACTTATCAGATATTTGAATGAAGATTCTTCATAAATTTACAATCCATTAGAGGTTCCTCATCCTTCTCATCTCTCTCACTTGGTTCATCAATCCTCTCTTTTGAAAAGTCTTTAGTGGCTAAATTCTCTACATCCTACAACAATATCTTTAGACTTTCTTAGAGACAAGAAGGTTAGATTCATCATGATAAAATTCATAAATTTCTTAATTATACTCAATTTAATAACTACTATCCCTACTATATACCATTTTCTCTTTCTTTTCTAGTAGCTTTATAACTAAGGTAATCAATGTGTTTTAGGAACTCAAATAAGCTTGGTCCTTAGTTGTTAGTTCTTTTCAACACACACTTTTAACGGTTTTCTTGACATTCTTTGTTTGAGAAAACAAAATCTATTAATATGTACATACTTTCCACAAAAGTCACATACCATGTTATACGAGTGATGATGATACATATATACATTTCTATATGTGTGATGATACATATATATATTTCTACATGTGTATGTATAATGAGAAAACTTTCTTTAGGCATTATAGTTTTTAAATGTTCTCCTAGGGTAGTGAAATGTCCTATGATTATATATGTGATGCGTATTATGAATGAAATTTTGATGTATGCTTCTTTGAGGCCTAAAAGGGTGTGGGTGGGTTTGCAAGTTATCATAGAAATTATGCCTATTCTTTCCTTGATAATATTGAACTCTATGCCTAGGTTGTGAGTCATATATAAAAGCATAATGCTTTCTTTTAGGATTAGTCCTATTAGATGTGAAATGTGCATGCATATGCTTGGATGTGGATGTTCAATACTCATTTTTCACATTACGTAATGATTCTTCACTATCCAAATTTTTTTTTTGACAAATGTGATTTTAGAATTGCCTTCACTTTCATAGTTATTTCCTATTATATGCTTATCATTATAATTCTTTTGAACTCCTAATATGTTTTTAAGCTTTTCACTCCTTTTAGTAAACTTGGACAAAGAGTCCTTAAGGGAATCTACCTCCTTTTCCATTGTTCCATTCTTAAGCTTTAATGCATCTAAGTCATGATTATTATCAATAATCACATTTTTGGATGCTTTAATGCTATATAATTCACTTTTAATCTTTTCATTCTCACTCATACATGCATCCAACTCTTTTTGAACTTCCTTGAGTTTAGAAAAAAATTTCTTCTTTTGCTTACTCATTATTTCTAAACTTTCAACTAATTCATCATAAGTTAAATCAATATCACTATCACATAAGTTAGGGTTAGATGTTACCTCATCATCTTGCATAGCGATAAAGCATATATAAGTTATATCTTCATTCGAATGCTCGCTTATGGATTCATTTATGTCATCCCAAGTTGATGCTTTAAGTGTTTTCTTCTTTTCCTTCTCCTTTTTATAGTTTCTTTTATACTTCTCATTATCTTTAAGTTAAGGACATTGTGACTTTATATGGTTGGGTTTTCTAATTCAAAGCAAGTAATGTAAGGAAATTTACATTTTAAATCACTTTTACCTTACTTGAAGTCCTTTATTTTGGATAACTTCTTCTTTAAAAACTTCTGGAATTTTCTATTGAGTAAAACAATGTCTTCTTCTTCACTTTCACTAGTTGATGTCTCTTCCTCTTTACTTGGTTCTTCCATTGAGACTACAAATGCTAAATTCTTTTTCTTTGGAAACATCATTTCTTCCTACATCTGTTAGAGCCTCATTTCGTATAGGAGGAGGGATCTAACAAGTTCTTCTAATGGTAATGTTGTTAGATCCTTAGATTCTTATGTAGTTATCACTTTAACTTCTTATATCTTTGGAAGTGAACTAAGCAACTTTCTTACCAATTCAAGATTAGTATAGGTCTTTCCAAGACCTTTAAGAGAATTAGTAATATCAATAAATCTAGTATAAGTGCTAGATATTTTTTGAAACAATTCATATTGTTATGTTGGCTGCTCTCTTTCACTTGATCGGTTCCTTCATGTGTAACTTCTAAAGTATGCCAAATATCATGAGTCGTTCACACATAGAGATCTTATTGAAATTATTTCTTTCTAATGCAAAAAATAGGATGTGTATGACTAATATTCAAAGAAACTAATCTTTTATCTCGAAGTTCCCATTCTTCCTTTAATTTGAGTACCATTTGTTAACTATAATTTTAGTAGGGATAAAGAGAGCATTTTCACTATTTCTCAAAAGTCTACACTTTTGACCATGAAGAATCTCATCCTAGTTTTCCATTAAAGATAATCATTATCATCAAAGAAAGGTGGTCTAATAATTCTTTTTTCCTCTTGGTTGAATGATGATGATGATGCTCCTGAATATGCCATTATGATTTTTGCTATAGAATTTCATCATAAATACCTAATAGACTGATTCTAATACCACTTGTTAGTCCCTAATGGTACCCAAGAGATGAGGTGAATTAAGTGTTTACAAAATTTAATAATTCTCCAAACAATACACTTAATTAATAATTATTATTATAAATAAATATGAGAAAATTACAATAACAACACAATAACAAAAATAACACCTAGTAAGAGTCCCATTAAAATGCAAGATTTGGAAAGGTCCAGTACTACACAACCTTACCCTTACCTGGTAAAAAAGTTATTTCCGATAAACTCAGAAGTAATGCAAAATAATGATAATATAAAATATAAATAAATAAATAGAAATATAAATATAAAAATATGTAATGCAACACATAATATAGTACATATAGAACATAGTAAAGATTAACAATAAAAGATAATAAATACATAAATACACAAACTAGAAAAATACAAGAACAAAAATAAATATAAGGAAATTGCTTAATACAACTTAATCAAAAAATTGAATAATAATTTAAAGAGTACAAGGAGGAGCTTAAAGATAGATATCTTCATCTTTTGTTCATAGTGAAAATGTAATAAATTGGGTCATTGCAAGAGTTTAGAGGTAATAATTGATTTTGAAAACCAATGTCTTAAAAGAGCAGCTTTTATGTTATGCAAAGCTTTGGTATGCTAATCATTGAATTCTTAAGGATATAGGTGGATTGTCAAAGTGGGTAATTATATGATATGTTAAAAGGTTATGGATGAACAATAAAGATGGATGGAACATGGTGCAATAATTTTTCTTGAAAATGATTGAGACAAATGTTGGATTAATATAACCCTAGTTTACCTTCTGTGCATCTCTAGCAAATTTTTAGTTCGATATCTTTTTATTCTACTCTTGTTAGGCTTTGGTTATTAATGTAGCTACTAGGTCACAAAATATGCAACTGTAGCATTTAAGACGAGCTACTACGATAATATGCACCATATGTGAATTACTTAAAAACTAGCAAGGTGCTGCCAATTTAACAATGGCTTTAATATTGTAGCACCATATGACAACCCTCATGTTAAATGGTAATGGTTCTACTTTAATAAAAAATTAAACTTAATGACAAAATTTACAAATATATGAAAAGGATCATCAAATCCATTAATTTAAATAGGAGACCATAGTGGATTTCAAGGTTACCGCTCTCACTAAATTCCACTTATTCAGTGTCTCATAGTCTAATTTTATAAATGTTCACACCACGAGAAAATGCCACTGATTATTCTTCTTCTATATTTTGCACGACTGACAACCTTAATTTAGGAGGACTTATGTTTTGCATTAAAATATCCTCAAAAAATATTTATTGAATGATCCTAGATATAAGTTTTCTAGAGGCATATACATATTGACACACCATATCATATAAATCTAACCATATCATATAAATCATACATAATACAAGAAATAAAACATTATCTGTAGAGATGGAAATTCTAGCAATGTGGGCTTTGGAAATCTTAGAAAGTAAAATTCTAAGTTACCAAGTTACTAAATGCTAAAGAGTGTTAAGGATTTGAAATTTAAGTTAAAAGGATAATTTTATTTAAATAAATGATGAGTACAAAGTCAAGAAAGATGGAAACAATGATAGGTTTTAAGTTTGATACTATGATTGTGTTTGTGTGCCCTTTACGTTGTGATGTTGGTGCCTTTATACAATCCTTTCAAATTTAACTACCTCAAACAATTCTTATGTAACCTTTCAACCTCCAATCATAATTCAATCATGACTATGTTATGATGAATTGCCCACCAATACACAATTGTTTTTAAAGTACATGTTAATGATATTTCAACCATTTTGACTCACAAATCCTGAACTTACTTGATGATTCTTATACTCAAGATTTCCCTAAACAATTTAGTTGACTTCTAAAAATCTTCACACAACTGGGCCATTTTATCTTTGGGTCAAATAGGCCGAATTTCACTCAGGCTATCAATAATTGCCCTCTGTATATGTTTGATTAAGCAAACTAAATATATGGTATTAAAGAACTTCTAGACTTCACAAGAATGAGTTCAAGGTCATCATTCAAATTCACATATATAGAACAATGGTTTTAGAATGTTCATGAACCAAGAAAAGCCCAACTAAAAGAAGAAGCCTAGAAACATCATCAAGATAACCTTCACACAATCCTTATCCAAAAAGAGTCATTGATTGAAAGGGAACATTAGGCATAGTAGTTGCGTAAAGACTCTTTTGCATTTTAAATTGTTAACTCCTCGCCTATTATAAAAGTTTAAGGATTTGATCTATTTACAATTCGAACTCCTACTACTCCTTTAAGTTTTTCTCATTTTTCTACAAATTTCCCTCATTCTTAACTATTTATTACTTTAAACTCCAATCAAACTCCATCTTCTCTACTAACCCCAGGTTTTTCCTCTTCTTTTCCTTACAAATTCCTCTAAAACTTAAGAAACTCTCCTTTTTTTAATTTCTATTATTAGTGTCAAACATTGTGCTTCTTCTTTATGTTCCACCGACTCTACCGAGTAAAATGCTATAGATGTAATCCATCAACTTCTCTTTATATTTTATTCAAATATTCTAACTTTTTCCCTTAATTTCATTCTCCATGTAGGCTATAAACTTCCAAAGAGTCTCAATTCCTACCAAGCCACTCCTAGCCTTTATTAGATTAAGGTAAAAAGCTTTAAAATCTAAACTTTTTTCTAGAATTTCTTTTAACTATTTCATCCAATCTCCTTTTTATAACATTCAAGTAAGAATTCCACACTTTGATCATGAGCATGAGTTACCGTTGACTATCAGAATCTTGTCATTTGTTGGATCTCCTTAGCCATCTCTCCTATAAGTAGGAGAGGTAAGTAAATCAAGCTTCCTACTATAATTTCCTTTATCACAAACCTTATAATCTTTAAAATCATTGCCAAAGAATGTAGAATAATGGAACAAATGGATATATAGACTATAACCCTCTTCCATTCTACTTAGAAGAGGCAAGGAATTCTTTAATTGATAGCCCTGTATAGGAACCCACTAGAGTACCGACCCAATTTGCTATTTGATTTCCTGAAGTTACAGAGTCCTTCATACAATTCCTTTATTTTTCCCCTTGGCCATGCATTTATCTTACTTGAAGATGCTTTCTTTTTGACTGGCTGACCTGTTATTGGAGTGGATTTTGATTTTTTAGTTGAAAAAACTTCTGATTTAAACCTTAGTGCCTTCAAATGTTCTTCTTACTATAGCATGATTAATATTTATTCTTTCTTTTAAGAACCATATCTCTAATGAAAAGCATATTAAGTTTATTTTGGTTTTGTTCAATCAATTACGCTTTTGTCCAATAAAGAATAAATCAAGTTTAGAATTATTCTGTTTTTAAAGAGAAGTAGCCTCAGGTAGGTTTTTTTCCTATAAGTTATGTTTTTCTAGGATTCCTTTATGAGAATACAAGGAGTTTGTCCAATATCCTCCTTTAGAGGCTCAATTTAAATGTATAGTTCATCTAGCTTTGGACACTCACTTATTTTCCGAAACTCAAGGATAAAGAAGGATTTCCTTCTATAAACCCTAAAATCCTTAATTTTCTTGACCTCCGTCTTTCAACAAGCCTATGTAGTAAACCCACCAAGGATATTTTCAGTACCATGTTTTCTTTAAAGTCCAGGTTAATGGACCAATTTAACCCCTTTTAAAATCCCTCTAAAAGGCCTTATTGTCTAAAGATCTTTAAGCCCTCTAATTCTTCTTACTCGACTATTTGTCAAGAACTTTTCCTTTCTTACACTAATATAAAAGTCTTTATGGTAGGTGATAACAAGGCTTTTAAACCTGGCCCTTCTATCATAGCCTTAGCCTTTGAAATATATCTGCCTTATCTTTGGAGCCAATAACTTGATCTTTCCCTAGGAATTCCTTCTATCATCCACCTTCTGGACTACCTAGTGGAATTCTCCTTCAAAGCTGGTGCCATTAATGATGAATTCTTGCATGAAATCTTTAAACATTATCATACCTTAAAATGTAAGATTTCTATGGCGACTATTGCCAATATAGAATCTTATAATTTTTTATGAAAAAAAAAAGACTGGCAATTGCTTCCTGGCTCAGATTTTGTAATCCTTAAAGGTACTTTTTCTTACTCTAGTCTTTTAAAAATTATTTAATTTCAATTCTATAACTAACTTTTGATGCTTTAAATTTCAAAATTTTAAATGCTGAAGGAAAAGAAAAGGAAAAGACCACTTCCCAAAAAGAATTAAAACTAGCTATAAGCACTGCCACTAAGAGAAAATTTAAAGAAAAATATCCATTGGCTCCTAGCTCTAAGAAAGTAAAGAAATCAACCCGCTCTACCAACAAGTTGATTGAGTAAGTTGAAGCCACTGCAGCCACTATTGAAGAAACTGCCCCTAAAGATGAGACTTCTTCCACCCCTGAGAAGTTTGTGGAAGACATCAGTGATGATATCTCACTCATTTCTAATTTCTTTTATTCTATTAACATAAATTCACACCACATGCCCTCTCACATGAACTAGAATTTGGGAAATTTATAAGTTCCCATGAATTAAAGATCACAAAAGTCACTTCACCAGAGAGGTAAAGCAAAATTCCCTCCACATTTATAAAAATTCTCTAAACTTATTGACAAGTTCTTCTATATCTTATAAGCATGAGATGTTTGGCTAAGAATAGAAACTTATAAGTAAACCTTTGATTTAAGCTTCCTAGACATTTCACTTGAAGCTCTTTCTAATATTGTACCATTGATTAATTATGAGGAACTGATAAGAGTAAAGGAGTCCTTGAAGATGAGATGCAGTCTAATTTTTAACTGATATTCAATGTAGTTTATTTCTAAGCATGTTGTCCTATATTGGTTTTGTGACCCAATCACCAACCATTGGACAAATTTTATGCAAAATTGAGAAAGTATTATCCTCCTTTGAGAAGTCCTACAATGACCATGTTGTCTACTCCAAGAGACTAAGCTTCTCACAAAGACACCGAGAGGACTATGAAGCAATGGAAGTCAAAGGTAAAAGTCTCCTAGCACGAATTCAAAAACTAAAGAAAGAATTTGACTCTTTAGAGGATCAGACTAACGAACATGCAAGAGCCATCAAGTTGATTGGACAGAAGTAAAAGACTCTAAAAAAGGATGATAAGTAACTTAATTAGGAATTCAATGAGGAGAAGTAGATGACTAAAGACCTAGGACAATCACTGCTGCTGTAAAAGGAAAGGTCAGCCTTTGGAAACAACAAGTATAATAAGCTAAAGAAGATCAAGTTTATTGTAATAAAACATAGGTGAGGATCTAGTCTTTTAACTTGGATCAACTTTAAATACTTTACCCTTTATGAACAATTTATTGTCCACAAGTTGGACTATTTGGTTTTGAATTTTATTTTCTTTGGAATAATTACTACTTGAATAATTATTTTGGTGTTCACTAAGTTGTTATAGAATTTTATTCTTTTACACCTAATTCTCCCATAGAGTAGGCATATAGGGTTTTAAATATATCCTATTTAATAAAGCATTTATAAGTTTCATCTTCGAGGCTAGATTTCTAATATATGTTGTCTTCCAAAACCACATGAATTTTAAATGGCCCTTCCTAATTAGAGGATCACTTTCCCCAGTTTTTGTCATTTGTTCCAGGTGGCAAAATAACTTTCCATGCCAAATCATTTTCTTAGAATTCCTGTTTATGAACTCTTTTATTGTAAAGCTTTGCTACCTTTTCTTTTTCTATAATCATGTTATTCAAAGCCTGTAGGTGAACTTCATCTAGATTCTATTATCATTACATTACAATACTCAAATGCCTTTAAAACATTTTTCTTATCTATATGTTTAGAAGCTCGATTTGCCTATAAAGTCTTAGACAAAATTCTATGCCAATCTCTA
The DNA here is from genome assembly GCA_027563845.1 of Erythroxylum subrotundum. Classification (NCBI taxonomy): domain Eukaryota; kingdom Viridiplantae; phylum Streptophyta; class Magnoliopsida; order Malpighiales; family Erythroxylaceae; genus Erythroxylum; species Erythroxylum subrotundum. The sequence continues at coordinate 9,992,974 of JAOQMQ010000196.1, forward strand.
GGATACTCCTCTAATGTCTTCTCCAAGATTTCAATTACTACTTTAGTTTACCCTTTATCTTATCCATTAGCCTAACTATAGTAAGGAGTCATCTTTAACTTCCTAATGAGTAAACATAGCTGCTTGGTAACTCATTATTGATTACAGAATTCCAAATTAATGAATAATTTGTTATTTAATCAACTTCACTACATCGGTTTGCTCAAACTTTTTTATGTGTTAAGCAACCACCTATTTAGTAAAATAATATGTTGCAAACATAACACAATTATGATCTTTATAGAAAGGTGGGTATATTTTTCCATTAAGGTTAATGACCTAACCCTTAAATGGCCTTAGCTTAATTATATGGTACAACTCAGAAGTAGGAATTCATTGTATTCATCCATACATTTGGCATTGTTAGTAACTTTTTGCATATGATATACAATCCTTTAACCATGACATTTAATAAGCCATCTCATTTTAACTTCAAACTGATGGACACTAGACAGCCCTTATGAACTTGCTTCATTACTATTATTTCCCCAAACATCTCAAAACAACTTAAAAGAAGTCCATTACTGCCTTGCTGAAATAAGATTCCTTTAATCAATACAAATTTGAGTGCTTGCAATTTAATTCTTTGGGGAACCTTCTTATTATGGTTCTTTAAAAGGTTTTTAAACTTATCCCTTCAATCCCAAATGACTTCTTTATCGATGTTAAAAACTTCTAAGGAAATTCTCCTTTAATAATTGGATAGATAAGACCTTCAGTATATAATAACACATTTATGAACAAGCTCCTTAGATATACTTAACTCATAGGCAATTTAAGAAAGTTCATTTGCCTCCCAATTCTCTTCTAGAGGAATATGTTGGAATCCAACCTCATCAAAGAATTCCAACAATTGAGCAACAACAGTATAATAAAGTGACAAAGTTAAACTTACGCACCTATATTCTCCTGCTGCCTACCACCATACCAATTAAGAATATCTTATAATGAGGACACCATTACCCTCCAGATCTACTGGAAGTTCTAGCCCAGTTATTATGCCCTCATATTCAGGCTGATTACTAGTAAATAAGAAGTCTATCTTGAGAGAAAGAAGATTTTTTGTTCCTATTAAACTAAAGAAGATTCCAATTGATGTTTTGATGATAACAAAACATAATTATTACTAATGTATTTATTATTTTTATGAAAAGCAATATTAGAACAAAATGAAGTCATAAACTTAACAAGATAGTGTATGAAGTTGATAAAGAGAAGTTAAAATCTGCAGCTGATGAAATGAAGACCAAAATAAGAATAAAAGAAGATCAAGGCTTATAAAGGTCATTTCACATTTTGTATTATTATTTGTAAGCTCACTTTGTTGATTTGATGATCCATAAGACTCACCATACATAATCATTTCATCTTACTTAATGAATGAGTCTTTACATTCATCAAAAGGCATTGAAGCTTTTGATTTTAGTATAAAAGCTTCTTGATCTTTCAAATAATATTTTGGGAACACTTTGTGCAGTGCATTTAGATTAAACAAATTGGTCTTGAGCATTTGAAGTTGTTAAAATCATGTTTTTGGGGTAATTGGTTAACCTATATAAGTTATTGGTCAACCAATATAGGTTAAAGCTATTAATTTGATGTACTATGAGTTTGTTATAACATTAACGAATTGGTGTACCAATGTGTCATATCGTTTGAAAAATATGTGTACTAGTCGACTAATGTCTAACAACTAGTGAATCTAGGGTTGTAAATGTATATTAGTCGACCAATGCACTGTATATACTCGTTATAACTAGTTCTTAAATTTAATGGCTATTTAGGGTTCCAAAACACTATAAGTGGGCTTTTTTTCATTGGTTCTAGTATTAAGAAGAATGTGGGTGTTTATATGCAAATTTCAAAGAGTTTTTCAATCATTTGAGCATTATTGTCTCATATTTGTGCAAATGAGTCATTTTGGAGTTATCAAGTGAATAAGTAAGATATTTTTTAGTTATAATACTTTTTTTGATTGTTGAATATTGTACTTGGGAGTTTTTCAAGTGGGATTAAGGTTTCTCTTCACCTTTGAAAAATATTGTTAGAAGGGTTCCTCTTTACCGAGAAAGATTGTGCAAAGGTTATTCTTTGCCTTGAAAGAAGAATTATAATGGAATTCTAATAAGAGTCTTTAGAGTGGATGTAGGCAAGGGTTGTTTATCGAACCATTATAAATCAGTTTGCATTCTGTCATTCCTATCCTCTCTAAATTACTGTTCAATTTTTTGATTAATTTCTATTAAGTAAATTCCTTCTACTTATTTATATTGATTGTTATTAATTGAGTATATTAGTTTAAAAAATTGTTCAATTTTATAAACACCCAATTCAACTCCCTCTTGGTGCCATTAGAGACTAACAAGTGGTATCAAAGCAGGTCTATTAGGTTAATATTTCTAACAAAATCTTATAGAAAAGATCATAATGGCACGTTTAGGAAAATCATCATCATCATTCAACCAATAAGAAGCATAATAGACCACTTTTATTTGATGATAATAATTATCTTTATTGGAAAACTAGGATGAGATTCTTCTTAATAACCGACAATGTAGACCTTTGGGAAATAATGTCAAACGGCCTGTTTATTCCTAATAAAATTGTTGATAACAAAAGGTACCCAAGTTAAAGGAAGAATGAGAACCTTAAGATAAAATTTTAGTTTTTTTTTAAATAATAGGGTCACACATATCTTTTTTGTGCATTAGAAAGAAATGAATAACATGTGAAACAACTCATGAAATTTTGCATATTTTAGAAGTTACACATCAATTAAATATAATAGAACAAAGTAAGCATGCTAACACATTAATATGTATTGTTTCAAATAAAGCAAGTCTAACGTGTATACTAGATTTATTATATTACAAATTCTCTCAAAGGTCTTAGAAAGACATATACTAAAATTGAAATGATAAGAAAGTTGCTTAGATCACTTTCGAAGATATGGGAAGCTAAAATGACGGTTATATAAGAAGTCAAGGATCTAACAATGTTACAATTGTAGAAGCTTATTGAATCTATTCTTACATACGAAGTGAGGCTACAAAATAAGCAAGAAAAAAATGAAAATTTAAAGAAAAGAATTTAGTGTTTAAAGCCTCAAAGGAAGAATCCAGCAAAGAGGAAGAGACATCAACTAGTAAAAGTAATGAAGAAGACATTGGTTTAATCACTAGAAAATTTTAAAAATTCTCTAAAAGAAAGGACTTTAAGGATGGTAAAATGCTTTAAGATATAAATCCTCTAATATTACTTACTTTGAATGTAGAAAACATGGCTATATAAAGTCATAATGTCCCCAATTTAAAAATAATAAGAAATATGAGAGAAATTATTAGAAGGAGAAAAGGAAAAGAAGAAATCACTTAAAACATCAACTTGGGATGACACAAGTGAATCTGAAAGTGACCATTTGAAAGAAGAGATAACTCATATATGTTTTATCGCTGTGGATGGTGATGAGGTAACATCCAACCTTAAATTGTGTGATAGTGATATTGGTTTGACTTATGATGAATTAATTGAAAATTTAGAAATCATGAGTAAGAAAGAGAAGAAATTGTCTTCTAAACTCAAAGAAGTTTAAAAAGAGTTGAATGCATACATAAGTGAGAATGAAAACATGAAAAGTAAATTGCATAGTATTAAGCAACCAAAATAATTAGTGATGACAATCATCACTTGGATGAATTAAGGCGTGAGAATAAAACGTTGAAAAAAGAGTTAGATTCCCTTAAGGACTCTTTGTCCAAGTTTACTACAGGGAGTGAAATACTAGAAAACATGCTAGGAGCTCAAAACAATTCCAAAGATGGGCATGGAATAAGATATAACTATTGTCAAGTGAAAAAAATTGTATAGTGAAGAATCATTGCTCAAAATGACAAATGAGTATGGAGCATCTACATCTAAGCATACACATGCACATAACACATCCATTAGGACTCAACTTAAGAGCAAACATCATGCTTTTATATATGCCTCACAACCTATATGTAGAGTTCAATACGATTAAGGGAAGAATAGTTATAACTTCTATAATAACAAACCTAGCTACTCACACCTTTTTAGGCCTCAAAGAAACATATATCAAGCTTTCATTCATGGTAGGCATTATACATATAGTCATAGGACATTGCACTACCTTAAGAGACAATTAAACAACTTTAATATATCAAGGAAGTTTTCTCATTATACATACACACATAGAAACGCATATATGTATCATCCTTATTAATATAATATAATATGTCACTTTTGTAGAAAGTATGGATATGTTGATAGATTTTGTTTTCTTAGATAAAGAAATCCAAGCAAATCTTTGAAAGTGTGCGTTGAAAAGAAGAAAGAACCAAATAACCAAGGAAGCTTGGCTCGAGGCTTAGTTAACTAATCTAGTCTGTTGATTTTGGGCTGACCGTGATTGGTTAGACCTGGGCGGGGTGAACCGGGCCGAACCTAGTTACCATTTTTACCATCATTTAATTAAAATATTTGATTATTATTGATTTGAGGGTGAGCCTTAGAACAACTGGTAAAGTTACTCCTTTGTGACTAAAAGGTCACGGATTTAAGTTATGGAAACAACCACTTTGTAAAATGTAAAGAGAAGGCCGCAGACAGTTGAGATTTTTCAAATCCTTGCAAAATGGATTTTTCAAACCCTTGCAAAATGGGGAGCCTAGTACATTGAGATTTTTCAAATCCAAAAACCCTAAACTTAAAATATCTTAAAAGTTCATATTTGTGTTCAATTATTTGGGTTGGTTTTGTGAGGCTTATTGAAGCTGGTATGTTCAGTGAGGAGCTTGTTGTAGTGTTGGTTGAGTTATTTGGGTTGTTGGGTTGGATTGTCGTCAGTGTGATTAGTGGAGTGCTTTCGGGACAGATAGTGAACAATGACAACAACTTGAAACGATGAAGTTGTTAGTGTTGACGCTATGCAAAACTGTGTGATTGTTAGAGTGCCCCCACAACTGTAGGTGGCAGCTTCGGTGATGAAGTTGCTTGGCAGCTGTTTGCGGCTTACAATGATAGCAAGAAGTAACAAGCGAGACTTGACTAGAATGTGGCGTCAGTTAATAAACAAGTGGCGATGGCAACAATTATTGGTAATGGTGGGTAGCAAAGTGGCAGCGACAGGATATTAGTGTGAAACTAATTATGGTGTTGGTTGAGTTATTTAGTTTGTTGCTTGATGGCTGGATTGTTGTCATTATAATTGGTGGAGTGCTCTCTGCACAGCTGCGGGGGCACTCCACCAATCACACAGTCCAGCATAACGTCAATGCCAACAACTTCATGTTTTAAGTTGCTATCATTGTTCACCATCTATCCTGAGAGCACTCCACCAATCACACTAAAGACAATCCAACCCTCAAGCAACAACCCGAATAACTCAACCAACACCACAACAAGTACCTCACTGGACATACTAGCTTTATTAAGCCTCACACAACCAACCCAAATAATTAAGCACAAATCTGAACTTTTCAAATTTTTTAAATCAGATTTGTTAAGTTTATGGTTTTTTGATTTTTCAAATCCTAGTGTACATGGCTCCCTATTTTGCAAGGGTTAAGGGAGGGACATTAATTGTCTGCAGCCTTCTCTTTGTATTTTACAAAGTGGTTGTTTCCATAGCTTGAACCTATGATCATTTAGTCACAAAGGAGTAACTTTACCAGTTGTTCTAAAGCTCGCTCTCAAATCAATAATAGTCAAATATTTTAATTAAGTGGCGGTAAAGATGGCAACTAGGTCCGTCCCGCTCTAGCCAGGCCTAACTTGCCTCGGTCGACCAGAAATTAGCATAACAGATTTGTTAACCAAGCCTCCGGCTTGGGCTCGGACTGCCCAAGTTGGCCTGGCTTGAAGCTAGATCCTTATAATCTTTTTTGTTTCTGTAATTTTAAGAAAAGTTCGAGCCTGACCAAGCTGGGCTAGGACTCAAGCAGGGCTACCTTTGGCCCGGTTGGGCTCACGAAGCGAAATAAATATAAAAAGTTTTTGTTTAAAAATTTTAAATGTCAAGACTGTTTTAAATTCTATAAAATGATTAACACATAAATTATAATAAAGCATGACTCTTAATTCGAATATTATTGTGAAGCTTAATCATTTTTTTGTCATTTCTCTCTAGTCACTTTTGAGATCGATTGATCTCAATTACCGTAGCCATACAAGTGTTTAGACTAATAATATCTATATAACGTGTTGGCAAGGAGTGCTAGCTTCCCTAGAGTCTAAAGCCTATTTATAATATATTTTGATATTTTAATAATTTAATTAAAATTAAATTCTAATTTTAATTTTAATTTTAATTTTACTTAAACTTTAACTATAATTACAATTAATTATAATTAAATATCAATTATGATCACATAAAATTCAATAATTTATATTGATCTTTATTTATCAAACATTACATATTTAATCATAAAATTTCTCAAACTTTCAATCAAGTATAAGTTGATTAAAGTTTTTTTTCTCTCTTCAAATTGTTCTTTGTGTAAGTTATTAAGTTTCCAATTATATTGACAATAAATATAAATTATAATTCTAAATTATATTAATATTTAAAAATGTCAAAATAATTTTGAATAACATTTTAATATTTTAATCATACATAAAGTATGAAATTCATGTCTATTTTATTTAAATTATTGTTAATTCTTCACAATTACAATTAATGATATTTAAAAACTATTTTAAAAACATCATTTCACCTGAAAAATTTTCTAAATCAGACATGCCATCTTCATTTGGCGTGTGGTTATCACGTGCTTCAACAGGAGTCTCTTCTTGTTTGATCTTTTCCCAGCACAAAACTATGCAGACTATTCCCCTTTCTTACTATTATCTAAACTATTTTTTCTTATTTCCTTCTAATGATAGAACTTCTCCACTTTAAAACTGTTGATTTTCCTTTTAAGTGTTCAAACATTTGATCGACTGAATAAAAAGAGAAATGGAAAAGATGAAAAACCCAGGTTTTGTTTATTCCACATGAAGCTTCACTTACATACACCCCATTCATAACAACACTTACACCGCAACAAAGGGATACATTTATTCAAAGTGTAGTATTACCCATGAAATGGGTAAATGCACGGAACATACAACTCTTAACCAAGAATGGCGTTTGTAGTAGTGGTAACAGCAGCAGTGAGGAAGATGGACTCAAATTTCGGTGTCTGTGGAGTAAAGATGTACATGTGGCAGTCATGAGAATCAACTCTGGAACCGAATGATCCTACCGCATTTTCCTCCACTTCTTTGTGCTATGTCCCCAAAACAAAATTTCAAGGTCAATCAATCACTTCTCAATTGAATCTCACCCAAAAACTTAATGCCTCAAAAGAACTTTGGTTAAAAGATTTTGGTCTCCTAGAACTAATATGTGTACTCTTTTTCAATACCAATAAATGAAGTTGAATAATCCCAGTAAAAGACTTTCAGTTTCCCTACCTTCCATAAGTCTCTCACTGACACAGCAGTGGTGGATTCAAGACCAAGTGTATCCCAACTTGCCGTGATAGTTGCAGCTTCAGGACACCGATTCCAGAAAGCAACAGTCAAACGATGTCCAGACAAAGGGCCAGCCCAGACCTAAAATAACAAGCAAAACATTAATATTTCATCCGTTGCTTTAGAAAATATGAAACGCAGGTGGAAAACATTCAATTACAAGCCCATTCTAGTTTTTACAATAATTGGCTATGCTACATATATTGCAACAGTCAACCTGTAGGCAACCACCAATCCCAGAAGAATGTACTCTCCTTCCCTGAACGCCAAGTGGGTCTGTAAGGAGAATCAACATCCTAGCTTGTTAATTTTTCAGCTTCAATGAGAAAAACAACATTTAGGCAACATCTACATGCTTAGTTTACCTTGGTCTACAGCAATAACCTCCTTATTGGTAACAATCTCTAAAGCTTCTGCAGTAATATTTCTCACATCACAACCAATTACAAGAGGGGCCTGCACAGATAATTAGGCCCTATTCAAAAATGAATTTTTGTGCAAGTTCGAAAGATAATGAAGCTCACAGACATGAAGCAAGTGATGAATCCAAGACATTGTCATCAATTAAAGTGGTTCTAATATTCGAAATCATAGAAAACTAAAAAGAGGCATATCACTCATTGCATTTGCAAATAATTATCAGACCAAACAAAACCCTGAACTAAATAGGATTGCTAAGAAGATAACTCAGATATTTGATGTCGTTCCTGATAACAAGAATCACTTCAGTATTGAGACTGAAATTCATTATGAATTGAAAAATATTATACAATGCCCTATAGATAATAAGAACAATATTTTGGGGGAAGACCTTCATCAAAGCCCATATGCTAAAGTGACCACGATACTCGTGATAAGTCATTCCTCCATTGCCAACTTCCAACATATCAGGATCTGCCACAGATCAAAAGCATGATTGTTGCAGATGAATCTCTAGGGATACCATCGAAGAGATTTTAAACAATTATAATCAGAGAGATCATAATTTTACCATTCCATCCACCTGGTCCTGCGTAAGCTGCCCATTTGTTGTTCAAATCAGCAATTGTGGTCATGCTTAACAACAAAATGATAGAAGCGAATACATCATGTTAGCAACCAATCCTTCAGTCTTCTCAGAGTTACCAGTCTAAAACTTACAGTGACAGTAATAGTAACTATTTCTCAATTTAAGAACTATCAGCAGCTTGTAATATGGTGCCAACCAAATTGGTTTCCACTTAGTAAATCACAATATTGGATAGGAAATTTTTTTTTATAAAAGATGCTTCACATTGAATCGTCACTCTGGAAAGCAATGGAACCTTGCAGTTGCAGATGTGAAACCAACTGTCTAATAATCAAGTTCAACACAGAATACATGACACTACTCTGCTATAGGAGAAATGAGATACATAGCAACGATAGATACATAAGGACCTAAAATGTTTTTTAACTGAAATTTGGCTCCTAAACGTCTTCAATGATGATGTTCCTTGACTGGAATGCAAAATAGATGTATGTCTGCAAACTTTGGAAATTACTAAAAAAGCTAGTTGGAGACTTCATGTGAAGAAAACTTATTAATATTTGTGTTTATAATGATCATCAGAAGCAGAAGTCCAGATGTTAGACCTTGCCCATGTATCATTTATGTCTTCTGATATACGCCAACTATTTCCAACATTTCTTCCCCATGTGGGGACATCATCAATACCCCTGTCAAAATAAAGATGAAGTGAAATTAATTCACAAGGAAACAACAGCCTGTTGTTGATACAAGCCAAGGATTAACTGGATTACCAGTCACAAAGTGAATAGAAAATAGTGCGTCCACTTGCATTTAGAGCATCACGCATTGGAGGGTATCTGGAAAGTATCAAATGACATGAAGTTAACTTCGAGTTAATAAAAATAGTTATCTTGACAGCTTAATGAGGCGGAGCAAAAACCTTTCTATTGGTTTGATCCCCAGGTTGTAACAGTTGTCATACTTCAAATAGTCAACACCCTATTAACACAGAATCAACAATTGAATTTAAGCAAACTTCAGGGTATAGGAAGGAGCTCTCGTATCATGAATTCTTACTTGAGATAAACAAGAATAGCTACCCGCATACAAAAATGAAGATAAGGAATATGTTCATTTAGTCATTTGGTTTTTTTTTTTTTTTTTGTCTTTGAAGTTTTTCATGACCTTAAGAAACTACGATCATATAGCTATAGAGACATGCAATGACTAAAGAAGAGAGTTCTGTTAATCCAGTCTTCTACTGTCCCCATAGAAATTATCTATCTTGTCTTTAAATCATAGATTTGATTCTTCTAATACAAAGCGATACAAATTGACATTACTCTCCATTATGCAAAGTATCACACATAAATAGGCAACATTAAGTAGCTGTGTCATCAAGGTTCAGCAGAAGATTTAATATTCAAACCCATGAAGCAAATAAGTTTGCATCATCTTTTTCATGGAAAAGTGATCCAGGTCGAACTTGACAAGTGAAAACCCTGCATAAATGCAAGCAAATTTCATAGAATAAGAGGAGACCTACATGATGACAGCACAATTAAGAAACTTTCGTAGACGATATAAGTGTTGGAAACTTCTTCATACCCTGCACCAGAATAAATACCAAGCTTCAGGCCCTTCCCATGTACGTAATCAGCAAGAGCTTTGATTCCGGACGGAAATGTTTTTGGGTTGGGGACAAGTTGACCCTGTAAAATCATAGAAGACGGAAGGAATATATATGCAACTATCAGCAAATTCACCAGTTCTGTGATACTAACAACTAGTATTAGAGTGGTTCTGGAGCCTGTTTATGAGTGTTTTTTGTGTTTTTTTTTTTCCTTTTATAGTTGACTGGAATTGCAGAGCACCAGCATGGCTAAAGTCAAAATGAAAAGAAACAAAAAGAACTAGTTTAGTTTACCTTTGAATCTCGTTTTCGAGTGGACCAGCAATCATCTGCATTTTGATGAAACAGATTTTTTAGTTATAAATAGCAACATCGCACAAACTTGAGGTATATACTCAAAAGCTCTCATGACGAATACCTATATTGATATACTCGTAACCTAGATCGGACAAGCCAGTTGAAACAAGTGCATCAGCTGTCAAAACAATGTTGATAATTAGCACTCTAAATGGACTTTATGTTTACGGACAAACAGATCATTGTCCTCTGGATAATCCACACCGAGTTCCAAACCACAGGGAACCATATTCACTGGCAAGTTATATAGGCGGAAAATAGAGAAACTTGTATAACAATAAATGTTTTCCCAAAATAAAAAAAAATAAGTAGAAAGAATTTCCTTTTCCGACTATACACTTCGCAAGCTTGATCCCGATTATGAGCCAGTAAACCACCTTTGCCTATTAATGCAAATTTCTTTCAGGCCATAAAAGAATTCTAAAAAACACCCCGAAGTTGATCTTCTTAAAAAAGCAACCACAAAATGATGACAAGAAATGCAAAAGACGGGAACTTGAAACCGACAAACCTGTTTCTTTGATTACAGTCTCATCGATATTGCACGCGAAGAAGTTCCAGCTACTCCATCTGCAATATATCAGTTAAAGTATGATCGCATGTTCTTTCCAGAAGTCCCACTAAGATCTGAAGATAAAGTAAAATAAATAATGAAAGTAAAGAAAAAAAAAAAAAAGTAAGTGGGGAAGAGGAAGAGAGAGACCCCATCTGAGGAGTTTGAGCCAAACCGTTGTTAAGCTGAAAAATCCCATATTTGGAAGTGTCATAAAGTTCATTGAAAGACTTGCTGTATCCAAAATTGCTGACGGATTGCTGTAGAACGGGCCTTCTTGCCACCACTTCCCCTGCACTCACACTATTGTTCACCCACAGACATACACAAATAATCCAAACATAGACGCAGCTAAAACGAGTAGTCCCCGTCATCTTCAACAAACTTAAGGAGAACAGATTGGAGCAAAGACAGAGTCTTGGACACAACCAAGAACCTGAACTTTAGTTGTACGTGCAAAGAACAGAATACGGAGTCGTACAACATTAAAGAGTTGGGTCGAGGTGTCCAGCGCCAGTCAATGTTTGGAAGCATCGAGACAATACACGAGTCAGCAACCGATAAGCACTCTAAAACACGTAATTGTGCTTGATACAATATCCATTGTAATTTTAGGTTTATCTAATTAATTAATAGGTGAATAAGGAAATTAAGAAACTAGATTCTTTTTCTTTTTTTGTTTGTTTAACAAGGACCGTATTATAAATTAAAAGCATGTGATGTGAACATGATTTCTCCTCTCATGAAGGGCTCAACCGCATCAGATCAAATGAGAAAAGGTTTATGGCCCAATCCAGATTTGCAACTTCGTATTGGATTGAAGACGTGGACGTCCATTAGTTTTACTTTTTTTTTTTTTTAATTATGGTTCAAAATTAATAAAAAGACAAGATGTTTTTTAGATGAATACTTTTAAAAATAATAAAAACACAAGGAAAATTGGCATCTTTTATCTTAAGTTATAAGGATAATGTTTTTATTAGTGCTTAAACTTTACTATTTTATTTGAGTGAATGCCTCAACAATATTGGGCGCTTAAATTTTTTTAATTTTATTATGCTAGTGTCTCCATCAATTAAATTAGACAAAAGTGTTGACTTAATAATAACATCTTATTATTTATATGGCAATGTATATGTTGACTTAAAAAGATTAAATTCTATATAAGTGCTTAATTAATTCAAATAAATGGTATTGTTGATGTTCAAACTGGTATTAAATAATTGCTTAATTTATAAGAAGTTTGGGTTTATTTTTATTTTTTAGTGTACCCTTCGTGATTTTGTTTTTTATCCCTTAGTGATTTTGTTATTTATATTTACTTTTTAGTTATGATTATAGTAATAATTATGTTACTATGGATAAAATACACTAAATAATAGTTAAAATACATTAATTTATTATTATTATATTTTTATTTCCAAGGAAGATATGTAAAAAAAAATCTTTACTTTAGCATTAAAAATAAAGGAAGAGATGTTACTTCGTGAAAAAATAAAACTAAAAACCAAGGAAATAGGTTTTAAGGCCTGAACAAGATTTATAATTTCTAATTTAACATTAGAAATATTTATTAACCAACATTTGGAGGTCAATGTTCTAACAATAAGATCCATTCTTTTAGAGATTTGGTTTATTATCAACATTTTCGTAAGAGTATAATTTGAATCAAATTGTTTAATTTAAAACCTAACATTTTCAAAGCGTATAAAACAAGCACCAAATGAAGAGAAATATAAAATTAAATATCATGTTTTAATAAAAAGTTTTAATGACCCCTTGTATGCGGTTGATAATATCTAGAGATTATAATTTTTTAATTAAACTTTTGAATAACTAAGGTAATATCTCATCTAGGATGAACTAAGTTAAAGTGAGCCTCACAAATAATTAGATTAGAATCGATATACATTTATCTAAAAGTATATACTAAAAAATTAAAAAAGATAATTAATGTGGCATTTTTGTAATATTTGGTATTTTCTTAAAAGAAAGTGTACATTTATTGGCATATCTTTTCTTTATCCACCATATATAAAAGTCCACCTCTCTTTTAGCACTTCTAGTTATTGTGGATATGACAATTATTTTGTTGAAGAATAAATTTGAACAATTAATAACTTTTGAGAGCATTTTTTAATTCTTATTTAATTCAAAAAAAATTGAGGTCGTTGGATGATAATAAACTAAGAGAATTTTGTACTAATTTTACAAACTACTTTTTTTTCATGATATTGTGTGGATGTGGATTTAGATTATCTTTTTTTTAATTGAAAGTGATACAAATAACTTTGCCAAATAAGTTAATGTCTATCTGTTAAAATTCTTGAATTTATTAAAGTTGCAGATTGTTATCCAAATATTTCAATTGTTTATCAAATTCTATTGATTGTACCTGTAATTGTAGCATCCTTTGAGAGAAGTTTTTCAAAATTAAAATTATTAAAAATCTACTTAAGGTCATCAATATCACAAGAAAGATTGTACGATTTAGTTATTTTAGGTATCAAGAAAGATATGCTGGACAATATTGATCTTGATACTATCATTAATAATTTTACATCTAGATATGTGTGGAGAAATTGTTTTCCATGATCATCTGTGTTCTTGTTAGTGCAATTGTCTTGGTATGTTACCATCTGATATTGCTATTTGATTACTGCTATTGCTATTTTATTGTTGCTGCTACTATTTTTAATAATTTTATTGTTACTGACATTTGTAAGATGTTGTTAGCTGTTATTATGATCATTTAGTATTTTATTAAGTACGTGGACTTATGACTTAAGTCACTTATAGATGGATATTAAATTTTAATAATAATAATAAGTTTTTAAAGTTTACATATTTGTATATTGTTGATTAATTAATGTTTTTTTTTTACTTTATCTTAAGCCTAAAACGCTAGGAACGGCCTTGGTTTAGTTCCATCCTTCCCTACCTCCAGCTCACTCCTCCACCACCATCCAATGTTATTAATACCGTATTGGTACTAGTATTTGGTTCTAGTACAGTACTGTATCGATACTGACAATATTGGGTATCATTTTAGGTAATTTTTTAAATTTATAAAATAGTCCCTAAATTTTTTTAAATTGCAAAATAATCCTTCAATATATTGTATTGTATAATTTTTAATTTTACATCAACCATGTCTTCAAAAATTATAATAATGAAAATTTGAATTAACAATTTGCTTATTTTTATTAATATTATTTTTTAATATAAATAATAACCATAATTAATATTAAAAATCATTTAATTATCATACAAATATAAAACTAAGAACAATATAAAATATTTAAAATATTACAATTTCATTATATAATAAATAATAATTAAAGGCAATTAAGTTTTTGTCAATTAAATGCAATTAAGTTTTTGTCACTTTAGATATGACATTTTTAAAATTTTAAAATTAATAAGTAAGTTTCACTGAAATAAATAAGTAAATGTATTTTAAAAACTTAATTATTTTTATTTTTAATTAATTTAATTTTATAATTATTATTATATTACTAATTATTGTTAACTGTATCAAAATTAAAAAATTCTAATAATTGTTAGCCAATTCAGAAACCCTAATTTGGTTTCAATCTCTCTAATACCATCCAATAGCAATAACATCACTACTATAAGAATAACAATAATGGCTTTCAAAGAGTAAAGACTTTTTTTTTCCTTGTTATCTCTTTCTATTTCGTTATCTCTCTCTTCTGGTCTACTTTGAAATTTTGGTTTAATCCAAGAGAAAGACTAGAAACTGCCAAGTCCTAACAAACCCTTTTGATTGATTTGATTTAAGAGACTTGTTGGCTTCTTTTAATAAGCCATAGTCATACGCCACTATCATTCCTTATGAGCAACTTCACCAATCACTTTACTCCATTTCTCCTTCAAGTGTTTTTCCATAGACAATCACTCATACATATACCCCTTAAACTGCTACATACTTTTGCCATGCTACACAACTCAACTAGCAAAAAGACTCTAAAAAATGGCTTCCAAGGCTAAGTTAGGCAAATCCAAAAGAGAATTCTTCACATTTTCTGTTGGATCCCAAATTGTTCTTGGAAGTTAGAACTAGTATTTGTGAAAGGTTGAAAGTTAAAAGTTGGAAAATGCTACATTGAACATGCTTCGATGTTTTGGCTATAAATTTTTCTCTAGTTATCGAAATGAGACGATTTTTGATTTGAATTAAACTAGAGAAATAAGGCTACAAATTATCTAATGAACTCAAGTTCTAATTCAGTCTCTAAGAGTTTCAATTTTCGGATGGAAATTGAGTACGAAATATTGTTCCAAGTGTAAGGATAGTTGGAAATGTTTGGGTTATAATTTTCAAATTTCCAAACCAAATTGAATGATTTTGGTGTCATTAGAATATTAAGACAATGAGGAGCATTTTTCTAGAAGGAAGTGTTAGCAAACTCCTTCAATTGTTCCATGATAATTAGTTAAGAAGTTAGTAGCATAAGATGTGAGTTAAAAGATCAAATGAGGGTAAAATGGGAAGGACAAGCTTAACGAGGGGCAAAATTGGAAGAAAGACTAATAAATGGTTTAAAATAGAAGAAGAAGAGGAGAGTGTCGTGGACTATGAGAGAGAAAGGAGAAAGTCGTGAAAGGAGAAGAGAAGGAGAAGGGAAGATCGAAAATCTAGAGAAAAAGGGAGGAAATTTCGTGGAAAGGAGAAGAATCAAGCTCTTCAAGGTATGTTCTTCCTCTTCTTCATGCTTTAGTTAAGAATAGATTGAGGTTTTGTTGTGTTGGAGAAACCCTAGAGAGAGAAAGGGGTTGTGAGGAAGAAGAAGATGATTAAGAAATCCATAGGGTTTTTGGGTTTCTAAGCTAGGTATAGAGCTTTCCAACCTAGATTGATTATGGATGGGTTAGATTAGAGTTTGGTTAAAGTTTATGATAATTAGGGAAATTTGGGGAATTTCCAATTGCTTTAGAATTGAATAGAATTTTGGTTTGTGTTTAGGAAATCAAGAAAGCCCCATTCAAGAGCAAAAGGAGGGGAACCATTGCATTTGGACTTTCAAGAGTATAAGGTGGGTAATATCTTTATGGTTGTTGTGTGATGGACAAATGCCCTATTTGTACGCTTATGTTTGGATCTTTGTGAATATTGAATTGTTGTGATTGTATAGAAAATGTATGTTGATTCATCCTTATGTCATGCCATAAATGATGAATGGCTCTTTGTATGATGAATTGTGATCATGTCATACCTTGAAAAAGGTTATGACATTTTGAATCGAATTGTGAGCATTGTTATGCTATGCCTTATGGCATTTTGATCAAATGGAAAGAACAAAAGTATGAGATTATGAAATTATGAATAATTGTTTGATCATGAAAATGTGATTATGTGCTTGTGTGGGCGAGAGAGGAACCGTTTCGTAGTCACGTGCACGTTGACAAACTGCCTTATCCCGGCTGCCCGCTTGTGGCCCACGAGATCCGAAAATGGACTCGTTTCGTTCACGGCGTAAACTTCAGTTTTATCGTTTTGTCTCACGGAACCCTCGAGCCATTTGATTGTGCATTTGCATTTTGACATGTTCATTTATGATGCAAATTGTGTGTTATGCTTGAATGGAAAAATGACATCAAATATGCTTAATGTGATGATGTTTTGATCTATGAATGTGATGATGTTTTGATCTATGTGTTGTGAATGTTGATTTTACATCATTGGATTAAGATAAGATGATTATGTCTAGATGAATAAATGCATATATGTTTGATTGTGTGGCTCATCGCCAATGGCTATAAACATATTAGCCACTGAGATGTGTAGCTCAACCCATTACTTTCCCTCCACAGGTGCAGAACTAGAAGATTAGCGATCCTTGCAAGACAAATGGGACAACTTCGAGATAGATAGCTTTTGCATTAAGCTAGTCGAACACTTGTATAGATTATTAATCATGCCAACCATTGGGCTTTCATTTGTATTGTTTATTTGGGGATGTGCATTTTGATTTGTAAATGAAGTTGTTCAATTATTTACTTTGTTTAGTAATGAGAATGCGAAATCGAAGATATTTCCCTTTGTATTTGAATTTGTCATTTTGGCAATTGAGTATGATGATTATGGAAATGGATTGTGTGTATGCATATGATTCATCTTTGAGATTGCTAGTTGTTGTTTGTTTAGAATAAGACCTTAGCAATTGGAAGGGTTTTACGGGACAAATTCCAAGTTTTCATAAGGAAGAATTGTGTTCTGAATTCATAGGAAAATCTGGAATGATTTGGGTAGAATTTGCCAAAATGATCTTCTTGAAAGTTGTAGTTAATCCTCTTAACTTTCCAACGGTATATAGTTTGCGAAATTTGGATTTTGGAATTGAGAGTTATGGGTTTTGCAAGTGAGGATGTTGTATAGGAGGTCTGAACTTGATGCCTACGGTGAATGAGTAGAGTTTGTGTTTGATATGAGTTTTGGAGTTGTGAATTGGGAGTTTGATGCATTTGAATTGATGCTTGATTGGTTGTGAAGTTGTTTTCCTCTTGAAGGGTTGGATTTGGGAAGTTTAGAAGTGTGTATGGTGTTTGGATGGAGGTTGGAGTGTCTCTCCAGCATGTGCATGTCCGTTTAACGGACCTTCTCGGATGGTTTCAGACCCCTTTGCCTGCCCATGTCTGTTAAACGGACATGCATGTCCGTTTAACAGACCTTCTCGGGTGGATTTTGCCTAGCGTGTGTCCGTTAAACGGACATGCATGTCCGTTTAACGGACCTTCTCGGGAGAAGTTGGGCGGTTTGGCCAGTTCATGTCCGTTTAACGGATATCCTCGGGTCAGCTGCAGTAAATTGTGATTTTGACCATCTTAGAGGCCGAATCACGTTTTGTGGTCTTCATAAGAGTTGTAGATCTCGATGTCTTCATTGCAATGGTCCAAAAATGAAATCAACCAGACATCCGTAGAAAAAGTTATGGCTTTTGCGCCAAGATATGTTACTGCATGTTTGAGATTATGAATATGTTAGATTCTTTCGGTCATAACTCCCTCATCTGACCTCGAAATGAAGTGATTCTTGAAGCAATAGATTCCTAAGACTTGTAGCTATCTCTTCATGAAAAATGGTATCTTTTGGAGTCGTATCGAGAGAGTTTGCATTAGAACAAGTAAGGGGTCGGGTTGAAGAGCATAATTGGAGTATGTGCACACTTAGGCTTTTTAAGCATATCTTGAATTGTAGAGCTCCAATTGGGGTGATTCATGCGTTAAAAAAAACAAGAGACTTGGAGTTATGATTTCCATGAAGAAGTCAATTGATATCCCGATTTGAAGATTTCCAAATTCTGTTCGCAAATATGAGAAATGAGTTCAAGCATAGTGACTGGTTGTATGGGCACGCCTTCGAGCAAATTATGAAAAATTTTGGGTGGTATCAAAGCCAAGTTCGAATCGATAAAATTTTTTGGACTTTATGAGAAGGAAGTTTGACAGTTAATGATTTTTTAGGGTTATTGTTCGCGTCTTATGTTTATGATTTTTGGAGCGATGGTTGGGCTTCGGAAGTGGGGCCCAACATTTTCCATTTGTTCTTACTCTCTCGAACCAATATTCATAATTTACCAAAAAAAAAATATTCATCTTCATCTTCTTTGGGTTTTCTTTTTGCAGACAAATCCTGAATTTTTTAAACTTTACTGTACTAGTTGGTATTTGGTCGATATTTTAAATACCAACCGATATTAGGAAAAATAATCGAAACTGATAACCGGTACCAAACTATTGAATTTTGTATCATTTTTTGGTCGGTACGGTACAAATCTTAAAACTTTGCCACCATCAATGACCTCAATGCTACATTACTTCTCCTCCTCCTCTGTGACGTACACTAAGAAAAACCCAACATGCTCAACACTCCAAGTATTGAGTGACCTAAGTTTTAGCTAAACACTGCTTTGATGACGTATTAAAGCTTTAGTCTTACTTTGGTGTTCATTATAATGGTGCCCTTTTGCCTTACATTGAGATGCTTGTGAGGTATTGGAGGTTTATTGGAGTTATGGGTAGCATTAGTTGGTCGGAAGGAGAGGTGGGATGTTAGTGCTACCCTGGCGATGATAGTAGTAGCTGCCGACAATGACTAAGAGAGGTAGTGGCAAGGAGTGTGTGAAATGTAAAAAGGAAATGAGAGAGGGTAGAGATGTTTGTGAGTTGCCATGCGAGCATAAGTTTCATTAGATGTGTACATTGCATGGTTGAGGAAAAGAAATATAGGTCATTACTATAAATCTTTGATAAGATGAGTAAATTAATTAAAGAGGAATGAAGCTTTAGAGATCTAGCAATGAATGGCTGTGATGAAGAGGTTTGTAAAGATATGCTTATTAATTAGGGTTTCTAGATTAGGGATTTTATTTAATAATTTAATTAAAATTTAACATAATAGAATGATGTTATGTAAATAGTTTACGAATGTCATTAATTGAATCAATAGCTAATGGCAGAGAACTAATATATTTGGATTCAAAATAGAGTAGACATTAATTCCAAACTCTATGTCTAATCGAAAAATTTTATGATGAAAAGATTGAATTATATGAAAAAATCATGCATGGAAAGGTTATTTAAAAGCACTTTGATATTCTTGAATATTTGAGTATTCATGATGTATTGCTAAATGTCAGTCTTGATCAATGATTATAAATTATTTAATTAGAGAATTAAAAATAAATTAAAAGGAGTTTTAATTTATCTAATTCTAATTATGAATTAGAATTACAATTTATAATCATTTCCAATATATTTGTGAACTTAATGAGTCTCACATAAAGAATGTGTTAAAGAAAACAAATATATTTTAATCAAGTTGGACTTAAATATGGGATATTTAATAAATAAGGTTCAATGTGAGATATTGGATTTTATTTGGGCATAATTAATATTTAATTAGAATTATTTGTAATTCTAATTAAAGTTTAACCGAAATTAAAATTTAATTTCAATTAAATTACTAAAATGTCCAAAGCTTATAAATAGGCTTAAGCTTTAATAGATCCCGCACTCCTTGCTTAACCTTCTTTGTAAGAGTTATAGAGTTCTCTCAACCTGTTCTATAGATATCGTTAGAGGCTAGACACTTGTGCAGCTATGATGGTTAAGATGGACCAGTTTCATAAATGATTCGAGGAATACGACAAGAAAATGATCAAACTTTAGAATAAGGTATGAATTAAGATTCATATTTTATTATGATTTTTAGTTAATTATTTTATAAAATTAAAGTGATCTTAGCTATCAGGAAATCAAAGTACGAAAAAGGGTCATAATTTTTCCGCTGCTGTCAAGATCTAATCTGATTTTTCATTACTAAGGACTGCTACTTTTGGTGAAACCCATTTGAGAAGAGACTAGATTTGAAGGAAAAACTATTTGTAGAAGTCTGGAGGTTCTGGTTGCATTTCTCAAAAGATAAATTCATACACCAGCTTTGGATTGGGTGAACCAATCAACATTAAAAAATTTAGAGAATTTGTCAATTTTGGCTGGGTTGAAATTCACAAGGGTGTTAAGCAAAAAATAGTTTAGGCCATAGTCAAACATATTCTTTTCCTATGCCAACTCCAATGGTATAAACCATAAATTGAAGAAGCAGAACTTTAAAACCCTAGGCCCCCAATCGCACTCCAAATAACTATTACTCCCTCCTCCAAGCCACATGTGCATCAATCAACTTAAGCCCTCCATACTTCAAAATGAAGAGAACCAAATAAGGAAAGAGTTGAGTTCCAACCAATGTTCACCGGCCGGTACGGTTTACCGGAACCGGTATGGCCACATATATACCGGTGATGAATTCCGACCGGTACCACCGGCACCCGAAATTTCGGGACCAATCCGTAAAATAAAATAAGGGCCAGGGATCATTTTGCAAAAATCGAAAAATAAACCCTAAAAAATCTAATCCCCCCCTCCCCGACTTCGGACTCTCCCTCTCAGCTCTCACATTTCTCTTCGTCTTCTCTCCCTCTCACATCGCCGCCGCTCCCTCGCCGACTGCCTCGCCGTTCGTCACCGTCGCCTCGTCGTCGTTCTCCGCCTCCTCTTCTTCTCTGTCTTGGAGTCGTGGAGTCGTGGAGTCCTCTTCTTTAACGTCCGAAGCCGTCGCCGCCTGCTGAGGTCCACCGTCCGGCATCCACCGCACAACCTTGCGTCGCTGTCTTCAACGCCCGAAGCTATCACCGCACACCCCACCGTCGCCGCCTGCTGAGGACCCGACATCGATCCAGATTGTAAATGACCGATTGTTGTGTTTAATTTTTCTTGGCATTTGGACATTATTTGCTTGTGTTTTTGTGTTGGTTGATGGATGATGTTGGATTTGTGGTGAAAAATTGGTGTTGTTATGTTGGATTTGGGGGTATTTTTGAAGTTGATTTTGGTTGAAGTGAAGTTGAGGGAACGTTGAAGTTGATTTCGACAACCGTTGAAGTGAAGTTGGCAATTTGCATTTTGGCATTTTGGATTTTGGAAGTGGAAATTGAATTAATCCGAATGTTGCATTGGAAAAAAAATTTTGAATGGTGATTGTGATTTAATAGATTTTAAGGTATTAAAATTGAATTGTTGAATCATTGTTGAATGAGATTTAATTTTAGTTTGGAATTGGAAATTAGAAGTGGATTGGAAATTAAATTTGGAATTGGAATTGGATTGAAAATTAAATTTGGAATTGGAATTGGATTTTTGAATTGGATTGTAAATTAAATTTGGAATTGGAATTGGAATTGGATTGTAAATTAAATTTGGAATTGGAATTGGATTTTGGCATTTTGGAATTGGAAATTGGAAGTGAATT
>JAOQMQ010000196.1:10038558-10056809 GCA_027563845.1 Erythroxylum subrotundum
CGCACTATCGAACAATTGACAGAAAATTTTGAGACTTTATAAGATTGAAGGTGTATGAGCAATGTCTAATTAGGGTTCAAAAAAAAAATTTAACGGATAATTAGGGTTAATGGGATAACCCTTCAAGGCAAGACGAGCACGATTCACGTTTTAGGATTCAAGAGTTGGGTTCCGGAGACGGGATCGAACACCTAGTCACAAATGGGAGGTAAAGAGGACTTTATAGGCAGTTTTGGTTTCCAGATTTTGGTCTAAAGACGGTTATCCATTTTCTATGGATAAGTAGCAGAGATGTAACAAGGATTGTGTCTTTGTCCTCTCCTAATCTAGTGATATTGAGTGTCTTTGGTAGTGGAGCATCCATATCCATTTGAATGAAAATCTTATAAATACCACTCTTTTCATTCTTGTTGTTTGTTCATCAAGCCTTAGGGGTTTTATTGAGGCACTTGCTAGGTAGCTTAACCCCATAGTAGTCTAGTATTCTCAGGTATGTTATGAAAGAATACCCACAAGGGGATATACCTTAAGGAAGCTTTGTCTTGTTGCAACCTAAGAACCCATTTACATAAGAAAATTGACTAACCTTTCCCATGCCAAGGGCAAAATTCTAAAACCTGAGCCATACCTACTACATCTTTGAATATGAAGAGGAAGTAGTACTCTTTAGTTAGTAGAGTTTGCTCTAAAAGCTTACCTCATAAACCTTCAGCTTATGCTTTAATATAAAGGTAAGCAGAGTGTTTATCAAGGAATAAACCTATTATAGTGGTTTTCCTTTTATTTGCTTTAGCTCTAAGGATATTAGAGGAGGGGAAATATAGTTTGAGGAGTTATCTTTAACAGATGGGATAAACTTGATGGAGGTTCATCATCCCCAACAACTTGATTATAGGTTTTAGTAATAATAATGTATGAGTGGTTATAAGGTGAGGTCGAGTTGAGGGAAGTGAGGTTTAGGGAGATCTAAGTCTTGAGGGTTGTCCATTAACTAAGGATTTTTAAAGGGGAAGGGGGAAAAATATCTGGTGGTGTAAGTAGGGGGTCGAAATAGGATGAGTGGAAGATGAGGGAGCAGAAGCTTGGTTTAGAGAACAAGAGTTGAGAAGCTAAACAATGGAAGAATGAGGAAAGGGTAGTGTACCTGAGATAGGATTAGCTAGAAGCATAAGTTTGAGAAGCAAAGAATGGAGGAGAGACTGAAGGAAAAGGCTCAGGGATTGGTGAAGAAAGAGGGATCGATAGGGAAGAACCACACTTCATTCTAGGAAAGGAAGGAAGAAGTTTGGATAAGCTAAGCACGAACGTTACTATATAAGGAAAAAAAAAAGGAAGACTTGGGCTAGGCCAAGTGAAGGGTTTGTAAGAGTTGAGAAGATTTTCTCTCACTAGGAATTTACTACTTATTATACTTTTGCTTTCCTCTTATTTTCCTTCTTATTATAATTTAGAAAAAACTACTTTTTTAAAAAATTCAATAAATAAATCCAATTAGATAATTACTTCTGTTGTAATTAGATATAACTCTTTATCAATTAAAAACTATTTTCTAATATTAATGAAAATTACTTTCAGAATTAAATAAAGCAATTTGATTTTAACTAAAAAAATCCTTTTATTATTTATTTATAGATTAGTTTTTCAATTAATTAGAAAATTATTCCTTAATAAGTTAGAAAACTATTTTCAAAATACTATAGAAAGCTTATTTTTCTTAATTAATAAATGAAAACTCCTTTCAAAATTTAATCAAGAAAAATACTTTTTTTAATAAATTAAAAAACTTATTATTTAAATAATTTCTAAATAAAAAATAAAAATAATCATCTAAACAAACAATAAATTTATTTCATTTCAATCAAATTAAAATAGACAACTTTAATTAAGATTTTTTTCTAATTACTTAAGAAATTTTTTTGTTAATTTTAAAGAGCCTAATTAATTCCAGTCTAATTAAAAATAATTAATTCTAATTCCAGAAAATAATTTTCTAAAAATTAATATATTATTAATGTTAATCACATTAAAAATAATTGATTTAATTTTAAAATTAAAATTTTAATTTAAAAATATTTTAAATTCTTAATTGAATATGGGCTATTCCAAAATTGGATTAGCCCTAATTAAAAAATCAAATAAACTAGGTTTAAAATGCATTGTTCCAATAACAAAACACCCCTTTTTTAAACTTTGGGTTACACTAACTCAATAACCAAACAATGTTTACTCTAAACTTAGAATACATTATCCTTAGGTCTAAGCACTCCCTTTTGCCTTTTAGGAAGCCTAATCCTAAGCCTGAAACCCCAGCCATTATGATGTTTGCCACCATTGCTACCTATAGAGAGTACCATTGTAGCTGTCAGCCATCTTCAATTGACCTCTAACCATTACCATCATGTGAGAAGTCTATGTCACTTATCTTAGACTATTTTAACCATCACAGGTAAGGACTTCACTTGTGATAACCATTCAAACAACAAATTTCCATGTGATCCCTATAACTGATAAATAATGCAACAACTCTAGTATCTATAGTCGCCACTAGTGACAACCTTCATAACTTGTAGCAAACCAGACCTCCAAATCCCCAGCAACTATAAGTATTCAATCAGGTTTCCAACAACTTCCAATCTTGGCTTATTCCTTTTGTTCCACCAATCAAAAATCCAAATCTTGTGTTTTACTCTTCCAAAAGTGAACAACCATTGAAAAATCCCTAAACATTTACAATAAACATAAAGTTGAAAAAGTGGCATCCTGTCAAACCATCTTTTTTAAATAACAGTATTAGAAAATCTCCAAGCTACAACCATCGTCGATATAGAATGGAACGAACATGGGTTTCCAAAACCCAAAATTCTAAAACCAAGAAAAAATCTAATATATTATAATTTTAAATTTGCTGCAATAGTATATAAAAAAGAGTAATCTTATTTATTAGCTTAATCCTTTTCTTAAAGTTTTCATGAATTATTTTTTAAATTGGTTCATTACAACCGCCGCAGTTGCACACATGTTTAAACTCTAATGGTATCCATACAAATGAGTTGAGAGAACAGTAGAGAGGGTAAGGCAAGAAGTACTAGTTTCTTTAGAGCCAAGGTTTGGACTTTTAGTAAATTAATTTAAATAAAGTTCTTATTTTAATTAGAATTATAACTAATTCTTAACAAATACTAATTAGGCCCAAATAAGATTCAATATCTCAAATTAATTTTTATTTACTAAATATTTCATATGTAATCTTAAAGTTTCTCAAACTTTATAATCAAATTCAACTTGATTAAATTACCTTTTTCTCTCGTGTGTAACCTATTAGATTTTTGAATATATTGGTAATAGATATATATTATAACTATAAATCATAGTTAGGATTATATAATTAAACTTTTTAATTTAACATTATTTCTCTAATTAAATATTTATATCTATAGATCAGTATTGGCATATAGCAATGCGTCATAACCACCAAATATATTTTGGAAATTAAAGAATTATATTAAAATAAGGCATAGCCTTATAATACAAAAGTTAACAACTTAGGATATGAAAGGATCTTCACATGTATAAAGAACTAGTGATAAACTACCTAGGAATAGAAAAGCTAAGGAAAGCAAATACACTTTGAGCTTCAAGGACCTTAAGTGATATATATGCCATATGAACAGTAGCAGAAAAATGAAAAGTAGTAGTTTATAACTCTAATTATAAGGAATTTAAAGTTTCATAAATTTCATTTACTAGCTATGCCAGATGAGATAGCAAGTCCTAACCCTCTTGACATCACTAGGTTTATGATTTAGTTAACATTCTTTGTTATAACCATCTAAATTTATGGATTGATGTATTTGAAAATCCTTGCATTTCTCTCTCACCGTATTGAGTATATTATACATCCAAATGCTATCATAAAGAGGTTATAACCATATTTTGGAAACTTGTAAAGAATTAAAGCATATTAAACAATTTTATTCCATTGATCAAAAGAATAGAAGTGACTACACCTTTGTTGTATGTCTTTCATAATCATCTAAAAAAGGGACATATGAAGAAAGATAGTCTATTGATTCAAGAGCTCTAAGAAAAAGTTTTCATAAAGGATTAAGGAGAGGTAGAGGACCCTTAAACCTATTAAATGTGCTTATGTTATTTCTAAAAACTAACCATATAATGAATGAAGCTTTTTTAGACCAGAATTTTTTCTATACTAATATGTGCCAAATAAATTTTGGTGTATAATTTCTGAATAGATCTTTGCAAGATCTATTGGTGAAGGAATAAAAGAGCTTCTAAACCAGATAGCTCTATCCTCAAGAATGAGATTAGTTTGGTAATTAAGAAAGCTTCTTTTGAATGTGTAACCTTATATATTCTTATAGACCAAACTCTATCATTGAAGAGAAGCTTTACTTTAACATTATCAAGATAGTGAAGTTTGAGATTTTAAAAGTCAGGAAGGGATAAAACAGGCTTAGAGCAGTCCAGTTATCATACTATAATCAAATTTCATTTCCATTTCCAATTTTCGTTTTGATTGAAGCTTGTAACATGCTTCTAAGTTTAAGTAGTTGATGCATACTCTAAGAAGCATCATTTTGGATTTAATGGTCTAAATTTTTTTCCCTATAAATCATAACTATTGAGTCATTTAACCTAAAAGGATTCCTTATCATTGAGGATTTTGTTTTAGAGTAGGGCCATGCTCAATATTGAGATTGATTGAATACTTATACCATCTTCTATTTTAGGCAAGCAAATAGTGTTCTAACTAAATTTGACATGAGATTTCTGATGACATCTCTTGTCTAGAGAAAAATTCTTAGAAGTTTTTCTACGTCTCAACAGAGCTTTTTTGGAAGTGTAAAATGCAATGACTAGTTGGTGTAAAGAATGATAAGTACTTATGAATTAATTGCAATTTGCCTACAAAAGTTAGATGTTAGTTACTCTAGTTACCAATTCTTCTTACTATGTCAAATAAAGCTAGCAATCGTGGTATAGGATTCTTTCCAAAACTATAGGGAAACTGAGGTAAGTAATAGAAGAAGATCTAATACTTAGTTGTGTCAATTTGGCAAAAGTTTAAGCTAAGTTAGAGGCATATAAGGAGACTATATTATAGTGTCTATCCCTGTTAATGCTTAAGCCTAACAGTCTGTTAAAGGAATCCAAAATATAGATAATACAAGAGATTGATCTTACATTTATTGAAGGGGAAAGCCTAATATTTTAAAGGAAGTCAAAATGGAATTCTAATCCAAGATGTTGAATGCTTTATGAATGTCTATTTTCATAACATTTTTTTCCTAAACCTTGAAAATGATAATTTTTCGGAATTTCAATAGCAAAGGGGATATTATCACCTAGGCTCCTTCCTTTCATCAAGGATAATTATGAAGGATTAATCAGAAAAGGGAGAATCAATTTGATCCTTGAAACTAATAGCTTGGAAACGATCTTGTAGAAAGTATTATAATAAGCTATAGGTCTAAAATTACTCATAGAAATGGGGTTACTGACCTTAAGAGGTAGGTAGAGATGAGTTTTATTTCAAATTTTTAGCATCTTAAAACAAAAGAAAATTTCCAGTGAGTTTACTCACCTACTGTTTCATTTAGCCCTAGTTTTCCAGAAAAAAAGCATTAAAACCATTAGGATTTGGTGGTTTTTTGGATTTAAGATAAACACCACTTTCTCATTCTCCTTTAATATGAATGTTTATAAAAGGAATTCACATCATTTACATTATTGTCTTAAAAGTGAATTGGATATGACAAAACTAAGAGATATACCCATAGGTGATCCTCTAGTAGGTGTGCCTAAATTTTTCTGGAAGTAGTTTTTGACAAGTGCCAATGGTTCCTTATAATAAAAAATGAAGCCATCCTTCTTATTTATAAAAGATGTCTATTCTTATTTTTCTAGCAAGTAATGATGAATGAAAGAACTTAGTATTTCCATCTTTATCCATCAACCAAGTAACTCTAGTTTTTTTTTTTCTTAATATGAGAAGCATGAATTTCCAAAGCTCTAGTATAATCTTTCAATGTAAACGTTTCAGCCAATTTTTTCGACACATTTAAAAGGGTGTCATAAAGGGTATTCTAAAGGTATAAGATTCATGTTCCTTTCAAGATTCAAAGAAAAGCTAAAGAGTAAACTAGAATTGTGCCTTTTAATCTCCTCCTTTATACTCGATTAGTTTTTTTTTTGTAGAATTTGAAAGATCCAAAGCTTGGAACCTCTACAATCAATTCCATGGATGCTACATCTTAGAAACCTTGAATATCACATAGGAAATTGAAAATTTTTAATAAAAAATCTCCTTTATGTTAGCAGCAAGTCATATATTTCAATATGGAAATTATCATATCCAAGATTATTATTAAGGGAAGCTTTATTATTTTCAAATTTCAAAAGTTATTCATAATTGACCAAGCTCTACAAGTTTCTTTCTAAAAAGCTAGTCACCGTCCTATCTATTGCTCCAAATGAAAAAATATCGTTCTTTTTTTAGGTAAGTTACTTTAATACTATTTAAGCATGATCCAAGCTCAGGACAAGGTATGCTTAAGCTCCTTTAGCTTTAAAAGCTAGTGTGATGTTATTAGTCTCCCAAAATTAGCTAAGGCTCTTAAATTGAACCATAAATATTTCTTAAATCATCCTATAAGGCAACTCTTTGGAATGTAAAAGTTTGATGCATAAATAAATGGAAGTTAGAGAGTCTTGAAATTATGATTAATATGTAAATGGATTCATTGATCAAAAGAGGTGTGACTAAGAATATCAATTTTGGTGGGATTATATGTTACTGTTACCCTACCATAATGGTGACCTTTATAATTTGTGATCAAATTCTAGTTCCTCTTGAGTAATAAGGGTTTGTATATTTGTCTACCTTAAGCTTAGTCTCCAGAAGGCAACAGATCATTAGCTTTATTAAGTTGATATAACCATAAACTATTTGTTGTTTTATAGGGCTATTAAGCCCCCTTATGTGCCAACTTAGAATGGACACAAATATTAATAAGAAGTAGAGCCTATATCCTTAGCATTACATCTTGATCTCTTCTAATCCATCGTTTTAAAATCCTTCAATATATGGTTAGGGAAGTAAGAAGGAGTATTACAGTTTGTGTTACTTCAGAAGCCAAATGGGAGTTGGAGGCTCGTACATCCTTTTAATGATCCCCTAAATTTGTAGTCAAGGTACCTCTTGTAGGTACTATTAAGTCCTTTTCTTTTTGAGGTATCAAAGCTAGGGACTCTTAAGAATTACAAATTTCACTATAAACATCCAATGAGTTCTTTGCCTCTTCAGAAGGAAATGAGTTAATTTGGAGATTCGAGGTAACGAGAGTGAAAGATGGCTTAGCAAGAAAGGTAGTTAAATTCTGAACCTCTAACCCTATAAGTTCTTCAAAGGTACCATTTTTTAAAAGTCCTCCATGTAGGTTTCCAAAGCTTCCCTTGTTGCTTTAATGTAGGTTTTCATTGGTAATTAACAACAATGGAATTCTCTATCAATGTACCATCCTCCCTTAGCCTTAGTAATGGAACTACATCTAGAATTTCTTAATTTAAATACACTGCTACACAAATCCTCACATAGCCCATTTGCCTTCTATCAGTTATTGGTTCATCCATACGAAGTGGTTTCCCAATGTAGCTTGCTAAAGAGCTTAATCCCTCATAGACTAGTATTCTAGATAGATGTTGTGAAACTTTACCCATAGGTGAACTTGTTTCCACATGACATCCTTTAGATTGATCCCCCATTTTTAAAGCTAAAGAAAGATTGGCAAGCTATTTTAATGTTATGGTCCTTCCTCCATTATCTCATGAGCTCTCTTTTTTAAGGTGAATCTTTTGAGAAACAAGTTATCCTCATTCAATAGAACATCTGAAAGGCCTATAGTTTTCTAATGTTTAAAAGACCAATGCTTCATAATAGGAAAGGCATGATGTTTGCCAAAGAAGAACCTTATCATTATGGAGGACTAAACATTCACACATTTTTTTAGTGTGTCCAAAAAGGGAGAAACAATTGAACCATCATATGTCTTGGTAAGGGGATAATAACAAAGAAAAAATTCAGATTGATCCCCTATAACCTCACTCCAGTTAAAGGAAGTATCTTCGAGGCTTCATCAAATAATGAAGATGAAGTTGGTGTGCTAGAAGGAGCCTCATCTAATAGTCCTTAGTAAGGTAATGGAAAAGAGTAAAGGAGGGAAATGACTTTCTTGTAAGGAGCTTGACCAAGAACTTAAGGATTAGAAGTCATTTGTATAAAAAGGGGAAAATTTTTTGAATTACAATTCTAAAGACAATAACCAAAAGAAGGAAAGAGATAAGAGAGTATGGGGAAATACTAAACTACCCTTGGGAGCCTAAAAAATGAACTTGAATCATATAAGTTGATTAGAGACGTAATGTAGGTAAATTGGGAAAATAATGGATCTAAAAAGATGGCATATGAGTGCAAAGGAAAAAGAGAGGAACATGACAAGTTTTACCTTGAGGCTGAAGCCAATACCATAGAAGAAATGAGAATGTAAGGGAAACAATGGAAGGAGGGATGAGATTGCAAAGAAAAGGAAAACAAATAAGGAGAAGAGTAAAGAGCTAAAGAGATCAGACCTATTTCAAACAAATAGGCCATATAATAAGGAACAATAAAGAAGAAGAAGCAATAATGGAAGGAGGCAGACTTAAAGGGAAGTCAAACTTTCTCTCTCGATAAGTCATTATGTTGTTACCACTCAAATATTAAGAATGTCAAAATAGTTTTGAACTAGCCTTTTCGTGTGTGATTCTGTATAATTTAATTCTTTCATCATACAATATTCTAATTAAACATAGGGCATAGAATTAATATTTACTATATTTGAGTTTGATCATATTAGTTCTCTATCATTAGTAATTAATTATATTAATAACATTTGAAAACTACTTACAAAATGTCATTTTACCTTGACCAAAGATTTCTTGAATCAATACTAAATGAGAATAATGAAATATTTTTTCTAACGACTTTAAGATAATAAATCCTATATTGATTACTCAACTACCTCCGTATAGTTTATATTATATTCAATAGCTATCGATTGAGTTACTCTTGACTAACATATGTCATAAGTAGTATTAAAATTTAACAATCCCTATATAAGATGCTTTAGAAATTTCAAGTCAAAAGATCACTTATACAATCATCATAATAAGAATTCTATAAACATATAAAAATTGTTCAAAATAGAATTCTCATATCGAGTCAATTTAGTGAACTTATTCTCTAATAAGCATCTACATGTTATTTAAGTATCTCTATATTTGAGTCTATGAGATTGATTACTTCTTTTATAAGAAAGAAACATAAAGCATGTCAATCTTTTTACGATCTATTAATGTTCAATTCTAATAGAACAATAACTAAAAATAATTTAGGAATAATACATAAATGTAATATGAATATTATAACTATAATTTTATCATAATTTTATTTGTAATATATATTTATTTCATGGACTTTATTATATACATTTAAATACATAAGATAAAAATATGTCTTTATATAATTATATTACTAATATAAAATGTAGGACCTAAATCAACAATGGTTATGATAATTTGACGTTGAAGCTAAATAATTGAAAAGCTAAAAGTGGGTTTTAGAACATTTCCCTTATCACCATACAAGAACTGTTGTATGATTGACACGTAACTAAAGATTAAACAGGGTAAGTGTGTTGAATCAGGAAGTCGTAAGAAGGAAGAACCGAAAGAGAGTAGGCAATCATTTTCGGAAGCTCTACATTGTTGTAAAAATCGACCAGATTAGAGTAAGTTCACAGCTAAATAAGACTGAAGGAATAGTAATGAACACATAAATTTTACATAAAACCCCCCAAATTAGGGTTAAACTACGGGCAAGGATAGAAGAATTTTACTACTGAAAAAAATGGAGAATTATAAAGAAAACCTAGACCCACAAAAATACACAGAATATTTTGTCTCTCTTTCTCTTTCTTTTCTCTCTCACCTCACATCTCTCTTCTCTGCTAATGGGATATGGTTGGCCAATTTGGTCAACCATTATTTGTCTTATTAGGCATGTTAGGATTCGGTGCCTAACATGCCAAGCCTACTAAGTTTGACAATTCTCCCACTTGAAGATTTGATTAAGAATCAATCATATCTTCACACAATTCTTTCTATCTTCCCACTTCATGTTGCTTACGTCTCTATCAGGCTACTTGAGAATTGACACCATATAAACTTATTAGCATTGATTGCTTTTGTCATAAAATCTGCCAGGTTATCCATTGTATAAATTTTTCTGCATGTCCACCGTTCCTTCTTCCAGTTTCTCATGAACGAAGTGATACTGAACTCGAATGTGCTTTGTCTTTGAATGAAATGTTGGATTCTTTGTAAGATGCAAAGCACTCTAACTATCACAATACAGAATAATATTCTATTGTTTATTCCCAAGTTCTTCCAACAACATTTTCATCCAAACTGCTTCTTTACTGGCTTGTGTAGTTGCTATATATTCTGCTTCTATTATTAATGTAGCCACAACTGAATGTATTTTTGAAACCCATCTCATAGCTCATCTAGCTAGTGTAAACACATATCCTGTAGTGGATTTACTTTTATCAAGATCACTTGTATAATCAGCATCAACATATCCTCTGACAGTAAAATCTAATCCTCCATAACATAATGTAATATATAAGGTTCTCTTGATATATCTGAGAATCCTCTTAATAGTATTCCAATGCTCTCGACCAAGATTTGCCATGTATCGACTAACTACTCCCACTGCATGTGCAATATCTGGTCTTGTACAAATCATAGCAAACATTAAGCTTCCCACTGCTAATGCATACAGTACTCGAGACATCTCCATCCTCTCTTCTTCATTGCTAGGACTCATACTTGAGGATAACTTGAAATTAACAAGAAGAGGGTATAAATTGACTTACAATCTTACATGATGAATCGCCGCGAGATCTTCAAATAATTCTTCTGAGAAAGCCAAATCTTCCTATTATTTCTATCTTGGTGAATTTGCATCCTTAAAGTCTTGTTTTTTAGTCCCAAGTCCTTCATTTCAAATTCCCTAGCCAATTGTGCCTTTAATTCTTTGATACGATCATTATTGGGGCCTGCTACCAACATGTCGTCTACATACAACAGCAAGACTATAAAATCATCTTTCTCAAACCTTTGAAATATGCATAAGGGTCTGCATTTAGTCTACTTTATCTAAGGCTTATGAAGAAGGAATCAAATCTCTTATACCAACACCTCGATGCCTGCTTTTAACCATACAGAGATTTGTTCATCTTGCAAACAAAGTTCTCTTTCCCTTTTTTGTTCAAAACCTTCTGGCTGGAGCATATAAATTTATTCTTCAAGATCTCTATGAAGAAATGCAGTTTTCACATTTAGCTGCTCAAGAAGCAAGTCAAATATAGCATACATCACCAGAACTACTCGAACTGTGGTGAGTCGAACCACAGAAGAAAATATTTCATTGAAATCAATTCCTTCCTTCTGAGCATATCCTTTTACCACCAATCTAGCATGATCTCGGTCTACTTGATCGTTACCACTTCCCTTGATCTTGTAAACCTATTTATTGCCAATAGGCTTTCTTCCTTGTGGTAGTGATACCAGCTCCCATGTCTTATTCTTATGTCGAGCTTCAATTTCTTTCTACATTACTGTCATCCACTGAGATACATCTGATATATTCATTGCTTCCTGAAGAGTTGATGGTTCTATGTGCTTTGGTGGGCAAGAAAGATAGATAGGACAAGCAAGCAAGACAAGTAGACAAGTTAGGGCATGTGGCAGTGGCATGTCTGGAGTGCCAACTTTGTTACGATGCTGTTCTCTAATTTCAACTTTCTGATTTTTGGATGTAAAAGTTATTGTAGAGTTTTATGGATGTAAATTTCATTCTAATGAAAGATTAGATTAGACGTTGTCTTAATGAACATGTATTTCATTGATTATTACTCGCATTGTGGGCTAAATAAAAAGATTCAACAACAAAGCTACCAGGGTATAGTAAAAGTCTTTGGTTTGAATTAGGCCATGCGAGATATGAACCAATTCATTAGTCAGACCTCTTGAATATCCGGTTTTATCATTAATTTTTTACTTAAACAATTAAATATTTTATTTAATATACATAATTTATACACCTAATAATACATTTTAATTGTAAACGATTTATTAATAAGAAAATAATTTTAAAATATAATATCATTACAATAACATTGACATAATCTCTCATTATCTAATCGTATTAAGGATTAATTATAAAAAAATTTCAAATTTTATTCGATTTTACAATTATTGCTCGAACTTTAAAAGGTAGTAATTAAATATTTGAACTTTTAATTTTTCTTAAATTTAGCACAACTCAATGTCTTTGTTAACGTAGCTGACTAAAAACAAAAGATCATGTTTTAGAACTTGTACTAAGAAGTGAAAGTAACCAGAGGAAGTGAGATGTTGAAGTTGTATTAGTTTCTTCTAGTTTTTGTTTAAGTTTAGTTTTTGATTGGTTTTTAGGTATGTTGAGAGAATAAATTTGTACAGAGAAGTGAAAGTAAATAGAGGAAGTGAGTTGGCGAAACACGAGGATTAACCAACCCTAATTTACTCTTGTTTGGAGATTGTTTACGAAGATGGGTCTTAGCTGAAGAAGATGAGCTTTGGTTCCAAAATTTGAAGTCTAAATTTCAAAAGTCTCCTGAAGTTTTGCATGTTCATTAGGTGTTTATCTTTCTCTTCCAATGCTCTGAAAAAGATTGCAACTTTGAATTGATAATATTATTTTTATATTTTTTTCATGGAAAAAAAGAAGTTTTTTTATATGGGTTAATTCAAAACATTAAAAGAACGTTTCTTTTTTAATGTCGAATGAAGTTTATGAGTACAAAAACTAAGCTTTTCTTTTGAATAAATTGTTAATCGAGGAATCTTAATTCTTTATTTCTTTTTAACTATGATTTAAAGTTGCAGAAAATCAACAAGTCTTCTTATAGATTCACCATTATTTTCAGCTCCTAACTATTTAATAAAATGTCAACTAAAAACTATGGCTTTATTTCATCTTTGTTTTCACTCACTAATAGGATTTTCATAACTATCCTTTTGGCCATGAATGTGAACGGAGGCGTTTTGGTGTACGAGCACTCGTTTGGCTGCGTTAAGTCAGTGTCTACCACGCTAAGCACGTGAGAGTTTTGTTTTTATGTGTATGGAGATGAACGAAAATAAATAAATCGATGAGTGAGAAAGAAAAAGTCATTAAATTTATGTTTGATTTAGCTTGCTACGTCAATAACGTTAACGAAAATATTATCATGGGTTAGATTTGGGAAAAATTAAAACTTTAAATATTTAATAATCACTTTTCAAATTTTAGATTATAATATAATTGTAAAATTGACTAAATTAGTTAATGGTTTACCGATTTAGAATCGGGTTATGATGGGCTTAAATAGTTTGGTGGTTTAAGTTTTGAAACAGAGAGTGAGGCCCTTCGTCTTTGATCTCTCTCTTATTAGCAAAATGGCGGGAACAAACTCTACGGCCCATCCCACCCCTTGATTTGGCGCCAAAATCCCTCATCATTTTAGCTATTAGTCTCTCGTTAGTCGTTACCACAGAGCTGTTCTTCTTCGATCACCGCATAACAGACATGGTGGGCCCACTGTACGATTTCCTTGCAAACCCTCTAGGAGCCGTTCGATCGACGTTCGAGAAGCAAATAGCTTTAGGCTCCGATCCCTCCACCTTCGATCTCAAGGATTGGGGCGTTGTCGACGTTTTCCATCACTTCCTCTTCAATCAGGATTACCTCTCCCAGGTAACTGTCTCCTTGACTTAACGTCGTCAATTTCATCTTTTTGTTCTCATTTAATCGTTTTTCAAAGCATAGGTTCCGATACTCACTCCGTCAACTATAAGTCTGGTTCAGCCCAACACTCTTGTTCGCTTTCGTGGAATGATACAAGATATGTTGGGAAATGAATTCTATGTTGGTGCTTTTAAGGTATGCCCTTCTGTTCCCCCCCTTTTGTTCGTTTAAGTCATGTTCTACTTTTTCTTTTAATATTTTGCTTTTGTTCGCTAACAAATTTGTAACACTGTTAAAGGATGGATCAGTTTGGAGGACCAACAAATTCATGGATGTTTCTCAGTTCCCCATGCCCCCTTCGCCTGATGTCCGAATTTGGGAACGTCGTTTGTTGTATTGTATTCCTGTGAGCTTTCTCTCTGCAGCCATTTTCTTTCTTCTCCATATTCTGCTTTCCATTCTCTGATAGCTTTTTCTTATCACTCATGCCACTAACTTTATTTCTGAACTTCTTGTTTTAAAAATTAAACATTTGATAGAATCACTGCCAACTGTCTTCTCATGGGGTGAACTTGCTTCTTCAGACTTGCTGTAAAATTATTAAATGGCATCTTACTTATCAAATGCTAAGCGCACTTTTGAAGGTCTTAAAGTCGTGGCCTTTTATAGGAACGAACCAACTGTTTCCTCGTGCTGCTCCTATAGGTTCCAGGTCTTAATACGTGGGCTGAATCTGCTTCTGAGCCAGCCATCAATGGATCCTTGGATTGGATACCGGATCAGAGAGATAAGCGGAGGAGAATGGACTTTGAAACTACTCATTGCAATGATTTCCATGTAACTTCTATTGCATTCAACTGTCTCTGTTCTTTAATATTATTCTTTTTGGTTTATGATGATGTCATGGAGTAAAGCCTTCATTACACTGAGTTCGTCGTTATTTTGCTTCTCTTCATGTCCAATGGCAGGTCTCCGGTAATGAGTTTGACAATTTTCCCAGTGCAAAGAGGATGGTATGGAGAATTTGCTTTCTTTTTTTACTTTCGAATTGTTTTCTTAGACCTGATCTTTGATTTCTCAGTTTTATAAGTTTAGGTGCCAGTGTTTATCATTGGATATTTAGCTGTTGAATTGTAATTAGAATAATAGTTTCTTTGCTAGCTTGGTGTGGTAATGTGCTTCTCAAAATACCAAACTTACCGCCCGAATTTTTTCTTTGCTAGAGAGACGACGGCAAGCCTTCTCCATCTTCACAATCTCAAGACCACAAAACTGAGGCTGTATTTTCTAGTATAACTTGGCCGGCACAGGCTGACAAGGATTCTCTTCCGTGTCTTGTGAAAGTAATTAATCAATTTCGTATTAAAGCTCTTGGTCATGGACTTGAGGCCCTGGACCTTATTTTTCCATGTTAATAATAAACTTGGTAATTGCTGTGCAGATTTATAACTCTCCAGAGTCCGATCTTAAGCTAAATGATATGTTTGAATTTATTGGGATCCTTAGCTTTGATAAAGAGCTTACTGAGGAGGAGAAGTATGATAATGATGAGTGCTCTGATGATATTTGTATTCATCTGCCACCCAGCAAGGTATTGATGTTTTTCGGTATCCTCAGTAAGACTTACAATATTAGCGTGAATGCATATGGTTAAAGATTCTAGTTACAGATCAACTTATTGAGTATGATAATCAGATCAACTTATTGAGTCTGATAATTTTAGGAGAATCGCTTGCCTATTCTTTACTATCTGTGAATAAGAAATTAGCAAAATCTTATATATTTCTTGTTCTTGAGGTACATTCTCTAAATTATTAAACAGCATTGCCCTTTTTCCTTTTTGGTCCAGGTGCCACGGCTCCACTGTATTATTCATAGGAAGCTTGCTCTCAATGACTTTTTGCATAATCCCCCTCAAATAGAGGTAATATTTATGTGACCTCATTCTTTATTAACCACCATGTTATTTGAAATGATTGTTTTATACTTATTTTTCCAAGCCTCATTTAGTTTATAGACTGATTACAATTTATGTCCATTTGAATCAGCAGCCAAAGCCCCATTTAGTCAAAGATATGAGGCAAGCTCTAGTGAAGCATCTTACAGCTATTCTTGGCAATGATGAAGTAGCTGCTCATTTTGCTTTGTTGCATCTTCTATCCCGGGTATATGGTTTTCCTTTATGTTGATAATTTCCCACTTATTCCTGGTCTCAAAATTCATGCTGACAGTTGCTGTTTCTGTTCTACACTTATCTTATTTATCACTTCATTTATTTGCCACATCTGTACTACCTCTGGCTTGGGAAAATGATGATTCTTTTGGAAGTAGGTACATGCTAGAGTTGATAATGTTGCTGTTGGGAAGCTTTCACTAAACCTCACTTGTTTGAACAAGAATAGTGCTTATCTGTTTGGCAATCGACTTCGAACTGCTATTGAGAATCTCCTACCATTTACACATTATATACCCCTCACTGTGGAATACCTTAACAAAGCTTCCTTTGCACCCCAAAAGGATTACGAGATAAATAGGTAGCTAGTTTTTTTTCTTCAATGACATTGCTCAGTTGTAGATTCACCTGTTGTGCAGTAAGTTATTTGTATTGATTTCTAACTGGTGTCTTGATGTTTCAGACTGATACCTGGAGTTCTGCAGCTAGCCGAGGGTTCTCACTTGATCATTGACGAAACCCAATTGGAAACAGGAATACTCAGCTCTGTTGGGGTTGAGAATGCAAGGTTGCTAAAAGATCTTGTAGAGTTGCAAAAGGTGATATTCATCTATGCTGATATGCCTGAACAATTAGTGAAGAGGTTCTGGTTGATCTGCATGACTGGTTCAGTAAATACCCCTTGAAGTTGACATATGGCATTCAATTGTGTCTATCCCAGGTTGAATATGATTTCAAATACTATAAGATGGAGATGGCAACTGATGTCCAATTGCTGGTATTGTCTGAAGGGAAATCAAACATCATGCCAGCTGATGTAATCATACCACTTCTACCTTCTCCAATAAATTCTTCAGAATTGGTATCTACTGAAGCAGTTGAAGCCTGGAGATGGTACTTGGCGACTGTCAGATCATTGTCCCATAATATTGAGTCAGAAATGCAGAAGGTTTGAACTTAAATTGAAAAGCTTAAAGTTTTTATATTAGCTCTGAATTTAGGCTACTTTCCTGGACTGATTACAACCGCATCTGACTGTTTCCTAGTTATGCTTGCTAGTTCTGTGGTTTCTAATCACCAGAAAGCTGTATGAACTTCTTGTGGCTGTAAGATCCAACTTTGAAACCATAGTGCTGATGTTTACAGGTGGTAGAAAATGACTTGGTTGCTGCAAGACAAGCAGATCGAAGTTTAGGCAGTCAAGACTTCAGTAGGTAAGAAGCTTGGAAATTTTACTTGAAGCTCGCATTGAATTTCACTGATGTGGTCCTCAAGGAGATTTACAACCTTTTCGTCATTTGCATACAGATGGCTGACAATGGGCCGCCTAATGTCCGCAAGCTTTGGTGAAACCTCCCTTTCGCTGGATCACTGGCAAATGGTCAAGGAGCTGGAGAGTCAACGGAGGGAGAGACTAAAGTCCATTATTTCTTTCTGTTAATAGCAATGACCAATGTCTGGAATACGGGGCTACTTTGTTTTGTGGTATAATTTATTCCGATTCTGGATACGTTCTCCAGTACAAGGTTCAAGAATGCGGGGCGTCTTGATTTTGAGAAATATCCCAGTGGTGTGAAAGCAGTTTTGGCTAGCAATAGACGAATGAGGAGTGAGATTAGGTGCGCTAGGAAATGAGGTAATCAAAGGGTAACGCTTCAATGTGCCTAAAACTAGAATGTTAATGGTATAATGCATAATCTAGTTCGAGTAAGCTTGAAATTCAATTGATGTATGGGAAAGTAGTAAATGAAGTATCCAAAGTGCATTTATACGTATCTAGAAGCTGAACACACTAAATTCGATGTAATGGCAACCTTGGCTGCCACGTGTGACAATTAGGGGCAGAAAAGGGCCTATTCTTCTGTACCCAATAACCCTGTTGGGTACAGAGGATCTGAAGGGCGGAAAAGTGTTATGAAGACTAGGTAAGCCGTTCCGATTCCGATGAATCTAGGGTCGTTTAGTTTTCTGTCTTTTTTTTAATGTGATTTTCAGTTTTTAATTTTCATTAGCTAACAAAATAAAAACTTGTTAGATATATTTTATCACTAATAATAATTATATACTAAATGAAATTTAAAAATAAATTATTTTTAATTAAATAAATTTATTTTAGTTTCTTGTATAATATTTATTAACAAATTATTTTAATGAAATAAAATAATTTGTTAATAAATATTATAC
>JAOQMQ010000196.1:10081293-10093274 GCA_027563845.1 Erythroxylum subrotundum
AATTATTCATAATTTTTATTGATGATTAATTTTAATTTATTAAATATATAGTGTTGAATTAAATTATTCATAATTTTTATTACAATTTAAATAATTAAATAATATATTAAATGATAGTAAATCAGATTATGAAAAAAAAAAAAACAAGAAACGAAACAACTTTTTATGGTTTTCATAATTTTTTAAAACTAGAAAAAACCAAATCCAAAAACTGAAAATAAAAACTCAAACAAACAAGTTTTTTTTTTAACTAAATTTGAAGAAAAAAACAGAAAACCAAAAATAAAAATAAAAACAAATACCCCCTTAGTCTTCAGATCTTCTTAAAGGTCTAATATGTATTGGTCTTTGGTTGAGCTTTCTAAATATTGATTCCTCTAAGAAAATGTGCATGGATCTATTTATTGGGAATATTAGCTGTTAACTTAGCTGTAAATAGAATATTTCCTATAATTGTAAATATCTCCGACTGTAATTACGTGATTTAATTGCGTTTATAATTGCCTATTAATATGGGCTATCATATTGGAGAAGGTAAAAGTTTTCATTCCTCCAAAATTATTATGGTATTAGAGCTCAATATACAGCCCAATACCTAACTTTTTTTTTCTACCACCAAGCACCAATCTTCTATTTAACTTGTAACGATACAATAACTAACAACAAGCACGAGGAAAAACCTAAGCCTCAATTGATTAATGATCCTTCTTCAATCTATTATCTGTCATCATTGGAAGGTCCAGGTATGACTCTTACAATATACACTCTTGTGGGTGATAATTTCGACGTTTGAGCAAAGGCAATTGTTAATGCATTAGAAGCTAGGAACAAATTTGGGTTTATTAATGGAGAATACCCAAAATGTGATTATTATAAAGGGATCTCCAAGACCGATATTCTGTTAGTAATGGCCCAAAAATAAATCAGCTAAAATTTGAATTGACTTCTTTAAAGCAACAAGGAATGGATATGTTTTCCTATTACACGAAATTAAATTCTTTGTGGGATAATCTTCATGGATATGATGATGTAACTTATGGCTGCACTTGTGCCACGACTCTGAAATAGGTTGCTAAGTCTGAAACTAAACGCACCCATAAGTTTCTTATGGGACTCGATGACGCTACTTTTGGACCACTTTAATCTCAAATATTAAGTATGGACCTTTTGCCTAATCTTAATAAAGCTTATGCTCCTATGACCTAGGAAGAGAGACACAAGAATGTTGTTCGAGGTCAGGACGATATAAGTGAAATACTCAATTTTGCTTTCTAATCTAGAACAACAGCTAGCCGTGGCAATTCTTCTACTCACCCCACCCCTGATTGTCCTTTATGTACCTACTATGAAAAACCTAGTCATGACTATGAACATTGCTTTCGGTGTATTGGTTATCCACTAGGTTGTGGTTGAGAATAGGGGAGGGGACGTGGTCGTAGATGTGGTGCATCATCAGGACCTGGACCCAGTTCTTCAGTTATGTCCACCCTAATAGTGACAGTGAACATTGCCACAGCCCCACATATGGCTGAGTCTTCTACTAACAATAGCAAAGCAAAATAACAATCACATTTCCTGGGTTAAGAGAAACCTAGTTTTAGTGTCTCTTAAGTCTTATTGAGGTGCCCTCTACTTCTGATAAATTATCTAGTAAGAATTCCACTTATGCTTAGCCTTGGCTTCTTGATAGTGGTGTTTCAAAATTTGCAACTTCTATATAATATTGTTGATTTGCTGCCTTTGCTTGAGCGCCCTCCTGATCGTGTCCAAACATCATCAATCAAGGAAGGGAGTGTTCTTTTGTCTTTCGGGCTCACTGTAAAACATGTTATATATGATCCAAACTTAAAATGCAACTTACTTTCTATTGGGAAGCTTATCTTTGATACTCGATGTATTGTCACTTTCATTGATAGTTTATGTATTATTCAGGACCACACTACGAGGACACCAATTAGTGTGGGTGAGCTAGGGAACGAGGCATATATTTATAAGCCAGTGACAAAGGCGACTCTTTCCAATGCAAGTTTGACTGATCTCTCGATTTTGTGGCATCAACGGCTTAGGCATCCATCCAGTCAGCCCCTCTCATTGATTCCTGGTATTGGTAGTAATAAACAATCAAAAGCAGCTATTAAGTGTTGTGATATTTGTTTTCATGCTAAACAATCATGTAATCCTTTTCCTATTGGTGATAATAAAGCTGTAAGTATTTGTGATCTAATTCATTGTCACTTATGGGATCCTTACATAAAAATAGCACTTTTACTAGGTCTCATTATTTTCTTACCATTGTTGACAATTTTCTCGAGTGGTATGGGTATATTTGTTAGTTAAAAAGAGTAAAGCAAGTATTTTGCTCCGTGTTTTTTGTCAAATGGTTAAAACCTAGTTTGAAAAGTTCGTTAAGGTCATTCATTGTGAAAATGGCACAAAATTTGTATTTGGACTTATGCAAAAAATTTATTGTGACAATGGAATTTAGCTTCAAAATAGATATGTAAAGACACCTCAACAGAATGGTCGAGTTGAGAGAAAGCACTGTCACATTCTTGATGTTAATAGGGCTCTCCATTTTTGAACTCATCTTTCGCTAGAATTTTTAGGCGATTTTGTGTCGTTTACAGCTTACCTCATTAATAGGACTCCTACTCCTTTACTTAATGATAAAACTCCTTATGAAATGTTGTTCAAAACACCTCCCTCTTATCCTTCTCTTCGGGTTTTGAATGTTTATGTTATGCCCATA
Source organism: Erythroxylum subrotundum (assembly GCA_027563845.1). NCBI lineage: Eukaryota > Viridiplantae > Streptophyta > Magnoliopsida > Malpighiales > Erythroxylaceae > Erythroxylum > Erythroxylum subrotundum. The sequence continues at coordinate 10,084,043 of JAOQMQ010000196.1, forward strand.
ACATGCCCTGCACAAAAGATAAGTTTAGGTCTCACAGTAGAAAATGTATTTTTCTTGGATACCCTCATGGTAAGAAGGGGTGGAAGGTGTATGACTTGGAAACAAGGAAGGTGTTTGTGTCTCGAGATGTTAAGTTCCAAGAAGATGTGTTTCCTTTGGCCCCAAATAACACGTCTGAGGCTTAAAAAAATTCTTAACACATGGACCAAAAATCTTCGAGGATGATTGGTTTTTATTACCTAATGTTATGCATCCAATTGGGTCTTCTCTAGGAACACATGTGGAATTGAATTCCACTAACCCCACTAGCACACCTTGCTTCCCTACATCTCCATCTACTTCGCAACAAAGTCGATGTAACACCTCCTGATCTAAGGGAGAGTGATGACTCTCTAGTAATTGAACCTCGACTGAGCAGGGGTAATATCATCTACAGGGGGAGTGAAGAAACATCTAAGCTAGAGTCTCTTGGACGTGGTCACCGGGAGCGTCATCCACCTACTCATCTCAAAGATTTTATTTGTCACTCGGCTCTTCTTCTCATACCCGTTCCCACTTCATCTCACCCATCAATTTTCTCAGGTACGCGGTATCCAATTGCCAATTTTATAACTTATGCTAAATTTATTGCTACCCATTGAAACTTTCTTATTGTTGTATTTGTGGGGGTTGAGCCCCAAAATTTTTAGAAGGCTGTAAAGGGAACCTGTTGGCAAAAGGAAGGAGATTGAGACACTCGAGCGGAATCACACTTAGGATATAACTAATCTTCCCCCAGGAAAGACACCCATTGGCTGTAAATGGGTTTACAAAATTAAATACAATTATGATGGGTATATTGAATGTTATAAGGCTTGACTGGTTATACTTGGAATCATCAAGTGGAGGGTATTGACTACAATGAGACATTTGCTCTGGTTGTTAACCTGGTTAGCGTCCGTGCTTTTCTTGCAATTGCTGTTGCTAAACATTGGGAAATTCACCAAATGGAAATTAACAACGCTTTTCTTTATGGTGACCTTCATGAGGAAGTAGTTATGAAACTTCCACCTTGTTTTTCTTCTTCTCAACCTAGAAAGGTAAGTCAACTTCGCAAATATTTGTATAGTTGCGTCAATCACCACGCAACTGGTTTGCAAAATTTGCTTCCGCTTTGCGATATTATGGCTTTGTTCAGTCCCATGTTGTTCACACCCTATTCACCTATCGAAAGGGTGATGTTTCCTTATCTGTTATGGTGTATCTTGACGACTTACTCTTGGTTGGTAATAATTCCGTTTCTTACTCTAATTTTAAAAGATACTTAAATCCTTGCTTTCAAATTAAAGATCTTGGTTCTCTTAAATATTTCTTAGGCATTAAGTTTGTTCGCTCTCCCGAAGGCCTATTTATGTGTCAGCGTAAATACACATTAGATATTCTGAAAGAGAAAGGATTACTTGCTGCTAAACCAACCGACACTCCCATGTCGCAAAACCATGGCTTAGCTCTTGCTTCTAGAACTCTATTTTTTGATCCAATTCGTTGTCAATGCATAGTTGGATGTTTGATCTATTTGACTATTACACGACCCGATATTGCATACTCTGTTCACATTCTATCACAATTCATGCAAGTTCCTTGCCAAGAGCATTATGAAGCGGCTAATCGTGTTCTTTGTTATCTTAAAAATCATCTCAGATAAGGTATTTTTCTCCGAGCTGATAGCAATCTCCAGCTATATAGTTATTGTGATTATGATTGGGTTGTATGCCCACTTACACGACGATCTATAATTGGATATTTTATTAAGCTGGGGTCCTCTCTTATTTCATGGAAGACTAAGAAATAGGCCACTATGTCTCGTTTTTTGGCAGAAGTTGAATATCGTTCCATGGCTTTTATATGTACTGAACTTAAGGGGCTAAAGGCCTTTTTGGGCAGTCTTGGTGTGTTTCATCGCTAACCAATGTTTTTGTTTTATGACAATCAGGTTGCTCTTCATATTGCAGCTAACCTTGTCTTCTACGAATGCACCAAACATATTGACATTGATTGCCACTATGTTAGAGAACAACTTCAAGCAAGCCATATTGTTATGGCTCATCTTCGGACCAAGTTTAAACTTACGGACATTTTCACTAAAGCATTGGGCCAAACACAATTTTAGTTTCTCCTATGCAAGTTGGACATTCATGATCGTTATTCGCTAACTTGAGGGGAAGTATTGGGAATATTGGTCGTTAACTTAGCTGTAAATAGAATATTTCCTATAATTGTAAATATCTCCAACTGTAATTACGTGATTTAATTGCCTCTGTAATTGCCTATTAATATGGGCTATCATATTGGAGAAGTAAGAGTTTTCATTCCTCCAAAATTATCACTATTTCACCTAAAATAAATTCCTATTAGTTAATATTTTTCATTTTTTTAATACAAGACTTTGTTTATAATTCTTACGGAAGTGATTCTTAGAACTCCTTAACATTTTAGTTTGCATAGGTTAGACAATTTAACTTTGATACTTGTGGAATTGTTATCCTTCCTTAACCATATTAATCTTCTTAATAGCCTTTCAATGGTCTTGATGATGATAAGAGAAAGGGATAAGTGAGAAATCTAGTAAATATGGATATTATTCAACACATATTTTATTGGTTGTAATATACTAACATGTGAGAGAGATTTGTTGCACCAATTTTTCAATTTCTTGGAAATAACATTCGTAAGTGATTGATAGTCCCTAAATTTTAGCTTTTTGGTGGTAATAGGAGCCTAAGTATTTGAAAAGAGGCTCCTCTTGTTTGAATCAAGTTGTTTAACCAATATAGTCTACTAGTCTATCACAACCTTTAGATATGAAACAATTGATCTTGTTTCAATTAATGTTGAAACTTGAAAAACATATGAAATCTTGTAATAACTTATGAAGCATCCTAATTGAGTTAAAATTAGCTTCACATAGAATTAACAGATTATTTGCAAATGCAAGATTAGAGATTATGAACTTGTCACAATTATAACAAAACTTGAATTTTGACTCATTCTCAATGTTTAAGGCAATAATTCTTGTTAATATTTCTATATATAAGATGAACAAATATGGAGATAAAGGATCATCTTATCTCAATGCTTTAGCTAGGGATGACAATGGGCCAACTCAGGCCCAAGCCTGGCTTGAACCCTACTGTAGGGATTCGGGCCTAGCCTAAGGCCTGAGGTAGTGGGCCCATGGTTGGGTCCGACCAAGCTTAAGGCAACCTGACCTAAATTATATTGTTAACTTAAAATGTCAACGCAATATCCTTTTGCTATTACTTGTAGAGCCTTGAGCTGAGCCAAGCCGAGTCGACTATGGTAGCTCGAGACCAAGCACTAGCCGAGGCTTGGACCTATTGCCATCTCTACATTTAGCTACTTTGAATGGATGTATAGGTTCACCATTTATGAGAATAAAATATGTTAGACACATAAAGAGGTCCAACTTCTAAATTTAGATGGGAATCCTCAAGCCTCTATAATGTTAAATAAAAATTCCAACTCACTGAATTAAAGAACTTATTGAAGTTAATTTTCATTGCACAAATTTTGATATGTATTCTCCTATGATAATTCTTAAAAGGTTTTTGAGTATAAGTTTGTTGTCTCTAATTGTCACTTTTTTTACAAATGCACCTTGATAAGGTTGATAGTATCACTAATAATAAGCTTAAGTTGAGGTACAAAAAACTTAAGAATTACTTTATAAATGATATTACAATAAGATATTAGCCTACAATTAGCCAAACAAGACATAGAGGGTGGTTTAAATGCATCTATCATCCAGAGCAATGGAGAGATTGATGAAAGCATAGTTCACCGGATTAGATTAAGGTATCTTAAATTTAGAAGTACATTAAGCATTTTATATGACAAGAAGATACCACTCAAGCTTAAAGGTAAAATATATCGTTTAGCGATTAGGTTAGTCATACTCTGTGGGCTAGAGTGTTGGCCTATCAAACATGTGTATAGTCATAAGCTAATGATAATGGAGATGAGGATGTTCCGTTGGATGTACAACCTTAACAGAAGAAAAAAAGTCAGGAATGTAATAGTAAGGGACAAATTAAAGGTGGCTAATATTATTGAAAATTAAGAGAGACGAGGCTTAGGTGGTTTGGACATATTAAGAGGAGACACGTAAACACTCCAATAAGAAGATGCGAGAAGGTTGTACTTAAAGAATGTAAGAGGAAAAAAAAAGAAAGGCCTAAGAATAATTGAGGAGAGGTGATCAAGAATAATATGATACTGTTGCAACTTACCAAATACATGAGCTACAATAGAGAACTTTGGCGTATTAAGATACAAATTAAAGATCTCTAAAAAAAACTTTGTCATTCTCATAGGTCTTTAAGCATTTTCCTCTTGTAGTTAGCCTAAATTTTTAAATATGTAGTATTTACCTCTTAGAGATTTAGCCTAAACTTTTTCATACTTAGCTTGATGATGATGATGATAATGATTATTATTATTATTTATCATATTATTTAGTTTATTACTTATTTCATATTTTATTTATTAAGTATTATTTATTTGTTTATTTTATTATTATTATTCATGTGGGTCATTTAGAAATAACATCTTTACTAAATTACCCAAAAAAACATCTCTACAAGTTAGAAGTAACACTGCGTATTACTGGACCTCTCCAAACCCCACGTGTCAATGAAATTTTTACTAGATTGTTGTTATTGTTGTTGTTGTTGTTGTTGTAACTAGTCAACAAGAGGGATTAGTTGCTTTTGGGACAAGGCAAATATATTGAGCCTAGTCAGGAGTTTCTTATTAGAAATTAACTCTTGAATTGTATTGATTATAGAAGTACTTGTAAGAGATCAAGTTTTCTGAAAGAAAATGCATTGAATCTATATAGTTTAGGTACCTTATCAGGTCCCAAGTAGAAAAAAAGCTTCTTTTATGTCTAGATTTGAAAAGATCTAGTTAAGGATTCTATTTTGTCAAAGGCAATGCCTTGATAAATAAATTTTTTGATATTATGATGAGTAAAAAGAGGTTCAAGGTCTGTTTTTAGGTCTTTCTATTCATAAACTATAGAGCCACGTAAAGTTTGAAGTGACAACACTATTGTAGTTTCTTCTTGTAAGCACATCATTTTGAAAAACTTCATATTTTTATCCTCGTCCCTCAAATAATTGACCTCAAATTTATATTAAATAACAAATGATATGTTTCTAATGCCTTTGTATAACTAGCTAAAGCTTGTCTTTTAGGTTGCTTTAAGTTATCATCATTTGGATTCAATTTTAACAACACCTAAAAAAGGTTTAGGGAATGAAAATCCTCTTTTTTTAGTAATCTCAATGTTGTTATATGTTCTCATGTTAAGTGATTTAAGTTCTTCTTTGATGACCCTTACCCTTATCATGCATTCGAAAGCTTCATAGCTAAAAGCAAGTATACTCAATCCTCTTATCACTACTACTTTGAAGCTTAGGTTGTTGATCAATTAATAGTTAAGCTTAAATAAAGCATTCCTTTTCACTAAGTGGTTGTTTAGGAAGATCTCGATAGGTGAATGATATGAGCAAAGTAGAATGTTAAAATATGCAACTGGAGAGCCAACTGAAATCTACTAATGCTCTATTTGATTTCTTTTTTAGAAATTCTTCCCAATTCTCTTTATTGCTCCAAATGAAGAAACTTATATTGGCTCTAAGGTTTGATACCCTTATTTAACTCAATAAATTCATGAGTTTGTTAGCTAATAAATATATTCAAAGTTGCTTCCTCTAAGACTATATATTAGTAGTACAAAAAACTATTATATCTATTCTAGTCATAATTCTTAATAATGTAACTTAAAAATGAATGAATTCATTTTTATTGACTATTATGAAGAAATTAGCTATGATTAGATCAAAGGAGATTAGAAACCTACCATTATAGTGCTTAGATATAGTTTTCCATCTTTTATTAATAAACTAGGCCCCATTTTTTAAGTTATCAGCCTTCATTTTGCTATTTGAAGTACCAATTAATAGTTTTATTAAGTAAAAAGAAAAATAATGTAATATTTGTTACTTTTTATGACTGTTATGTCCTTCTAAAATCTAAGTAATAAAATTCGTGATGTAGGGTAGAAAAGGTTTTCATTATTCCTCCTCAACTTCTTACTGAGATTATTCTTCATATTGACAAGGTCTTGTTTAACTTAGAAAAATGTTTAGTACTTGTTGACTCATTTCAAGTATCATGGTAAATCAAGTTTGTTTGTTAGGGTTGGGATAATAGTTATGTTTGTTATTAATGCTACTTCTTTAATGTTCTTTACCCAACTTTTTAAGTTGGCTATGATTTCTAGTCTTATCCTTTAGCTCTATCTAATCTCTTGTTAATATCTCCACTTATGTTTTCTCCCTTTGGTTCCTTAGTAATTCATTGTACTTACTAATTTCAAATTTTTCACAACTTGGATAGACACTAGCTTTATTACTCTTAGAGGGTCTCCATTAATAGGTGAAGCTCACAAAAACTTCAATTAGTTTTCCTTTATTATTATTTTTTTTATTATTATAATATTTTTAGGCAATTACTTACTAATAAAGACTTCCATATGTATCCTAGCATTTCAAATATTATTCAAAGTTGTTATTAGATAAGATGCTAGCCAAATAACTTAATCTGTCAGTAAAATAATATCCGAAGGCATCTTATACAGGTTCATCTAGAGAGAGATTTTCTTTCTTGGTTTTAACCTTTTCTAAGCAGAACCTCCATTTATGAAGCATAAGAGACTTCCGATTTACACACCATGGTCCTTCATGTTAGTTTATACCCCACAACCAATTGATTGGTTGTAGATTATTAACAAAATAATTTAAAGACATTTTTATCTCGTACATGTTTAAATGGTTATGATAAAGTTCATAGGATAATTATACATTGCAAATGAAATTATAATGAGATTATAATTATGAAATTCATATTGCATTTATATAATATCCCTAACTAATTCCTAGTCATTGTTCTATCAAGACTGAGCATTAATAGAACGAAAAAAAGGCTAGCACATGCTATGTTTTTTTCTTATAAAGGAAGTAGTCAATCTTATAGGCTAAAGTCTGGAGATACTTAAACAAATGTGTGGATGCTTGTTAAAGAACAAGTTCACTGAACTAACCTAATATGAGAAACCTATTTGGAAAATTACTTGTATGTCTATGGCAACTCTCATTGTTATGATTGTATAAGTGAAACCTATTTGGAAAATTACTTGTATGTCTATGGCAACTCTCATTGTTATGATTGTATAAGTGATCTTTTGACTTGAGGTCTCCATAGTTATCTTGTATAAGAATTGATATGTTTTGATAATACTTATAACCTATTATAATCATAGGTCATTAAATCGGTAGCCATTAGATGTAACTTGAACTATATGAAGGTAGTTGTGTGATCAAGATATGATTCATCACCCTAAAGTAATTAGAGAGAACATTTTGTTGTTCTTGATTACTATTGATTCAAGAAATCCTTGGCCAAGGTATAATGACGTTTTGTAAATAGTTTACAAATGTCATTAATTGAATCGATAGCTAATGACAGAGAGCTAATATGATTGGACTAAAAAAGAGTAGACATTAATTCCATGCTCTATCTAATAGGATCATTGTATGATAAAAGAATCGAATTATACAAAAAATCATGTACGAAAAGATTAGTTAAAACTACTTTGACATTCCTAAATATTTGGGTGATCATGATGCGTTACTAGACGCCAATTTTGATCTATGATTATAAATTGTTTAATTGGAGAATTAAAGATAAATTAACGAAAGTTTTAATTTATCTAATTTTAATTATAATTTATAATCATTTCTAATATACTTGGGAACTTAATAGATCACACATAAAGAACGAGTTGAAGAGAGCAAATATATTTTCAATCAAGTTGGACTTGATTATAAAGTTTAAGAACCTTTATGATTAAATATGAGATATTTAATAAATAAGGATCAATATTAGAAATTAGACCTTATTTGGGCATAATTGGTATTTAATTAGAATTATTTGTAATTCTAATTAAATTTTAATTAAAATTAGAATTAAATTTTAATTAAATTACTAAAACGTCCAAAATGTATTATAAATAAGCTTAGGCCCTGTTTGGTTGAGGGGTTGGTAATGGAACGGGAAGAAACATAACACACTTCTATCGTTTGGTTGAGGGTTTCATAATATAATAGAACGAAATGAGCTGGAAGCAGTGGGTTTTATGTTACGTTCCATTCCATCCTAAATTGTAAAAATAAGAAACCTCCGATTCGGGGGGTTTAGGATGGAACGTAAATTAATAAATACATACTACCTAATATACCCTCAATAATTTTTCTTAATACCAATTATTTCTTATAATTCTAACCTCCTTTTCCCCAGACTCATTTATTACAGTCTACAAAAATTATATATAATTAAAAATATTTTTATATTATTTCTCCTTACCTTAATAATAATATTTTTATATCATTAATAAAAATTGTATATAATTAATAATTAAACAAAAATTATTAATGAAAATAGAAAATATAAAAAATTATTCTTTAATTTTTGTATATATTTCTATATAAATAAAAATATAAATAAATTATTTTTAAATAAAATAAAATTTATTAAATAATTAATAATAATATTTTATATAATTAATAATAAATTGTATATAATTAATAATAAAATAATAAAACTTTTATTAAAATTTTTATTATTTTAAAATAAAAAATATATTAAAACATTATTTGTTATACTGTGACTTGAACTGTGACTTTTTATTTAAACATAATTTTTGTTTTTAAATCATAACGATAAACTTCCTATAATAATCATTTTAATATCAAAGGTATTATACATTATATTCTACTGTATCTATATTCCAAACAACATTTTATCACATTATATTATGAATATTTTCACCCTTTCTAAATCACTTTTCACTGTATTACATTCTATTTTATCGTTTTATTTCGTTTTATTTCATTAATTAAACAAAAGATACCCTCCTAAACAAGTTCCCTTTTACATTTATCGGCTTTTTATCAATTAGGAGGGATTTGAAGAAGCTGTTTTAAAAGAGTTTGGTGTCCCTGTTGAGCTATATGAAAGAAAACTTCAAAATGTGAGAGCATTTATTCCTAGATAAAATAGAAAATACTGAGGAAGCAATCATCAGGGCTAGAGCCTAGAGCTGCCC
>JAOQMQ010000196.1:10104811-10116227 GCA_027563845.1 Erythroxylum subrotundum
TGACAGAAATCTACTGCACTGATTAGTTGCTCAAAATACTTCCTCGCTGCATCTTCCTTTAGCCGTCCCTTTAATGTCTTGTTTAAGAGCTCACCACCTTTAGCATACTCTAGGATAAAGTAAATCTTAGCTCTGGAGGCCAAAACCTCATAAAGCTGCAAAACATTTGGGTGTTTAACCATTTTCATGACATATATCTCTCGTTCGATCTGACCGATCTGGCCTCCATTCAGAATATTATCCTTATCCATGACTTTGATGGCCACAATCTGTCCAGTTTTAAGGTTCTTTGCATGGTATAACATAGCAAAGTTGCGTTCCCCTAATAAGCTCCCCAACTCGTACTTTTGCAACAGCACTTTCCTTTTACTTGCCATTCTCAAACCTGGTCCGTGGTAGATAAGAGTAGAATTTCCGTCACCAGCCCAAGTCGGAGGAGTAACTAAAGAAATCAACCCTATTTGAGCTGAGCTTTTGTTTGATCCCTCCAGCCTCATGTATCACTAAAGGACAGCTTCCATGTGCTGCTAAAGTACAAGCAAACCTTTCTTTCTAAAATTGAAGTTGTTAACGTACACAATTATCACAACACTATATGTATGATCTTCTTGTAGTTTCCAACAAAGAGGAAGATGGGTAGGCTTAGGGTGTCCGTGTCTGTGATGGTTTTGGATCTGGTTTCAATCTACATTGCAGTGAATAGAGACAGGGAAGCGAGAGAATCCTCTCCTCTCCCTCTCGCTAATGTTTCTTCCAATTCCATTCTCCTTAATATCCTTGGAAAAACCAAGAAAGATGGCGTGAAACATGCGCATGGGAATGGGAGGGAGTAAGGAGATCAGCTAATTCTACGTGCTTGCCAGCTAACTGGTCATTTGGCGATTGAAACGCCAACTCTGTAGTTAATACTTACTTTGCTTGCTACGTTAATAATAATATACTTCCGCTCTTTTCTAATTCAACTTGTAGGTAGTTGCAGTGAGCCACACTCCAGCTCAGGCCTTTCTATTTCTTCTTCTTCTTTATTCAATGTTTGATAAAGCTACAATTAATCTTAATTACCAAATCCAAAATCCAAAATCCAAATCTAACCCAAGTTTCATCTACTGTGAATTTGGCAATTTTATTTTATTTTTGGGGTTTCAATGCATAACAGGATTAAGATATTGGATAAGTTAGCTTTCCACTGTTTCATTCAAGAAATGGCAGTCACTCAGCACCATCCAAAATAGAATGTATCGCAACAAATAATTATCAACTACTACGTTTGGGCGGGAGGTCTGGATACATGAAACTCAACTGCCATAAATTCATCAAACAAATTTTACACCAAGCTCAATTACTACAAAAGTAAGGTACCCCAACTTAAGCTTTTCTAATATCTGATCCCTTTGGCAACCTCAAAGAAATGAGCAACATTCTCCTCTGGTGTTCCTACTACTATTCCATGACCAAGATTCAAAATGTGCTTTCCCTTACCAGCTTTCTTTACAACATCGTTTATCCTATTTGTGATGAACCCCTTTGACCCAAAGAGAACACCAGGATCTACATTCCCCTGAACTGCCAGATCAGGACCCAGTCGCTTCCTACCTTCTGCCATATCAACAGACCAGTCCAAGCTAACCACGTCTACACCTGTTAAAGCTAGTCTTTCAAGCAAGCCTCCCGAACCACTTGCATAAAGAATCAGCGGGAGAGATGGATGCGTTTCTTTCACAGTATCCACAATGTACCTCAAGTATGGAAGACTGAACTCCTCGAAATCCACAGGACTAAGCTCAGTGGCCCACGAGTCAAAGATTTGTACTGCTTGAGCCCCATTGTCGGCTTGATATTGGATATACTTTGCCATCGAGACAGCAAATTTCTGAAGTAATGCATGCAGAACCTGCAAAGCAAAGAAACATTAATGGCTACGACTTTCAATGACGAACGCCACAGAAATCCATATTCAAAGAAACCAGAGAAAATTTGGTGCTAAATTACCTTTGGCTGGGAGAAAGCTAATCTTTTTATCTTTGTAAAGTGCTTTGATGAGCCACCTTCAACCACATATGATGCCAGAGTGAAAGGAGCTCCAACAAAACCCAGTACTGCAGCCTCGTTATTAATCTATAAAAAGGAAACTGGTGACTGAACTGAACCAAAACTCATTGATTGCATAATAACATATAACACCTGAATAATAAATGCTGCTTTTATTGAAATCTTAATGAACTTGCCCAATTAAATCCACCGATCCCTACACCCTAGCTATAAGCAGCAAAGTTTTAACTAAGATGGCTACACAAAAGTGGTTTTTACAGAGTTGGCTGAGAAAGTCTGCCTCGATTAACTTATTAAGCACCAAACGTGATAAAATCTGATTTCATTCAGAAAATGTAAACCTTCTAAACCTGTGCAAAATGTTATGCAGGTAGTATTAACTTCTCAAATCGATAAGCTAAATGCTTTCCGATGTGTCAAAGAAAAAGTGATAAGCTACAAAGTTAAATTGAAAATGCACAAAATTTCTCATGAAAAATCAATAGAATAGTACAAAGTCTTCAAGGAAACTTAGTTTGCTAAGTAGACACAATTAGAAATGTAAATGAGAGCAACTTTAGTAAGCACCTCTTTCCGAAGAATAGTTAAAGCTTCCCCAACATAGGGAACTGAGTCCTCAGGGACGAATTCTGTGACTTGATCAACATCAGCATCTGTGTGTAAAGGATTGAATATTACAGGACCCTTGCCTTTGACAATGTCGAAAGGGATATTCATCCCAGAAAGTGGAGTGAGAATGTCGGAGAATAAAATGACCTGCCAAAAGATGGGACAGCAGAAATGTGACAAACCAAAAAAAAAAAAAAAGAAAAAAGGACTCATTTTCAAGTCTTGGGTTTGGTTACTAACCCCGTCAGGCTTAAAAGCAAGCCAGGGCTGCAGAGAAATCTCAACCACAAGATCAACATTTTCTGATCTTTCCCGGAACGAGGGATGCTTCTCACAGAGGATTTGGTAACTCTGCGGTTAAATCAATGGAAATTAAAAAAAGACAGAAAAAAAGAAAATTAGGAAAAAAAAAGAAGCCAAGGGGGGTAAGGATGCTTCTCACAGAGGATTTGGTAACTCTGCGATTAAATCAATGGAAATTAAAAAAAGACAGAAAAAAAAAGAAGCCAAGGGCGGTAAGTAATAGACCTGCCTTCATGTACCTCCCGGCTTGCCTCATAAGCCAAACAGGGGGTCTTTCCACATCTTCCCCTCTAACAGCATTCAACAACAGCGGCTCAGCCACCACGGAGGCTGTTTTTGGTTCCGCTATAAACAAGAGAGAGAGATGGTTTTGTACGGGAGAAATCGGAAGAAGGAAAGACAAAAGAGTAGTAACTATACTAACCTTGAAGAACACAGCGGACCGTTGGAGATTTGGAAAGAGGCTTAGGTGTTCTTGGAGAAGGAGCAAGAGAAGCAATTGAGGAGCTGAAACCGCTGATGCAACCCATTACCTAATACTTTCATTAACTAAGAGGAAGAAGAAGAGACGACGACTATGAAGGTGAAGATCAACGTCTGTTGTTTCTGAAATGTCAAAAAACGGATATTGGAGAAGATGTGATAGCAGCCAGGAACGAGATAGGAAGATAAGGAAGGGGCCGTTTTTTTTTTTGGACTCGACTGCTATTTATGTTCCACGTCATGTCAGCCACTGCTAGTACTGGCGCACAAACATCTTAAGCAATTTTGAATTAACCAAATGTATGCAGAGCTATAAAAAATTTAATAACAATGTGCGCGTTTTTGTTATCATTTTTATATTTTATTATTTATAAAATAAAATAATTTATCATTAAATATATGAATGTATCAATTACGATGAATCTTAATATAATATTAAAGGTTGCAACTCACTCTTAATTTTTTTATAAGAATAAAAATAATTTTACCGTTATTGTTAATTATGTTCTAATATATACTCCCTCCGATTCATAATAAGTGTCGTTTTAGAGGAATTTTAAATTATTCAAAATAAGTGTCATTTGTGACTTTTTATGCATATTTATAATTTTACTTCCAAAATTACCCTTTAATTTTTCTCACATCTTAATTACACAAATTATATTTTCTAGGCACTTCAACATGTAATTAATAAGGGTATATCAAATATTTCATTAACTTTCTTAATAAGTATACATTCCTCTAAAACGACACTTATTATGAATCGAGGGGAGTATAAAATAACATATTTTACACTTTCTTTCAAATTTAATTTTGTCATATCAGCTGCGCAATTCAATTTATGTATCTAATTAATATGTTTTAACTTATGCCTTAGTTTTTCCTCTGGAAAGGACTGCTATTCAAAAAAAATTAAAAAATCCTTTGTTGTCACTCCAACTCTGTCGTCGTGTCAGCCACTACTAGACCGGTGATCACTAACATCTTCATACATCTAATTTCTTCCCATAAAGAAAATGCATATTTCATCAATAACGACGTGTTTCAAGAATGGTTTGTGCAGCTTTCAAATAAATTCAATCATGTTTTGTTCATTATACTTGAACCTTTCAGTCGGGAAGCTAAAACCCAGAGGAAAACAAGGAACCTGGATTGTATTCCCATAAATGAAATATGCTGGCTTTTGTGTCATGCAGCCATAACTGAAGCGACAAAGTTGCTACAACATATCCTTCTCATGCATGCTGCATAAATAATTTGCAAGCGCTTATTCGTTTAAAAAATTGAATCAAACAGACATAAGCCTAAGGGTCTCGGTGAAGTATGATAAATCCAATGAAGAAGAAGACAATACCAAACAGAATTAACAGGGAGTTACAGGTAGAGGGATGAGAGGCCAAAAACCTATCAGAAAATAGTGTCGATGGTTAGCTTTCTTTTTGGAGGAGATTTCTCTATAATCTGCTTTTGCCGGTCCATGAATGCAGATCCCTTATTGGCAAATAATCTTCTTAAGTTGATAACTGAAAGATCAGTAAAGCTAGCCACTGCAAGATCTGCCTGAACCAGATCATACCTGCCGTGTTTCAACACAAATCAACGTCTAAAAAGCAGTGCAAAACTGCAATTATATCTACTGTCGGGTAAAGTCTAAATTTACTACAATACTGTTAAGGCACGTACGCGGGATGAGCACCAATTAAGGCCACAGCCATCATAGTACAGTTGTGAGCAGCAGTGATGCCCCGGGGATCATCTTCAAAAACTACACATTTTGACGGTTTGCGATCTAGCTGCATGAAATTCAGAGGCCAATGGGTTAAAACAGCTTGAATGAGTAGAAACAATAAAGGACGTGAAATCATCTACCTTATCATCTAATTTCACAAAGGAAATGCTGAAGACTTAACCTAATTGTTTAATAGTTGTTTCCTTCCTGAGACACGAATCACCTTTGTTATGAGCTCTAAAAACTCATTTGGAAACTTTGCTCACACTCAGTTAACCTTGTTCAGTTATGTCTGAACGCCATGAAACCTTGACTCATTATGTCTATCTTTTACTTCCTATCACATAAGAGAATGTCATGGATCAACAAATTCAGTAATTTATTGCATATCTAGGTTACCACACCAGTCCCTCCATTAAATCTTTGGAAGCATGATATTACTTCAAATCAGTTACCAGCCATAAAGCCATTAAAACGTGTTTTACTAGTCATATTTGTACCTACTACATCACAACTTCCCACGGAATCATCCTTTAATGGGTATTCAATTGCAACACTGCTTTGTGCGTCAGTAGATCCAGTACAAGAGAGTTTACTATCTTAAGGCAACACAAAGAACAATAGCTACCAAGTTCAATCAAGTGGGTGATTAAAATGGAAACATTCTTGCAATGGTGTTGTAGACTATACCTTCACGGCTGCAGAGAGAAATCTATGAGCTATAGATTCCATACCATCTTCCTCTGCCACTATAGCCTGAAATCAGATGATGCACGACAGAAGTTAAAAGCCCATTGTTTACTGAATTTCACCTCTAATTCCCAGCTTCTAAGTGCAAAAGTAATTGCACTATATATCATGTTAGCAGAGTACAGAACCAGAAATAACCTGGAAATATTTCTTCAGACCCATACGCTCCAGGGTCGCTACCATGTTCATCCTATCAAGGCTCGAAACAACAGCACAAGGGATGCCAGCTCTAGATACCGCATCCAACCAGTCTTCAAGTCCTTCAATGGGTTCTCTAAGCTGCTTAGGAACATAAAAGAAAGACATATCCTGTCAATCCAAGAAACGAATACATAAATTAAGTAACAGATAAAAGAAAAACATACTTACTCTAAGTAAATTCTCACAATACAACTCGGATAGCCTTAATTTCAATCTTTCCACTTCACTTTCTGTTCTTTCCCAGACCAATACCTGGCATGTTTTAAAGACATTCAAACCATTGGGTATCGATTGTGAGATAGGAAATTCACAAGAAAAGAAGAAAAAATATAAATTACACAGAACTGTAACAGAAAAGGAAGTTAATGATTCTGCTTTTTCCTTCCACTTTACTCTCTGGATCTAAGATACTTAAATCTTGTCCAGTAATTGAAGGCCATCACTAAAGTTTCTTATATTCAAGATCAGCTACAGATAAATATACATAACTAAGCAATTTTAATATTTTTGATTCATTCTCAAAGGTTATCATCCATAGCATAATTAAATTGATATACCATAGGCCCTTAGCACAAACTATTTTATCCAGTAATGAACAGATACTTTTCAAGCTATGCACATCACAATTGTAGATGGAAACATCATTCAGCAGAAAATGCAAGCTAACAATAATATGAACTCCCAAACCTTATGCAGTAAATGATCAGAACCTGCAGATAGCATCATCCTTTGTGTGTGTTTATCTTCAGGAATTTCTTTTCCTACACAACAACCATGAATGACATAGCCACCAACCTAAATCAGTAAGCTGTTGAAAGTTGAATACCCATTATAATTCAAGAACAAAGCATATAGAAATTTGGTTAGAAACCTCAATTAGACTTCTACAGTACAGATAACTTGGAATAATGGCAAATATTAGCGACAAAAGGTAGTTGCCATGAAAACCAAGGGAAGAGAACGACTTAAAGGATTTACTACATACCCTCTTCAGATGCAAGTTGCTTCCAAACATTCAACTTTATAGTTCGGGTTTCCGCCTGAAAATTATCAAATATACATTAGATTGTATCTCTTAGCATTCTAAAATCAAAATAGTAAGGTAGGACACACTGGTCATATGTTCCAAACAAAAAACTAAATGGGCAGCACCGAAATTGGACAAAAGAAAAGTAAGAAGGAACAAGAAGAAATGGGAACTTGTGTTGGGGAATTACCACAACATTGTCCCAAGAGAAAATAAGACCATAGGCTTCATCAGGTTTCATAGCGTATCGTATCCGCTGGAGGAAGCCTTCTTGCAGTCTATCATTCAAAAAATCCTGCTCCCAAATTGAAAAATAATATATTAACAAGAAATTGTTTTTCTTTTATTAGTATCCAAAAATTGCAAAAGCGAAAAATGAGTAGCAAAAGTTAAGAAACTTGCTCACTCACCACATCAACCTTCATAGGCCCATCCTGTCTAAACGTCTCAAAACCTTCTCCATATTCAGCTCCAATTGCCTAATTATAAGCCAGATACATACTGTTATAATTACTCGGCATAAAAATTTCCGGAAAATCTGTAATAAGAAGAAAGAAAAAGTAATTGTATGGACCTCTTG
Source organism: Erythroxylum subrotundum (assembly GCA_027563845.1). Taxonomy (NCBI): domain Eukaryota; kingdom Viridiplantae; phylum Streptophyta; class Magnoliopsida; order Malpighiales; family Erythroxylaceae; genus Erythroxylum; species Erythroxylum subrotundum. Next base: position 10,112,543 of record JAOQMQ010000196.1, read on the forward strand.
CATGAAAAGCTTGTTGGGAAAACCATTTGAAGAGGCACTATCGTGGAATTGACAAGAGTTTCTGATGACACAACGATGCCGGACCTTAAGCGCCTGCCGAATGAAATCCCAGAAGGCGAAAAAATTAATACACCTAAAACGGAGGGGAAAAGGGTAGTTGAGAAGAAGAAGAAGAGTATACCCTTAATCTTAGCCTTGAAGCGAATATAGAGTCGTGGAAGGCAGAAGATGGTAGCAGCAGAGATGATGAAGAAGTGCAAGAGCTCGTAAATTTGCTGCAACCGCACTCCATAATTCTTTGTTAATTCTTCTTTTTTTCTGACAGCAATTTAAACAAGGCTACAGAAACAAGCAACGGGACGTCGTCTCGTCGCTAGTCCCTTAGCTTGAGAGTAAGAGAGAGAGTGGCTTAGAAGAAAGAAAGAGTAGGAAGCGAAGACACGGCGCTACGGAACGGATGATTGAATCCTGGTTGTTGCATTTTGAACATCTTATATTTCTTGAGTGTAAATTCTCTATTCACTTTGTATTATTCAATATTCTCTATTCTCATAAAATATTAGTAATTTATTTTGCGAAATTTTCATTATTATTAACAATTAAATTTTGTTTTACAAATTACAACAAATACACGTGCCCTATCACGTGGTTGAAACGTTAGCTATTACTGTTAGTGCTCCTCCCTTGCCTAGTCCCTCCAGTCCTGCCATCAAATGCCAATCGTCAAAACCTAATCCAATACCGCTGAGTATGTGGTCCACACGATACTATGGCTTTACCTGACCACCACCAACTCCAAGTAGCTAAAGCAAATGGCAGCATCAAAACATCCTCCTTCCTTTGGGATTTACAGTATCCTCCAGCTCCAAGCAGTCCATTATTAGAAATTAGATGTCTAAATGTTATTATGGTTTGTTTATCTAATAATTAGTGAATTTCAATTTTGCAGTTATTCACCTAAATCTTGCATTCTTAGTTCTAATTCTTTTGCTAATTAATTCATTCTACTAAACAAATTCTAACATCTAAAGAACAGCAAAATAAAGAGAGAAAAAGCTGCATATAATACAATCAATGGAGAAATTGTTCCCACCGAAGCACCAGCCTTTCTCTCCACTCTTACTAGCATAGCAGAAGCCCCCAAAATTTGTAACCTGCTTGCATTCCACAAAGCAAAAGAATCTACCTAACAGATTCCAACCCTTAACAACTTCCACGCTTCTTTACAGTAGCCGAACGACCTGCCTTCTAAAAGGATAACATATTTGTTGATGTTCATACTAACCCAAGCCTGATCCAGGACAACTTTTCAACTTGCATCAGCAACAACTTTCAATGATCCGTGGCAGAGACAATGTACTTCTCCCAGGAGTCGAAGCTCTCAACTAGTTCGATCTCTGATCCATCATCTTCATAGAACTGTTGCATCTCCACTCAAAGAAAAAACCGTATCAGAAGACCAATTGGAGACTAAAAATAGTCAAAAGCATACAACGAGAATCATCCTCATAGACAAATGTAAGAGATGTATAACTTTAGGACACAAGGATTTAATGGGCATGCAATGCACACGGAATTTGTGTGGGTCTAAGAAGTAGCATAACCTTGTCAAAATCCCCAGCCGTTGCTGAACCTGCCTCATCAACCACCTACAGACAATTGCCCCATTATTGTTTTAATCCTTTTAACTTCGGATAAAAACATTTATAACAAGAGGAAATTGAGAAAGCCAATTGAATAGATGGCAAAGTATAAGAAAGTTACAAGAGCCAACCAGAGACCTAAGACAAAGTTTAGCTTAACACATTACTCAGAAGATGAATAAAGCTTCAAAGCACAAGTTATTAATGATAAATTCATGACCAGTGTTTAGCCGATCGATTGTTACTACTGCACATCTCTAAAAAGGAACCTCATTTTTATTAAACGGTGTTGCAATAAGCACGAACATGAACCTATAATGCTGATCGAATTTCCGAGGTTAAGCTATGCAAATTGGAGAAAGTTGCCACAAGAAATTAATTTGAAAGGAGAAATGACAATTCTCGCAATCCTATGGTTTCAACTTCATTTCTGGATCGCAAGCAACAGTATTTAGGTTGAAATATTGGTAAGAGAACACCTGACAAATTGGAATTACCTTGGATGTATAATCATAAGCCTCTTGAATCAAAATCCTTGCATAAGCTGAGTTCACTTTGTCAGCTTCAACGACGTATGGTTGTCTCTCCTATAAGAAGGATGATATGTGATAGTCATATTGAATATAAATGATAAGTAAAGTGTGACTAAATTTATAGAAACATCTTCTATTTAATTACCTCATCTGGCATGTTTTTCCAAATTTCGAACCCTAACCTATCAATGCCAACAGAATTCCTACTCTTACATTTCTTCATAAAATCCTCCCTGTGAAAATGAAACCGCATACAAAATAAAACCCAATTTTAATGGTTTGAAAATCAAGTACTTAAATCACACAATTGGAAATGAGAAAAGGCCATTTGCAAGCCAAAGCACAATACCTTTGCACAATACCATTTGCAAGCCAAAGCACAATACCAAAGCCAAAGAACCATAATAAACGATGTGTATGAAAGGGATTTCAATGAACAATAGAAGTAGAGAACGTACATAAAGAATCGAAATGGCGATCTAGGCTGGTCAGGCGAATCAAGTTGCACGACGTTGTGGTTTCCTCTCAATCCTTTGAACCTCTTTACATCCTTCCTGGTTGCAACTTCACATTCGTGCATATCAGCCAATGCAATCGGGACCATCACCCCACAGTTGTTACTGCAGAAAATAGAGAGTAAAGAATCACCCCACAAGGAAAGATTATAACTTTAATCTGGGAAAGGTGGATGCCAAGAAAAAAAAAAAAAACCACTTATGATGTGTACAAACCACTTCTGAAAGGCGCTTCCATCAGGAGCACGACGTAATGCATGTATCCTCCTGCGGGTTCTTGGCGGATTTGCCATTGGAGAATTTCTTCCACCTCAGTAACGATCTTCGCTTTATGTACAGTACAGTGAAGTTTTGGTGAGAATCGTTTGGCTTAAACTTTAACACTGGGATGGAGGGGAACAGAGCGGATTTCCGTGGAGATAAAACTTTGGCACCAGTTCTCAATAAAACTTTGGCACCACTTCTCATTTTTTAAGTCCCGCCATTTTGCGGCTAATATAATCTGTAAAATAGTTTTCTGAAAACGTAATGGCGCACAAAACATTCTCTAATGGCCAACGCAATCAGAAGTGCACTTCGTGCCATGAATCATAATTAGTGTGGTTAAAAAATGAAACTTAGGCGTGTTCGATCCTTTTTCTTGTTTTCCTGTTTTCTAATATGGTTGTAAAAAAAAAAAAAAGAGGAGACTGAGAAACAAAGGAGGGAAAGGTGTTTAGTTAAATTGAGTTTGGTTTCTCGTTTTTAAAAATTAAAAAAATGTAAATGTTATTTTTAACTTAAATTCTTTTAATTCTATTTTTGTTTTTCTATTGTAATATTTCGTTTTAAATTTCTTTTTTAAATAAAAAATGTTTAGTTATTAATGTCAATATAATTATATTTTTATCATTAATAATAATTACATATTAAATAAAATTTAAAGATAAATAATTAAATAAAAATTTTAATCTCTTCTATAATATTTATTAATAAATTATTTAAAACTTATTTT
>JAOQMQ010000196.1:10119068-10133528 GCA_027563845.1 Erythroxylum subrotundum
AATCCTTTGAGAATTTCTCAAATCTAATGATAGATTTGAGTTCCTTGACCCCAAATTAGCTTAGAACACTTTGATTTAGGTTAGAGAATAAAAAAGAAGGGTAAATTTTGGTGATGGCCAAAACTTCTTCTTCTTCCTCTCTTCTCCTTTTTTTTCTCCTCTCTTTTAATTAAAGCAAGATGGTTTAAAACGTCCATACATAAGAAGGGTCTAGAATTTTGACTCTTCTTTGACCAAAATATATGAAATTACTTTTTTACCCTTAGGTTATGTGAAATTACTATTATAAACTTTTCCTAAATTTGCAATTAAGCCCAAAATTTGGGAATCAACAAAACGTCTATTTTTATTTTGGTCCTCGGACTTTTGAGAATAATAATTAAGCCCCTTAACTTTATAAAATTACAAATTGGTCATCCAAGAATTGAAAAATTACAATTAAGTCCTTTAATTTTTAACAATTTTGCAATTAAGCCCTTATATATATCAACTTTTTCAATTAAGCTTTCTAAGTGTCCCATAAGTCTATAAATCATGTCTAACCACCTTTAAGGTATTAGAACACATTTAACTTAGCTTCCATAGTCATATCCATTCAATGGACTCGGTTTTACACACTTAGAAGCATATATGTCAGAAATCTCCAAGATTTCGCATATCGATGAACTCTAGGTTCATATAAAGGCATATAACATTGTAAATCACTGGCATATATGTCCAAAAGGATTTAAATGCGTCTTTGAACTCATATACAACCATGTATGTATCAGTATACAATAGCATCTCCAAGTATAGCACAATTCAAAAGGCTCAGAGAGTCTGGCGTTACAATTTCAATTTGACTTCTTCAGAACATTTGTTCCCCATTGTCATAAGTTTCTAATAACACCAAAATCATTCAATTTGGTTCAGTAGTCTGAAAGTTATAGCCCAAACATTTTTGGACTATTATTATACTAAACAGTTCACTATACTTAACTTTCATCTAGAAAGTGAAAGTTTTAGAGACTGAATTAAAATTCTATCTCTTCAGATAATTTATAGCTTTATGTCTCTATTTTATTTAGAAACAAGAATCATCTCATTTGGAGCTCTACAAATCAAAATATCATTAAAATACTGAAGCATGTTCAGTAAAATATCCAATTCATACTCTTCCAACTGATACCCTTACTTTGATTCAATCAATCATTTTCAAATCAAAATCAAAGGCTACTAATTTTACGGAGAGATAGAAAAATGTGTTAGGAATCTATTGGTTTAAGAATCACTTCATTTGGTCACTTCATTTGGAGGTCGGATGACAAAGTTATTGCCAAAAGAATCAAACATGGTCTTATTCTTAAATGGATCAGATGAAGTGCTTGTCCCAAATGGCTCAGACGAAGGGCTTGTCACAAATGGCTCAGACGAAGGTTCAGTCCAAAATGAACCAGATGAAGGTTCAGTCTAAGAAGGAATCAGACGAAAGTTCAGTCCAAAATGAACCAGACGAAGGTTCAGTCTAAGAAGGAATTAGACGAAGGTTCAGTCTAAAATGAACCAGACGAAGGTTCAGTCTAAGAAGGAATCAGACGAAGGGTCAGTCCAAAATGAACCAGACGAAGGTTCAGTCAAAGAAGGAATTAGACAAAGGTTCAGTCCAAAATGAACCAGACGAAGGTTCAGTCTAAGAAGGAATTAGACGAAAGTTCAGTCCAAAATGAAACAGACGAAGGTTCAGTCTAAGATGGAATCAGACAAAGGTTCAGTCCAAAATGAACCAGACAAAGGTTCAGTCTAAGAAGGAATTAGATGAAGGTTCAGGCCAAATTGAACCTGACGAAGGTTCAGTCTAAGAAGGAATCAGACGAAGGTTCAATCCAAAATGAACCAGACGAAGGTTCAGTCTAAGAAGGAATCAGACGAAGGTTCAGTCCAAAATGAACCAAACGAAGGTTCAGTCTAAGAAGGAATCAGATGAAGGTTCAATGCAAAATGAACCAGACGAAGACTCAGTCTAAAATGAACCAGACGAAGGTTCTTCGACGGGGTTTTCCTTACATCACCAAAAATTCTAAGTCACTATCTACAACCAGACGAAGGTTCTTCTACCGGGTTTTCCTCACATCACCAAAAATTGTAAGTCACTAACTACACTTTCCAAAGCATCTCCACTTATAATGATCATATCTCTCAACTTTGATATCCAAAACTTGCATACTTTATACCATTGTAAAGCTACGATGATAAGCTACAACTTCCAAGAAGACAACTTTGCTAAATTCAGCGTATATTAAGACAACATTTCTCCTAAAGTCAGAACACACATTTACCCTTATGAAAGACTTGAAAATTTTCCCAAATTCACTTCCTCTAATACAACATCATTCTTATCCATTCAACTACATCTCATCATTCATAATTCCTATCTTTTTTGTCCATAACATCTCACTAATATATATATATTAGATATATTTGAAGAGGTTATCAACTTGAGATGATGATTTTTGAACATGAATTGTTGATATGAATTGTAAATGAAATATATCGACAATTTATGTTCAAAAATCATCATCTCAAGTTGATAACCTCTTCAAATATATCTAATTCCAACTCAACATCATCCATACATAATTCATATTTCATTAACAACAAAAATAAGAGTTTACAACACTTTAATGGCATTCCAAGCCACATTACATCATTGGTATCAAAATCCAAAATTCAAAAGATACAAAACTCAATAATTCTTGAAATGTGATTAAAGCCTTGTTTTACATTAACTAACTTCAAATACAAAATATGCATAATTGGAGTGATGCCTTGACTCTTAGTCACTCAATCTCATTCTCTTCACCTGAGAATGGAATAGAAAGGGGTGAGTTTGAAAGCTCGTGGGTAACAGTTTATAACAAAAAAATAAGCAAAACCTTTGAAAACATTCACTTGTTATAGAAAATTCTTATTGAGTTCATAAAACATATGGTTCTAAATTTTCAACCAAATTTACAAAAATACAAATCATGTATGCATCAATCTTGTCAACATATCATGGACACATAAGCACATCAGAATCGTTTGGATGGATCCAAAACAAAACGTACTACACATTTTTCATAAGGGTCCTGTGTAGCCGTGAACAAAACGTACTATCGCAATCCCATATAATGGTTTTGCGTAGTCGTGAACTTAGGGGAGTCCATGAAGGAGCTCCTTGCCACTAGCAGACAAACGGGAGAAGCCTTTTGTCAAATTGCACTTGACTTCACTTAGGGGACCACCACAAACCTACATAATCATGCATTTCACATCTTGTAAACATATTGCCCAAAATGACACTTTTTCGAAACTTAATTTTTCATAAACATAAGATATTTCAAAAACCATTTCCAAAAACTTGATTTCATAAACAAGCATCTTTTCCAAAAAGAATCATCTTCAAAGTCTTTTCATAAATCATCACACAATTCATATAGCAAATATATGGCAATTTCTCAATTCATTAAAGAAGCAATAAATGCAACACTTATGATGCAATTGAAATCATTAAACTTCCTTGATTCAAAGAAAACATTAGTAGCTTATTTACTCTATTATAAACATGTACCCACCTTGATTTTCTTGCTTAAAACTTGCTTAAAGTGCCTCTCCTCTTATTCCTCTTGCCTTTCTTGATTTCCTTCAACAATGACAAAACCCTATTCAATAGGAATCTAATTGAAAATCCCACAATGCAAAATCACTAAAATTGATTCCAAAATACTTAAACCCATGCATTTTCTAAACTCCATGAACTAAAATCCTTCCAAAAATTCAAAAGATTCAAAATGATCTTACCTTGATTCTTCACCAAATGAAGAGATCTTTGGCTTAAATGGAAGCTCTTCTCTTTCTCTACCTTTTTCCCTTCTTGAACAACCTCAAAATATCTCTTAAAGGCTAAGAAAAATCGAAACCTAGCATATTTTCTCTTCGTTGTCTCTTCTCCACCGAAACTCTCTTCTTTCTCTCTTCTATTTTTGTTCTTCTCTCTAAATTCACATTTTTCCCTTCCTAAAATGGAAGACACTCTTTTCTTCTTCCATTTATGCCCTTAATGAGTCTAAATTGTCCATTTTGCCCTTCCTTATAAGCTTATGGTCTTATACCCTAAAGTGATCTTCCAAAAATACTCTTGAACACTTTAATTTCCTTAACACTTTAATTCAATTTACCCATGCCATAAAATCCTACTAACCTTGACATAATAATTAACTCCCAAAAGTTCACTTATCCAAACCTATTAATGATTTAAATCATGCTTAACTAATTGAAAAAAATTTCGGGGGCCAACAATTAATCACTAAGCGTAGTAGATTAAATGAATCAACGTTTAATCACATATCATTTACTTTAGACTAGTTTTGATTGGTCTCTTAGACACCAAATTAAAAACCAATGTCTTCTATAAAGTACTATGGTTCATTAATAAAAATTAGTAAGTGCTCTCTAATCACCATTATCATTACAATGGTAAGATTATTATAACTTTTGACTTTTCTTTTGTTAAAGTTCATGATAGGAGAACCTTAGACCAATTCATTCACATCTCCATTACCCTATTGAAGTTAAACATTCGAATTAAAATCACATTCATAACTGGGGACTTTAACAACACCCTTTAGTCTTATAAGGCTGAAGTGTATATGGCTCAAATGCATTTGGAATATAATTTTAGGAATTCTCCCCTTTATTCTAGATTAGAAGACCTAATACATCATGGAAACCATTTTACATAGTTAAACAAGCAAGCGTACCCTCTTATACTCAAGAAAAATTTGGACAAAGCTCTCATCAATAGGAAGTGGGGCTCAATATTTCCAAACATGTTCTGCGAATTCTTAGCAACAATGATATCTGATCATTCCTCAATTGAGGTCACTCTCAATAACCAATGATTCAACAAAAGGCTTCCCTTTTAGTTCAATAACTATTTGGTGAACCACCCCAATAATGCAATCTTGAAAGGTATAGAGAAGGACATGCATGGTTTTGAGGTTTACAAATGTTGCTTTAGACTTAAAGCTCTAAAAAAAGAAGGGATAAATTTATACCTAACAAAGCCCCAAGTCCTAATGGATGTAATGTACACTTATTTTGAAAGTTATGGGATCTAGTAGGGAACGTGGTCATTAGAGTTGTAATGAAGTTATTCTCATCTAGTAAGCTTCATAAAGAGATCAATAAGACCTTTATAGCCTTAGTTCCCAAAATTCATAACCCTTTTAAGCTTCAAGATTTATACGTATATCTTATTACAATATTATCCATAAAATCATTTCTAGAATGCTTAATTCTAGATTTAAAACTATCTAGCCTTCCATAACTGAAACTAGTCAAGGAGCTTTTATTAAGGGAAGGAATATTGGTGATAATATCGTTATAGCCTAAGACTTGTCTAGGAATTATCATTGGGATTGCAAAATTAAGAGTTATGTTCTCAAATTTGACTTTAGTAGGGCTTTTGACTCTGTGTAATGGAATTTTTTCTTTGACATCCTCAAAGCCTATAGGTTCCATCAACATTTAATGGTTGGACTCACCAATGTGTTACAACAGCCTCATATGGAATATTTATTAATAATGAACCATCATCAACAATCAGGGCAGTTAGAGGATTGAGACAATAAAGGAGACTTTTTATCTCCTTATCTCTTTAATTTGTGCTTGGAAACACTTCTAAGAATGATCAAACATAATATTGACAAATCTTAACAATTCTAATACACTTCAAATGTAAGTATATCCAACTCATTAGCCTTACATTTGTAGATGAAAGATTGTTGTTTTATAAAGCCAAGATAAAGTCAATTAAACTCTTTCGCAAGGTGTTGGAGGAATTCCAAACTATTTGAGGTGTTGCTATAAATACTAGGAAGAGTTGCATTACTATTTTTGTAGCATTAAACTATTTTAGTGTAGAAGTTACCAGGTTATCAGGGTTCAAGAAAATGCAGCCTCTATTAAAATACCTAAGATTACCCATATAGACCTTTAGGCTTATCAACCTTAAATGCCAACCTATATTCGATGCCATAAATAAGAAGATCTCACATTTATAAGAAGTTTATAGCCTACCAAATCGGTATTCTCTAGCATTCAAATATATTGGTGTAGCCACCTCTTCCTCTCAGGCAAGACTACTGAAGATATAGAAAGACTTTTAAATTTTTTTTGGTAGAATGGTAATTCCTCTAACACCTCAAAAGCAAAAATAAATAGTTGGAAATTTTAGTAGTTGCTAGGATCTTGAACAAAATTCTCCTAGCAAAAAGATTATGGAAACTCTTTAATGATAGGGAGTGACTATGGGTAAGATGGGTACATAACCAAGAGTTTTCTAATAGAACATACTAAAATGGATAAGGGAAGTTCTTTGTCATAGGTATCCAACTGAATAGCACCAACTCCTTTTGGCTCTCACTTGGAACCTCTGAAATGTTCATATTAAATGCTTGCAACTAGGAAGAGCTACCGGATAAAACTATGCCTATTTTACATCCCTCTCATCATAATCTTGTAAGCCTAAAGTGAATGATGTCTAGACTCAATTCATTATAGTTTGCTTTCCTGTAAGTCAGCAACTATTAGAAGATTACATTTGCCTGCCTGTGGTGATCTAAGCCCAAGCCTTTTATACTCCCTCTTTAATATATTCTTTAATTTTGTTTAAAAAAATACATTACACATGATTTAGATGAGAGTCTCACCTATTATTAGCATTTAACATACTTAAAAATATAAAAATTCTTCATACGAGCGTAATGGTTTTGTTTATTTTTAAATTAATTAATATAAATTTTTTGGCGTGAATGATTTATTTAAATATTACAAATAATTGATATCAAACTTAAATTTAAATAAGATCAGAAGCTTCCTCTTTCCATTCTAGCAAACTTAATGTCAATTTATGACTCGGAGAATCCATTTATAAGTAGTCGTTGCATGACTCGAAAGGAAATTCCGAGTATATAAGCATGTCGTCCATTAAGTTGGAATAATTAAAACAGAAAATCGACATACATTAAGTAAAGGAGCATCAATCCACCAAATCAAGAATACATATTGTAGGGATAAGGAATACACACAGCAAATTCGAACAATATAAAGAATACCTAAACCACACTGGAACAACGAAGGCAATCTTTGTACCATAAAAAAGAAAGAAAGAAGAAACCAACAAAAGCAAGTTGTAATGCACTCACAACTGAAAATAGCATTACTCGACGAGAAATCACTCACCTATATATCTAATGCATCATATTGTTAGAATCTTGGGACTTCTTCTTGCTTGGTCTTGTCATGGGTAAAGATATGTGAATGAACCCAAATTTTCTTCTTTGCGCATAGAACTGCTTTTGTTCACCAACATCTTTCTCTGGCCTTGGATGAAATGACAAATCTTCTCTTAGTTCCTGAAGCATTTGACTCAGTGCCACCTTTTGCCTATCTGAATGGCCTTCCATTGGCCTTGTTGCATCATATTCTTCACGAGACAGAACCTGCTTCCTGCTTAATACATCCCGCATCGAGACTGTTGATTTCAAGACAGGCTTTGGATCATCAACAACTGGACTGGGATGCTGCACTTGATTTAGTGGAGAACCTTGACGATTATCAGGTTGATGAAAATGGAAATTACTAAACCTCGTGTTATGGTATGCTGGTTGCCCCCCTTGATCGTCGTCACCTGGCAACCACTTGCGGAAAGCCTCTTCAGCAGCAAATTGCTTTCTGTTAGCCATTTCAACTTTATTCAGAGCTGCTTCCAAGGCTTCCTTACTTTGCTTCACTTCTTCTGCTGCTTCCCTTAACTTCTTTAGAATAGACATCTTAGTGAAACTTGTTTCATGCTTTCCAAGTTTTGTGATTTCTGCTTTCTTCATGGAAATCACTTGAGCCTGCTGAGCTTTCGGGGTTAAAGGCGATTGTGCTTCAAATGGGTCTATTTGTTCAGGCTGCGGCAGGATATAGCCTGGTGATCTCGCATAGCTGGATAGAGCATTGATTTCAGCAAGGGCAACAGCTTCTGCTGCCTTTGCTGCTTCCTCCATCTTTTTGGCTGCAAGCAACCTCAATTCAACATTATTAGCAGATACAACTTTGCGAACTTCCTTTTTTTCTACTTCAGCCATTCTTCTCAACCGATCTGCCTTGTACTCGGATTGCACATTATCCGCAGTTATTGGCTTCACTCTAGCTTGCTTTAGCTCATCCTCCAGAGACAACAACCCTGCAAATTTCGATGTTAGCCTCCTGCGGGTTTTTGCTATGAAGGATTTCTCTCTCTTCATTTTCTTATTCAAAGACTCAACGGAAGTTTGAATCACCCCAAGATTGTTAATAGTTTTACCAAGGTTCCACTTGGCCTGCTTCAACTCCTTTAGGATTAAGTCAGGAGATGAGGAAGGGCAGGGGCTCAAGCATCCCACCCTCTGTTGGTGGTATGGGCTTTCATTGTTTGCAGGACTTGAAATCTGCTCACGTGGGATTGTCATGCGTCTTAAAGCTTCTTTCTGTAGTTGCAACTTCAACTCCTCCACGATTTTTTTGGTTGTTCCAAGTTCTTCAAGAACATCCAGCGTTTCCAATTCTTTCACAATAAGGTCCTTCTCCAACTCTGCCGCCTGCCCCTCCACTTTCTTTATGTCGAAGCCCTCTACACCCTGCTTCGTATAGGCAGTCCACACACACCCTAAGTTATGGAAGTAATAAAGCAATCTAACAAATTTCTACATAAATTTTAATCATATATTGTTTTTATAGCAACTAAAGATACGTTGTGGGTAATTAGCACTGCAAAGATGACGCTTATGAATGTCTTGAGGATTTTATTTTTAGCTTAACATATTTTAAATGCTGCAGTGCAGAGAATACATCATATAATACGACATTCTCACCGACCACCAGTTTGAAAACAGAAAACTATCCCAACCCTATATAATTATATATGTTAGTAGCCATTAGACCTACAACACGACTAAGTCTAACCCACAAGCATTAGAAAAAAAATTAAAACAAAAGATGTCGAAACACTGTATCATCATTTGATATTTCCACACTAATTGGCACTTACTAAATTTTCTCCAAGCATGTAGTAAGGCGTCCAAGATCCGCTTCCACCGAACCGGGTCACGGCCTCTTTAACCGAACCGAAAGGCGGAGAGGTATCGATTTCTGCTCTTAACCCCACCTTTCTTGTCCCGAGTTTACCAGCATTCTGTTCAGAGAGATATCCCAAACTCCCGGACCCCATTTCGGATCTTACTTCTACGATTCCGGGCGTGCCAGGAACCGGTGAGTGTGGAGAGTCTTCCATTGCTTCATCAGCGGAATGGGTGCAGAGTAAAAGCGAAAGGAAGGCTTTAAGGAGTGTAAAGAGAGACGCATGATGGGGTGGGAATTTCAGAGTTTGTGAGTGATGATGGTTCTTGTGGTCCTACGCACCAACTCGGAGCCGAAAAGCCAAACACAGAGGGTCCACCATCACCGTGTTTGCAAAGCACAGAGCTTTCTTCAGTTTACAGTGTGCAGCGGAGGTGGTGTAGAAGTCTTTCATTGGTTGTCAGCATAAGCAGTCAAATGAACCGACCACTCCAAATTGGGCTCTACCTAATAAACGGCTGACACGTGGGAGAGTGTACATGGTATCGAGTTGAGAATGCATTGACTGGTCCTTTGATTTGTAGGCGTGAAATGCGGATTGGAAGTTGCGGTAATGATTGGGATCTTTAGCAAAAGTGCATCTGCTTGCCGCATGCAGAAACAAATAAGGAACAACTTTTTTTTTTTTAAAGAACCAGAGGTATCGCTGATGTTACCTTTTGATGTACACTTGGTTAAATTTTTCGATTGACGTAATAGTTTATAAATTATATTAATCGAGTATTTTATACTAGATAAATCTTATACAATAATTTCGATCAAAAGTGCGTAATTAAGGAGAATTGAATGTGTGATCTTTTGATCTTATGTCTTCGGCTTTATCATCTCTGAAATTGTCCGTCTATATTGTTGCTTTCAGATTTTGCAGTCGATTAAAGTTTTCTCTTCTGTCGTTTTCATTTCTTTTCTTTGCGGGTTTGATTTCATATTGTTGAAATGTAAATTGACCTGCTATTATTTTACATTTTATCAAAACAAAATAGAACATTGTGTGTTTACGTACCATGGCTGTACAATACCTAGGTTTCTTGGTCAATATCACGTTTGTCTCTCTTTAGTCTTCTCTAATTAGAAGGACTAAAGATGAGGCGGAAAGACTAGTCCAACAATAATTACATAATAATTATTTCAAAGATTATTGTATTAAAATTTATATTAACTAAATTATCAAAATTTATATTAATATGCTTTTGTAATTTAAATAATAATCATTATGATAGTAAAAAAGATTATTATATCATATCTCTTAAATATTTTTTAAAAATTAAAATTCTAAATAATATTTTTCATTTAACTTTTTAATACTATATACAGAAAAGGCTAACATTTAATGATCCTTTGAAAGTGCTGCAAAATGGAGGCATATGGCAATGGCATCACGTGTATTAAGAATCTGAGCCGCTCCTACGAAATGTTATTAGACATGCACTACTAAATTAAGTTTTACGGTCAGGCTTTTGTAACAAACTTTTTAAGTGTCTCTAGCATTATTTTTACATTCAAGAGCAACATGATAACTATCTAATATGGTACAAATGTGGACCAAAATGAAAAATAGGATCATAATCATACTTTGTGCATCATGTTTCAAATTCATGATTTCTCGTGATTAACGCAAGTCCTTTTTTCTTAGACCAGTAATAAGTTGTTGATTAGTCAACATCAATATATATATTGTATTAATCTCATTAATTGATATTAATTAAGAATTTAATGCATAACTTTGTTTCAGGATTTTGATGAGTAAGTAGGTGACACATCACAATCTTTGAGTGGACTTAATTAATGATAAAGGTAACTTTACTTACACGTTATATTTGAGGACTTCTCGTGAAAAAAGTTGAACAGAACGTTATTGAAGTAGTTTTAGAGGAAAGTTCCACATACAACGTAACTACATATTAACAACCTCTAATCCTGTTAAATCTCATGATAGTATATTTAATCTATTTTTTTTGTTTTTGGACAAATAGAGAACGGTGTTGTTAGTCCAACTGAATGACCACAAACACAAAGTTTGGAAACACCAAACGCTACAGACAATCAACTTGCATTCCTTTATTCGTCGAGAAATCACAAATCTCATAAACTGCATGCATAAATCAAAGATGCAGAAATAACAAATATTAGACAAATAAGGTATAAACTAAAATTTTACGTTTATGGAAGCAAGCAAAAATTACAGATGAAATCACAAACATAGAAAATACTGCAGAAATTACACAGCTACATGTGATGTTGTCTAAATGGAACCGAGGCCACCATAAACTCCGTAGATGATGGGTCTGAACCCGACGAATATCACCAGTGTTGATCAGCACTGTCAGAGCCTGACGTTGACAGGAGTTGGGGGCATCGATAGTCTAATGTTGATTCGCTTGGGCTGTCACCGATGGAGATGGCGTCAAGCGTCTGGGCAGGGTGGTGAAAACGGTGAATCATTCACTACATCGTTATTGTTGCGTTGTCTGTCACTGCCCCGTTCGTCAGTGTAGTCATCGTGCTACCGTCGTCTGTTGCTTTCCTTCTTGTCGGTGCAGTCGCTGGCATCATGACGCCAGTAGTGCAGAGGGTGACGACTAGCAGTGTATAAAATGCCAAGTTAAAATTCCTTATATATGGAGGATAAGTGAACCTAGCCAAGAAACGTAGAAGAAGGATTGCTGAGTGTACCCCATAAGTCTATTGGGGTTCAAGTAAAGTTTTTGGTCAAGGTCAATGTAAAAGAGTTTTGAAACCCTTGACCTTTGTTATTAAGAACGCAAATCATAAGTATTTGTTTACTTCTTAGTATAGGTATCAACTTAAGGTAGACTTATACATATTTTTTCAAATTCATACGTACAACGTTTAAGGACTAATTAAAGTATGTAATCCTCTTGAATTTTACACTTCCATGTTTAAATAAGATAGTGTTGGACCCTGATCTTTTAGTGAAAATTAGAAATATTGAAATGAAATTTAAATGAGTGTTTTCGGATATGAATTGTGTTATACATGTTATTGTGCCTTAAGGAAATTGATGAGAAAAGAGATTGATTAGTTTTGATGACTTTGATAATTGAATAAGTTAGTTTTAGTTATGAAAGTTTAAGTGAATGAGAAAAAAAATTGAGATAATTGAAATGGAAGTGGAAAAGCAAGAAATAAAGAGAAAAAGTGTGAAAATTTGAAGAATTAAGAAAGTTTGACTTTTTGATTTACGCCAAATTTGAGAAAATGATCTTCATGAAACTTATAGCTTCTGTCGAGAGCTTTCTGTCGCCATAAAATATGATATTTTTCGATGTCGAGATTGAGAGTTATGATTTTCCGAAGTTAAGTGTTATTTAGGTTTGTTTTGTAAAAATGACCATAAGTGTACAATTGCGTGTACTCAGCTTTGAGGCCACTCGTCGTACGAATTTAGTCTGAATTGAAGTAAGTGGTCTACAGGAAAGTTGTAGCTTGTTTTTCAATCTTTCTGATGCTATAAATTTTGTAATTTTTAGATGTGGGAATTGAGAGATATGAAATTTTAAAGTTTGGAGTTGGTATAGGATGACAATAGCAGGGCAGAATCTTTGACTGAAAAATTGACCCTAGTTAGAGGTTGAATTTGCTTTTAAGTTCTTCATCAAAGTTGTAGATGATATTTTTATCTTTCCATTGGAGTAAAGTATGCAATTTTTGGACCATGGAATGTGGAGTTATGATTATTACAAGTTGTTTTACTGTTTAGTATGATCATTAGTTGATAGAAACTTTGAAGTAATTTTTGACTCCCTTAAAGGCCAAATTGATCTTTTTGTCCTTCTTGAAAGTTGTAGAGCTTCCTTTGATCTTTTTATCGATACCAAATTTGTCAAATTTGGAGTTTGGAATTAGGAGATATGATTTTTGGAAAATTCAGTTTTATTCATAGCTTTGAGTTCTGTTCTTTTTCTTTTAATCCGACCCCTTTTGTAATCTTTGCTTATAATTTCTTCGTCTGACATCCGATTGAATTGGTTTTCGAAGCGTTGGATTCCTAAGATAATTAATTACATTTTCATGAGAAATTATAATTTTTAGGAGATTAAATGGAAAGAGATTGCTTGAACCAAAGTGAGAGGATTGGTTTAAGATTTTGAGTTAGATAATTTTCTGAACATGGTTCAGTATTTTGCGAAATTAAGGATCTGTAGAGATCCAACTGAAGTGATTCTTAAGGCAAAATCAAATTGTGACATGGGGCTACAAATCATGTGAAGGGATCGAAGTTCAAGTTAGCCCCTAAGGTGTTCAATTTTTGGAGTGAAGTTTGACGTAATGTTCAGTCATGGTTAAGTTCAGGTCCGAAAGCATGTTGGCCATAATTCCTTCATTTCTGAACCGAATTGAGTATTTTTGGTGTCATTTTAAAGATGAGACATAAAGGAACATTTCTTTAGAAAAAAGTGTTACCAAATTATGTCATTTACCTGCTCAAAATCAGGATGCACGATGTCTGTTTTTCAAGAATGTGTTAGGGGCAATTTTGGAACATCACTTAAAGAGTTAAGGTTTTAGGCTAAAATGGAGGGGCTCTTTGGTCTTTTTGCCCTCATTTAATGACATGGCAAGGGATTGAAGAGTGCTGTCGTGAAAGGGAGCAGATTCACGAAAAAGAAAGAAAGAAAATAAGAAGAGAGAAGAAGAGTGAAGTTCGGACGAAGAAGAAGAAGAAGAAGACATAGGCTAGGTTTCGGTTTTCTACATATTTCTAAGGGGTTTTCGATGCTTTTCAAGAGTAAGGAGGAGGAAGAAAATGAAAGTCTCCTTTGGATGTTGGGACTCGATCTCGAGAACGGACCCCAACCGGAAAACAGACGAAAAACGAATGCCAAAAGAAAGAGAATCGAATCGGGGAATCGAATAACAAAGTGCGGAAACGAAGACAAAAGCAGAAAACGAAATGACAAATCAGAAATCGAAATAACGGATTTTGAAGCGAAACAGATTGGAAGCAAATCGAAAACGAAGCAAACAAACAGTTCCATCGAACCGAAACAAATTTTCGACATTCGGTAACGAAAATATTTGACAAAAGCGTCACGTTGGATACCCTAAGACTAGCCCAAATCGAATCAGAGTAAAATTTCTTTTCTCTTTCTTCATTCTTATTCCATAAAACCGATTTTATCAAAAATCGGACAGCATAACAGCTATATTTTTAGAACCCAACCTGCAAGGGTTAAAACACACTTCTACTATCCCAAACAAAACTCAAATCATCGGACTCCCCGTCCGGAATCCAAACACAATCAACTCACT
>JAOQMQ010000196.1:10140456-10160375 GCA_027563845.1 Erythroxylum subrotundum
ATTTGAGTTTGGATTGAGGATAATTTTCCAAGTGGGAAAATGATTTGCTTTGTATGAGTTTGAATAGAGATGAATAATTTTTAAAAAAAATTTATACAAGATGTTCGGATTAATTTAGTCTTAGGGTTTCCAACGCGACGTGGTTCTAAGAATTTCATTTCCCGGATGTCGGAATTCAGC
Source organism: Erythroxylum subrotundum (assembly GCA_027563845.1). Classification (NCBI taxonomy): domain Eukaryota; kingdom Viridiplantae; phylum Streptophyta; class Magnoliopsida; order Malpighiales; family Erythroxylaceae; genus Erythroxylum; species Erythroxylum subrotundum. The sequence goes on from JAOQMQ010000196.1 coordinate 10,140,637, forward strand.
TTTGTTCTTCAGCGATTTACTTTCGTTTAGAAGTCCGATTCTTCGATTTCGCTTATGACTTTGCTTCCGTTTTCGCTTCGGCCCACTTCCGGGTCCATGTTTTCGCTTCAGATTTTCGTATTCGGTTTCGCCTTTCGTTCGTTTCCGTTTGTTTCTGCACGCGTTTGATCGCGTTTGCGTTTCGCTTTGTTTCTTTCAATTCATTTTTCGTTCATTTTTCGGTTGGGGTCCGGTTCTGAGATTGGGTCCCAACAGATAGTGAATAATATATTCTACGTGTCAAATAATTTGATTTATTTAATAATACTATGCATAAGATAATTTGTTTATTTGAAAACTCTCCTATTCATAAATGAATTTATTGGACAAGTTCTCACTACATCAAAGTTGACCTTTGGCAATAAAAAAAATGTAGCTAATGGTATTAAAAATGTAGCCAAAATTTTAAGCTATGTTTTAAGCAAATGTTATACAATTTTGGAATAAATTATTTGTTACATTTTTAATCCATATTAGTGTATATAATGTATCGATATATTTTTATTATATGTAAAAATTGTATAAAATAATTGATAATTTGAAGTATTATATATAAAAAGTAAAATATCATTAAATTATACCCAAAAAATTTCTTCGTATACAAGATTTTAATTACAACTTTAACAATTCTTATAGGTAAAATAATAAATACAGACAGTTTACAAATTATAAATGTTGAGATTACAAAAAAAAATTACAGCGTAACTGGAACGACTAGCTAGGTTTGTCCATGTCGACGAGAGCAACTTCATACTTTAGCCATCATATACGAAAGATAAGCCATGATAATCATGAAAGCAACTTCAAGATCGGTAGAGTGCCTAAAATTATGCATAACTAAGCTAGTTTATTTTCAATTAAGAAAGAAAAAAGGAGGGTGATGGAATGGGAAAGTAATCCAGCAAATTATTCATTAAAAACCATTAAGTACCTTCCAAAGTACAACTTCTTTATCATGTAAGCACTTAATAATCCAACCTGAGAGTAAAACAAAAAGCATGTATTGTAACATATATGCGTTGGGTAGCTTCAACAAGGTTAAGAATACTTTAAACAATAAGAATTAAGCTTGATGAAGAAAGACAAACATGACAACTTAAAAGCACTTCATTTCTAAAGCTCCAGGACCTTCAATCACTAACTTGAATTTTAAGTTGCAAGTGAATCTAAATTTTTTAAAGATGTTAACAACTAAATATCAATGTCAAAAGTTAGAATTGTTAGCTTTGAATGTCTAGTCTCAGCACTCTTACATAACCATTTTCTAGTGAAGTATGGACTTCCCAAGTAAATATAAAACCTGAAATTTCATACTCAATAAGAACAAATAATAGAACTTTCCCTTGGGATACATAAAAGTAGGAAAGAGTTGTGAACAAACACTAAGAAGGCACTGCCCATAGGAGTTTTGGAAAGGAAGGGAATGAACTCACCACCATTCCCAGCAACATGCTTGTCGTGTTTAAAGATGTTAACAACTAAATATCAATGTCAAAAGTTAGAATTGTTGGCTTTGAATGTCTAGTCTCAGCACTCTTACATAACCATTTTCTAGTAAAATGTGGACTTCCCAAGTAAATATAAAACCTGAAATTGCATACTTAATAAGAACAAATAATAGAACTTCCCCTGGTATACATGAAAGTAGGAAAGAACTGTGTACAAAGACTAAGAAGGCACTGCCAATAGGATTTTTGGAGAGGAAGGGAATGAACTCACCACCATTCCCAGCAATATGCTTGTCTTGAACAAGTATAAGAAGTTCCCTAACAACTCAATTGATATGCTTGAGGTGATATGAGAGAGGTCAAACCGTTGGATGGCATTGAACAGTACAACAGTTGTAGCATCATTGACCACACCTCCAAAGACTATAATGTATAGTAAAAGTGTTTCTTCCTGGTTAAGATATCAAGTATAAAACTCAGCAACAAAATAAAATTAAGTTTATTTTCTCCTCCGCCTAATAAATAAAGCATACCCGTAAGGCACAAATAGAATTGGTGGATGAAAGGTTGCTCCAAGTGCTAAAATAATGAAAGGCAAAGCAACAATATTAAAAACATACCAGTAGAAGTGCAATTCAAGTCATAGATTATTCTATTAACTATTTTCTTCTTTGAGATAGCTCACTGACAATGATAAGTGTCAAATCCAAAGAATAAATTAGTATAAGGCTTTATAGGGAGGGACTAAATGTCTTTCATCTAAATGTTTTCCAAGTTAAAATGGCATTTCGACCGAAAATCACCAGTTCCTTAAATGAGATGAAAACTAAATTTTGAGGAGAGACACATACCAAGATAATCCACCCACTACAAGAAAAATGTGGTTTAGAGACGGATATTACCGACGAAAAACTTTTAGATTCCGTCGGTAATATAAATTGGAGACGGAATTATCCGACGGATAAAGGTGTCGTAAAACCTTTGGATTTTGTCAGTAATATAAATTAGCGACGGAATTAACCAACGAACAAAGGCGTCATAAAAACGTTTATTACCGGCAGAAAACCTTTGGATTCCGTAGGTAATATAAATTGGTGACGTAATTAACCGATGGACAAAGGCGTTATAAAAATGGTTGTAGGTAAATTTACTGATGGATATTTTATATAACCACAACCGTCGGTAAATTTACCTACAGTCGTTTTCTTTTCGTCGGAATATTTGCAGACGGTATTGGTTATTCCGTTGATAACATTACTGACTATTATGATTTTTTTACGGTTCAACAAATCCTGACAGTAAAGTTGGCGACGGGCTGTCAATATTACCAGCGGTGATTCTTTATTCTGTCGGTAAATATCATAGATTTTACCGACGGTTTGTGGTGTTCAGTTGGTAAATATAATAGATTTTACCGACGTACTTGTACTTTTCGTATGTAAATATTTTTAAATTTTTTTTAAAAAATCCCGATATTAAATTTTATTTGATGATCTTATGGTTAATACATAATTTCAACAATTATGAATTATTTGTGCATAATATTTTGATTTGTTTATATATTTAATTTGCTTAAACAGAAAGTTGATTGGTGATATAAAGTTAAAATTATCTTAATTGATAATAAAAACATTAAATTGTACATAATAAGTATTTGTAATTCAAATGAAATGACTACAAGTACACTATTGTCCTGGTGACTGTAGATGCTTAGATCTGTGGTTGTCGATTGGATTTTACGTTTAATTATTCCATCCTGTTGCTGGTTTTTTTTTTGTGAAGGATCATGTCTATGTGGGCTGAAGGGTATCGTGAGTAATCTAAAGATTGTATGTGCATAACTCTTGCCCTTTTTACTTTTGTTGGTCACACGATTTTTAGGAATTCCGACTGTGAGTTTTTAGCTTCGTGATTGTCAAGTGGATGGAAGGACTGATGTGCTGATTTTATGTTGATGAGAATTCCATCTTAGTGTTGCGGCTTTTATTAATTGATAGTTGTGGGTGACTCACGGTTGGGTTATTTTGTGGATTGCATTTATCTTCTGCTGAAGGTTGGTTGTTGACTGCGCTATTGATGCGGTTATTGCTCCTTGAGTTGGTACTGGAATTTACATTAATAAGCCCATAGTGTGTTGTGATAACTTTTAGATCTATTTCAATGGAGCTGAACCTATCGGGAACTTGTTCTTCTTTTCTTTCTTAAGTGTTTTTGTTTTTGTTGAATATTGTTTAATCATTTAAGTTGTTTATTTTGTTTCGTTATCATTAAACATTGTTTAAGAAAATCCTTTGTTCAGTTTAGTATGAGGCGGTCATACTATTGGGTGTGAAATTCTTTCACAGGTTGTGAGGACGAGAGATAGTGTCAAGAGTTGAGTGGTATCGGCTCAGTAAAGCCTTATATAAAACTATTATTATTAGTGAAAGAATAAAGTTAGGTGAGGGGCCTGTAGACGTAAACAAGGTGTGTCGAATTGCGTTAACTTTTTTCAATCGCCAAATGTGTTTAGCTACGAATATAAAACATAGCCTATTGTAAACGTAGCTAATAGTTTTAATATTGGAGGTATGTTTTTTTTGGTACAAATTTCAAAGTTTGTCTTTGTTTATGATTTTACTTAAATTCATAGCAAAAACAAAAACATAGTCAATTCTGCAGTTTGTTGTAGTATGTATACTACTAATTCCGACATTAATTGAAAAAATTAGTGCATGTTAAGCTTAATTCCAAAACTTAACACTTCAAATCCTATCAAGAGGATGGCATTTAAATGCACAACAATATTTTCAACTAAAAATGCTTATAACATTTACCTAATGTCCATTTTAAATTGCAAAAATGAGTAGGAATCTCCAAGAATATTACGCAAAAATGAAGTATAACATTACGCAGTAATGAAGTACGTCAAGTAAAACTATAGCTACATTATGCATATTTATCTATTTCTGTCCTTTTCGCTCCTTACAGGAACAATAGAAGGATCGCGTTAACCACCTATCATCATTTTCTCATCCTTTCTCAACTTTTTCTTCATTTTTGTTGAAGTAATGTTCTTTTTTCCCTTTTTTTTGGTCGTGTTATCCAACTTATAGCTCATTTGGACTAAGGTCAAGTATTTCTACTGCGAGTGCACTTCTCTCTCTGCATTTGAAGTGTCAATAGAAAGTTGACTTTAATATTTTATTCAACTATTACATAAATTAATCACTTAGCATGTGAATATAAAAGTAATATTAGAAATATTTTAAAATAAAGGGTGGTTCATTATTAAAAAATACATAACTTTACACAATTTTGCAATTATAGCTCGAACTTTAAAAGATAATAATTAAATACTTGAATTTTTAATTTTTCTCAAATATAGCCCAACGTTAGTGTCTCTGTTAACGAAACCACATTTGCTATGTTATAGTAAACGTAGGATATCACGTATTATGACGTTCAATTTTGTTAATCACAAGTAGCAATTAGGATTACCTTCTTTACGTTAGAGTCGGAAATTCTAAAAAGATACTCGTCTTGATTAATTGCATATCGTACATGTGTTATCTTATTCATTGGTTTCTTTATTTTTAAAGCTATTATTCAATTGAACATACGATCGTATCTAGATTGTTGATTAATAAGAATGCTTAGAATACACGTTTCTATTCATTTACAGTTAAGAGAAAACAACTCTCAGTGAATGTTTATTGATGAACTGAATTTTATATCAAGGATCCATTTTAGTGTGATAACATCGGTAACCCGAAATCAAGGTTTGTCTCTTAAATTTTCAGATCCAATTATTTTTGTTAATTTCTGATTTTTGTTATTTCTAATTTCTTAAATTACGTGAACCAAACCCCCCTATTTATTTTAGTTTTAAACTCGCTAACATTTACCGTTAAAAATTTCTCGTGGGAACTATCCCTACTTTCCACTACTACGTTATTTTGTATTGACGGAAGTTGGTTTCTTTTTAAATTTGGTTGTAGGCGACAACAGTACCAGTAATTTAGACAATCCGCCTACAGAGTGGTCTGATATCATACAATGCAGCAACAAAATCAAGCACAATACAGAAAGGGATAGAAGGATTTACTGCACTTCACTTTCTTATTTGGTTTCGAGCTCATGGGAGGAGAGAAACTAAAACTATTTCGTAATCAAGCTTCAAATGGAGAGTCCTTCATTGGGGAGCTTATGGAAAAGATTAGGCTTCATCTTTGAATGTATAAAGAAAAGCTACAACTTAACACACAGATCACTGCATGTGGAGATTTCTTTAGTTCAGTCTCCCTAATTTGCTTTGTTTTTGGTTAGTAAGCAAAAAGCTCACTAACAATAAAACACTAAGTGTTTCTTTTTAACTTTCTTCTTGATGCTCTTTCGTGGTTTAATATATTCATATTTAAAAAAAAAAAACTACCTGCTTTGAAGAATATGTAACATAAATGGCCTTATTGGCCTATTTATGGCATACTACTTGGAATTATGTATTGGACTATATTGGTTCTACTAAAAATAAATACCTCACCATGTCTATGCAAATGTTTTTTTTGATGGACTCTTAATTATAATTTGTTGGTAAATTATTGAGTATTTCTAAGTGACTATTAGTTATAGCTTGTTAAGTACTAAATCATAATTGATTAAATGAAATATGGCATAAATATAACTATTTCAGCCTATACTGTTTTTGAATAATTTAAATAATGTTAATCCAGCCACCAGTCAACTTTCCTAAAACCAAGGTAAGTGAGGGACCAATGATTAGTAGTTTGGTTAAATTTTTATTAAAATTATAAACCAATCCTTTATATAAACCAAATCAAATTAGGTGGAAATTTAAATCAAACCAATCAATGCAAATAAATTGATTTGGTTTGAATAGGTTTAACAATTTTAGATTTTTCATACACAAAAAAATAAAAATATTTTTAGTTTTTAGCGAAATAATATTTTTAATAGATGAGAATATTACATATGAAAGAGATAAGAATTGTAATGATATTTCTACAATAACAACAATAACACTTGGTATCAATCCTGCTGATAAAAATTACAATATCAGAAATTTAATTTCTAACATATTTGAAGTAAGAATTAGTTACATATCAAAATTAAGAAAATAAGAATCCTATCCTTAGATTTTATTCATTTGTATTAAATAGAAATGATTAATATGAGAAAATAGATAAATAACGTGAATTATTTGAAGATATTATTTTCTTGAATAATAATATCATTACTATTTAATATGTTATCAAAAATGATTTATTTAAAAAATTAAAATTAAAAAAAAGTAGATTTAAGAATAATGGTTTTGTTTTGGGTTAGATCAAATTCTTTAAAATTCAAAGTATTTTTTTGTCTTTTAAAATTTTAAATTGGGTTTAGTCGTTGCAGTCATTTATGGTCGTCCCCATCTCAAAATGAAGGTTAAACATCCCACCGTCAGTATCACCGTGATCGGCACGTGCATGATATTGTCCAGGGGTCCCAATACCTTGTTGAAATTGATTGAACATTTTATATTGACGAAGGTCATGATGGATTTGTACAAGCGATAGGGACAATTCACTAATCAAACACAAGCCCCTAAAGCAGATGGTCAATCAAGTAATATTTGTGAACCTCTTCACAGGACACTGTAACTTAGTACTTCAGATTAATTTTGATTGCCCTCCTAATGACAATATAAACCTAGCGCTTAGGACTAATTGTGATTGCTCTCCTAAGGACAATGTGTCCTGGTTTGGGCCAGGATCCTCACCGGCCAGGTATTGTCCTTGAAGGTGAGCCCTTTAGTAAACCCTATCCTCCCATGGGACATGCGGGAGTCGAACTCAGGACCTCAGGGTTTTGTTGGAGTTAACTCCACGCCTCTCATCACTGAGAGTGAACTCCATCCCCCCATGGGACATGCGGGAGTCGAATTCAGGACCTCAGGGTTTTGCGTGGAGTTGGAGTTAACTCCAACAAAACCCTGAGGTCCTGAGTTTGACTTCCGTATGCCCCATGGGAGGATAGAGTTCACTAAAGAGCTCACCCTCAGGGACAATACTTGGCCGGTGAGAGTCCCGGCCCAAACCATATCCTATGCTTTTTTATGCTCCTGGTCTTGCAATATATAGAAATGGATTTGTTAGAAAATGTCTAATATATATTATTATTATTATTACATGTTAATATAATGACGCATTGTTATAGCTATAATTTCTAGTATTTATCTTATAGTTTATTTTATATAAAATCGGGTCATGCCATTATTCTGAAATGAAAGTAAATTATGTTGCTTAGATGGGTTTCATTGATGATAGATCTAATAAAGTTTGCTGGCCCTCAAGTACGTTAATAGCCCAACCATGGTTTCCGTGTACAACTTTTCTTCTTCTTTTTTCACCTTTTGCACATTCGTCTTTGACTTGAGATAGCGTAAAGGGAAACGAAAGATAGTACTCTTGAGAAACCTCAATATTATTACAGTACTAAATTTGTTGGCGCAATAAATGTTAATAAAAATAAAATTAAAGCATTAAATTTAAAAAATTTATAAAGGGGAGTTGATGTCATATCCAATACGAATATAAACTAATTAGGAAAAATAACATTTTATTATATAAAAATTTTCAAATTAAAATTATTTTTTAATTGTGCTTAAATTTAGTACCCAACCTTCACTCTTATAATTATTTTTGAATTTTAATATTGAATAAATTTTATAAATTAATTAAAATTATAAAATCAAAACAAATTAAAATTGGTTCAATTTTATGAAAAAGCTTAAATTATATATAAAGGATAAATGTTTTCTAAATATTATTCATACTTTCTATGAATAAGTAAAAAAATAAATTATAGAGAAGTATTTATAAAGTGTATAATAAATTTGCGTTCAAAACACTATGTGACTTCATTTGATAATATCATAGCGAATATTATATTGTTTCCTTTACAAATATTTAAAGGATCATCATTACACTTAGATGAAAGGATTAAATTGGACCTTCACATTTTTTATTATAATTTAATTGAAACTTAAACATTTCAATATATTAAAAAAGAACCCTAATATTTCAAAAAATCTTATGCAAACTCCAACTAAACATTTTAATCAACCTTCCATTACAAAAAGTACATATGATAGTTTGTTATCTTTATATTGGTCCCCTGTCGGATTTATATCCTATGTATTAAGTGGAATCAAAAATTAAAAAAAAAATCTTATTTTTACTATACGATAACATTTGAATGTTTCTCAAACGTTGTCATTTGGCTTAGACGTATATGACTTAAGGTAGATAACATTTAGGAAAAACCCAAACATTGTTGTCCGGTTTTAGGTTTGGTTACACAATGATGCCTTCTTCTTCCTTCTCTGTTTATCAAATCAAATCAAATCCCTAATCCCTCTTTTTTACCTTCTTCACAGTCCCTTCTTCTCTATTGCTCTGGCAGTCATCGAAAGCTTTCTTCTATGCTCCTCTAGCATTCCTCGATTCCTGTCTTCTCTCTTCTTAGGTATGGTGTGGCTTCTCCTTTTCTTAAGTGCATTGTGGCTTATATTCTGATGAAGTGTGGTATGACTTCTCTCCGTTAAAGTATATGTTAAATCATAACTTAATTTTTAAATTGGATTTGATATCTATTATTATAGGTAAAGGTAAAGGAGGCATTATGGACACTTTTATCTATGGTCCTTGACATATTACTCTTATTTGCTGGTATTTTAAATGTAAAAAAGTTTTTCTATGTGTGATAAGCATGTTACAGAATAATATGTGACCAACACATAATATTGCATTTTATTTCTATATTTACATGATCTTGCATGCTATTGCATAAGATTTTATGGCTAGTTTTGTAAAAATTTATGAAATATGATACAAATTAATGAAAACTATTTGTATGTTTTTTTTAATTTTTATCATTATGATACGAAAAGCATGATAACATAAAGATATAATTTTGCGTTTTTTTCATTACTCTTGATCAGTATATGGTATGTTCTTATGTGTTTTGGAATGTTTTGGTCAAAATTTTGGATAAGATTTAGTTTCCTAGATTATATATATGTTACGTCTATCAAATTTCAGTTAGCCTCTATACAAACAGTCTCACAAAGATTATATATATATGTTAAAGTGTATAAATAAGGGTTGTTTATTTTTCTACGTTAAGTTAGGTACATTGGAAAATAAAGAAGAGGTTTTTCACTTGCATACAACACTTATTCTTGAGCAAACAATGTTAGTCTTCTTTTTTTCTATAACTAAGCTTATGGTAGAAAATTCCATGTTCTTTTCCTTTAAACTGTCTTGTATACATGTTCTGAAATCACTTAAGTACTAATAGTCTTATATATGGTTTTGTATATGTATATGTTCTTAAATATATATTATTATTCACTTACCATTTACAGGTTATAATGACTCAATATGGAAGCTTGAAGTTATATATGGCGGATATTTTAAGAAAGATTCTTTTTAAGTTATAAGGGTGGATCGTCAAGTTATTTTGATAAAGTTGATATTGATTTTGTTAGTTATAGACAAATTTATGAGATGTGGAAAGAATTTGGATCCTTACATTTTGACAAGGCTTATTTTAAAGTTTCATATTTTAGATTCAATGAGTCTTAATCACAATAAGTTAATGAACCTTTTAAAAACACATGGAACAATTGAGGTTTATAATGCACACAAGCTTGACGTTTCAATTATGACTCTAAAAGTTTTGATTATAGCAGGTAATGATGCGGATTTGTGCTTTTATAGGGATTTTGTACATGATGATGAAGTTGAGATAGATTCCTTTAAAGAAGAGTAGTAACGACGGGGATATGACATTTTTTAGAATGAAGTTAAAGATGATAATAAAGTTCAAGTTGAAGATGATAATGAAGTTAAAGCTGAAGTTAAAGGAGCACATAATACATTTGATGTTTTTAATTCTAAATAGCCTCCAACCAATAGAAATTGATTCTAGTGGCTATAGAAGTTTCATTGATAGTGATGCGTACCCTAAAGAGCCAATTAGAAGACCTAGCACAAGTTTTAGATATGAGCTAGGTGGTGGTATGTCAGATTGGATATTGGGTATAAAATTTGACAATAATAAAGAGTTCAAAGATGTTATTGTTAATTATTCAATAGCAATATGGTTTAATGTTAAATGGAAAAAGTGAGTTTAAACAAACTAAAGTTGGATGTATTGTAGGATTTAAGTAAAAAAACTATATACAACATATGATATTAATAAAAAATGTTTCAAAATCAAGACATGTGACATATTTCAAAAAAAAAGAAAGACTAAAATGATATCAGTAAAGTTTTTAGTAGACATTTTCAAGATAGAATTGTAGTGAAGCTTAGTATAAACATTACGAAGATGAATGAAGAATGTAAGGAAAATTTGAACATATTTGTGGATTATATGTGTAATGCTGCAAAGAGGAAGTTAAGGAAGGAGAGAGAATTAGATTGTGTGAATATTCCAAGCTGCAAGGTTATATCAAAGAGTTGAAACATAGAAATTTTGGTTCAATAGTGGAACTGTACTTCTCAAGGAATTAAAAAATCTTTTGGCTGCAATTCCAAAGGTTATACATTTGTTTTACAAATATAAAAGAAGGACGGAGATATTTGAGGTCCATATATATGATGGATAGTTACTTCTTAAAGACTGAATTTCAATGGCAACCAATCAGTGTAGTTAGAAGGGATTGAGATAGAGTCTTGTATCCTATATAGTATAGGCAATTATTGAAGCTGATAAATATTGATTTATATAGTTGGTTCATTTCACTCTTATCAACTGAATTGGAGTTAGAAAATGGAGATGGAATCTCAATAATATCTAACATGCTAAAGGTACATAAATCTAGACTTATGTTTTTTGACTTATGTTATTTGTTATATAATATATTATTATATTACATCATTTGACTTTTATTTTATGACTTGTGCATCTAGGGATTAATAAGAGCTATTGAGGAGACATTTCTAATTATATGTCACAAAATATATATTAGACATATTTCCCATAATTGTTGTGGACAATGGAGTGGTAAAGACTTAAAAAAAGAAATTTTAGGCATATGCATGGTCTACCTACATCGAAGAATTCAATGAGCAACTGAAAAAATTAAACAAATTTAGATATGTTGTGCTTTGCATTGTTTTAATATCCAAATGAGAGTTGAATTAGGTCATACCAATCATTTGAGTCAAAATTTACAATCATTGATAATAATATAAGTGAGACTTTGAATAGATGGATCCTTTTAATAAGAGAAAGACCAATGATTAGTCTGCTAGAAGCTATAAGGACCATGGTGATAAAAAGACATGCTGAAAGGGGGGTATAATCATGTGCACGAAAATTAGACATTGCATTTACAATTAAGAAGAAGCTCGAAAAAGAGAGAGAGGAGGCAATGCAATAGAGGATTGTCTAGAATGGTGATAAAGCATATAAGGTCAATAAAGGGGGTGGAAAGCATATTACGAAATTATGAAAAAATAATTATTGCAGCTACAGAGCGTGAGACTTATATGGTTACCCATGTAAATATACTATTATTTTTATCAATAACTCCAAAAAAAAATCAAAGGCATTTTTTAATGACATGTCTACTACAAGAAGAGAAACCTTTTTAAGAGTGTATAATCAAGTCTTACAACCTATTAGGGAAGTGATATTTTACCCATTGAATTATTATGAGTAAATACATTGACCATCCAAAAGGGTGATGCTAAGAAGTCCAAAAAATGCAAGAAGGATAGATAAAAATAAACTAAAGAAAGTACCAAATGCAAGTAAGGTGTCGTAAAAAGGTCAACTATAAAAATGTAAGAAATATGGTGCTTCTAGAAACAACAATATAAAGTTTAATGTAACAAGACCTAATGATGAACCTATCAATGTGAGTAACTACTTTATTATCTTTTAAAAGTTTTATTAAATTATCAATGTTAACATTATGCTCTTTTTTTAGGTTAAAACAACTTTAACTGAAAGGCCAATATCTAGAGAATTTTCATAAGCAACTTAAAAATGGAAACATAATGATTATTGTATCCTCCAAATTAATGATTATATGAAACATCCTACTTATTAAACCTAAATTATATCTAATAAACTTACATTCAAAGTAGCATATTAGGAATTAAAGAATGTCATCCTAGTCAACAAAGCATCAATGTGAGTTTAATATAAATAAGAAGATACCTATACTAATGAAGTCATATTCATATTGATTAATAGGTTAGTCAATATTAAACTCATATGCATATTGGTTCATGACTTACTAGTTCTACAAACACTGCTAAAAGGAAATGTGGATAGGTTGATCCAAGATCTTTCAAATTGTCATTTGAACTAAGATGACTTAGATTTAAGGGTAAATCTAGCATCACTTTAAGACCTTTATAAGCTACCACATCTAAGAGGAGAGCAAAAATTAGGAATAGCAATTAAAAAGTTAACAAACCAAACATTTGATGTATTTTGTAATTAGTGTATCATTATACTTCGTACTATCACAATTAATTTGGTGTATTTTGTAACTATATCCCCTATAACAAGGTAATCCTTTGGTTACTTTTTTTTTTTTTTTGCTATGATTTTAAAATCATAGCTAAAAGTAAGTTTTTGGCATCGTCAAAGACTCACCCTTTGTCGAGGTTTTGTAAAATCATCGCTAAATTGCAAGTCATTAGTGACGATTCAAAAGCATTGTCGCCAAATGGTAAGACTTTGGTGACGTTATTTTGAAATCATCTAAAAAAAAATTATCCTTTGAGTAAGCCTTGGATGACGATATTATAATCATCACGAAATGCATAACCTTAGACGACAATTTTTGAAATCATCATCAAATGCTTAAATAACAAAATAACTCTTATAATTATGAATTCACTAACTTTAACTTAATCATTTTGTGATTGAACATCATATTGATAAAAATCAAATTTAATATTATTGAAAATGATTCTAAGTCTAAACATAAATTTAGCTAACAAAAATGACAAATCATTTAAATAATTTATAAAACTATAAACTCGAAATTAATTAATATTACATAGATTATATTTATATTTTCTCTTTTAAATTATATGATTTCACAATTTTATATGGCGTCAAATAATTTTAACATAAATTTTGTAGTCTAGTGATATATGATTCTTATAAAAAAACAATAAATAATGATATATGGTAAGTAATATAATAAAATGATATATGGTAAATAATACAAGATTTTAATTAGAACTTTAAGAATTCTTATAAACAAAACAATAAATAAAGAGAAAAATAATGAATTTTATGCCTATTCCATCTAAAAGAAAAAGAAATGATTATTTTTCTAGATTCCAAGTGACATGAGACTCGATAGATAAGGCATAGGAGTTCCCTATGTCTGGATTCCCAAGAAGGCTACTTGCACATTCAAAGGCATCAACGAAAACAAACAAATGACATCGAGACATGATTTAATAGAGAAGAATGTAACTTTGACTTTGATCAAGATGGTGGCTTATTAGTTTTCCCCCAAAAAGTAAGGTCACTTAGTGGCAGAAAATATGTGAAGTTAACTAAAGACCAACTCGAAATCGGCCATTGATATATTTTGAACAATTGTGAGGAAGTCAATTTATATATAAAGTATGTATATCACTTCTCCTTCATTCTTCCATATTTACTATAGCATTCAACCTGTCTTTTTTTTTTAATATATTTACTTTTTTAAAAAGAGAGTACAAAGATAAGATTAGAAGTAAAGGAATTGTTAATGTTGAAGGAAGACCTTTAGCGATAGTTTTAGTACCTTTAACGATGATTTTTTTATATCCAAAGGTCAACTTTGTTATAGTGATCTTATATTTGCTACTTAAATTAAATGAATAAGTTTATTTTGCAAATCAAATTAATAGGTAGGTTTATTTTGTAAACTAACTTAATGAACATGTTTATTTTGTATTATGACAATTGAGGTATGTCTAGAGTTCATACATTATATTTTATGTGTTTTGTAACTATATCTTATATTTGTAAATCAACTGAATGAACTTGTTTATTTTGCTAAATCAACATAATTACATAAAATAATAAATAACTTTTCATTCAATAATAAAAAGCATAAGTACATTCATACTAGTCATACTAAAATTTTACAACCATATAGAAGATAAATAATGAAAGAAAAAATGAAATAAATCCTACAATTGTGTTAAATAGCGTCAACCTTAACTCTTTCTTTCTCTTAAATAAATATCTTAATGTTTTGCTTCATAATTTTTTATTTCTCATCATGTTCCTTTCTTTTATACATACTTCTCCTTCTTTCAACCTCATTCTTTAGGGTGGATATATCTTTTTTTAATGTTTAAATTACCTACGCAACTTCTCAAGAAATTGATTATCATTCACAATTACTAATACAGTAATTGAGGCATCCTAAAAATTGTATGTATAGATTATTATTACTCTATAATGTCCTAAAAAAAGCATCCAATCCACATAAGCAAACCACTTTATTAACATTATTATAATTAGAGTTACTAGATATAGAGATTCCATATGCGAAATTATAAAAAATGTTCCCATAGTCATTTTGTTTTATCAATAAATGATTATTTCAAAGATAGCAATGGAAATGACCCTTCCAAGAACATGCACAAAGGTTGTAGCAAAACATATATGTTCTCACTACAAGAAAAAGGGTGTTCACCAACGGAAATTACTGACGGAAACGTTAACTTTCCGTCGGTAACATATCTTCCCGACGGCATTTCCGTCACTAAATCCACTGTCGGTAAACTGTTCCGACAGAATCTAGTTAGTTACCGACAGAAAGAAACGCTTCTGTCGGTGTAGATACAGACGGAGTATGATAAACCGTCGCAGTAAAAACGTAACATCTATTGACGATTTACGAATAACCGTTAGTAGATAAGTAGGGTTTTTAAGACGAGAAGGAACATTTCCGTTGGTGTATATACAGATGAAAATTCATAAACCGTCGTTGAATATACAGTAAAACGTTAAACATATACCGACGGTTTACAGCTAACCGTCGGTAAATATCACTTATTTTAGCGACGGAATTATATATCCGTCGGTAACGATTTTCTTTCTTGAAACATATACCCCCATTGCTTAATCCAGAGCTCGAAGCTCCTGTACGCTTGCTGAGGTCACCTTTAACTCTCTATAAATGACTTGTTGAATGCCAATTGTTTTTAAAATCTCGACGTCAAATTTGATTTCAATGTCAACAGCTATAAATTATCCATGCATAATTTTTTGAATTGTTTATATATTGATTTTGTTTAAACAGAAAATAAATTGATCATATAAACGAAAAAGATTTCTTAACTGATAATAAAAATATTAAATTGTACACAAATTCAAACCAAATTACTAGAACAATCATATTGTCCTTGTGAGCGATGGTCTGAGTCTCTATCCCTCCCTCTCAACTGCTCCATATCGTTTTGGAGGTTAGTTATTATGTCCATCAAGGTCTGCATGATGCTCTCAACGTTATGGATACGTTCCACTATCGGTTGTGTAGTAGATGCTGTTGTACTGGACATAGAGGACTGCGAATAACATGTGTTCCTAAATGAGCCTAGCCTGAAGATCCTTCCACGGTTATCCCTACCACCCATTACATCAAAATATGCCTGGCTCTCATCAACAGTTTGTTCTTCCTGAGACTGTCGCTGAATTGTTTGTTGTATTTGGTCCTATTAGGAGGCAATGCTTATATTATAATTAGTAAGTGATAATTATTAAGAATGAATATTAAACCATGAATTTCACATACATTTAGTTCTATACATCGTCTATTGACGAATGTCACACCGTCATGCTTCTTAGTGTGAGTATGCAAAAACATCTCATGTGTGATGTAGTAACATCAGAAGCATATAGTCTTTGAAGTCTCGGAGTTAGCGGGAAATAGTACATCCACTTCCAAGGTACTAATTTCTATTTCATTAAACGCTTTCTAGGCTTGAACCTTGGGTGACCACAAAATTTGCACTCTTGTAATTTCACATCATCTCTCCAATACAACATACATCCCAATTTGTAACATTCAATCTTCTCAACAGGCAAACCAAGACCCTTAATAAGTTTCTTCATATTGTAAAAACTATCAACCATTGTATGATCAGGAGGCAATGATTCATTATACCACTCAAGAATTTTATCAAAACTACGGTCCGAAATATGCCCTTCAGACTTTATGTTCAATATTCGCGCAATCGAAGACAATTGGGTCATTGTCTCACAATTTGGTCATAACTCTTAGTCTGCTGACTGTAGTAAGTCAAAAACTGTTTTGCATGTGGGTTAGGTTCTTCTTCAAGATTTCCCATATTTTCATGAAAAGTATTACCGCTTGCATCATAAACTATTTGCATGTACGGATTTTCAGTCCCATCCACATCATTTGTTCTAAATCCAATCCCCCTTCAAATTCATTGAAGTTGACAGACGATTCAGCTTGATTACCCCTTGAGCTGCTACAAATACCGGCTTCTTTATGTCGTGCCCACTCAAAATAATTGGGGACAAACCCTTTTCTCAGCAAATGTCCATTAACTTCATCAGTAGGAAGGAAACATTTGTGTTTGCACTTTTTACATGGACATCTGATCTTCGGCCCATCCATATATGCAGGTTGAGAACATGCATAATTAATAAAACCTTCAACTCCGGCAACAAATTCAAGATTAATGTAACCATCAGATGTTAATCGTTTATACATCCAAGATCTATCAATATAACTCATTTGTGCAAAACTGTTAATGTAAAACAGTGAGTCCATAGTTAGTATCCTTCAAGCTTGCCAAAGTTTACATAACATCTAAAATAAGACATGTGACTGGGGACAACAAATTTTAGTTGTGACTCCTAAGCTCGTCGTATTTTCCACCGATAAGCCTCACAGGAGCAATCATCACGGATTTTGGGTTAAATTATATGGGTTCAAATCTATAAAACGAACCTATACTAAAGATCTCACATATATGTTTATAATCATATATGTGAGAAGATCTTTTCAATCATTAAAAGTCCTATATTAAATATTTACTACTGCTAAATATAATAAGTATTCACCAAAATATGAATACTTATTTTAATAAATTGTTTAAACATATAACTAGTTTTCAAAAAATGCGTGTAAAAATTCACACATGAGAAGTAAAGAGAAGCTAATAACGACGGAATAAGAATCAATGAAATAACGGGTTGACAATTTAAGGTAATTGGAACTATAATAAAAGTCACACTCATCCTATATTAATTCAATGATAAACTCATCCTATATTAATTCAATGATAAACCGAAGTTCATTCCACAAACAAATACCCAAATTAAACTTAGTTCGAAACAACGTAGTAAAAAACAAATTCACTTACCTCAACCAACACGCAGATAGATCTTCCTGAATTACGTGAACGAAGATGATAATGATGGAGCTGGAATGGAAAATATAGAAACTGATACAAATGTCATTAAAATGTGTGAGAATTCATTTTTTAATTTGTCACACCATAAACGAAAATGAATGTCATTTTAATACCTGCTAAAACTTCTCTTCAAACTCGCTACAAATGAATATACTAGAAACAAATGAGTTCCTACAACCAAGAACTAATTCGTTTACAGGTTAGCAAAAGCGGGAAACACAACACATCAATTGCCATGAAATATTATAATCAATCAAGTTCATTAATTATACTTTATTAATTCAGTCATCATTTAATACTAAGAAGCTCTTATTTTAATTTAAAAACGATGATGTCACATTTTACGAGGACCCTATTGAAAATTTGGCAGAGTTTTTCCTATAAAATGGACATCCCCCTTTTGGAAGAAGGTTCCATCCTACAAAAAATAATACACTTCTATATCGACCAGTAATCACAACTCATATTGGGTCTCTAAACTATATGTCTATTCTTCATCATTCAATTTGTGATGCATCTCCATAAAGTCAATATGTGTAGTTGAAGAGTTCACATTCTTCTATTTGACACTTTATAAGGTTTAGCATCATTTGCTAGCATAAATATATATCCTGACTTGGCTTGGTGACATCTAAATATAATAAAATCTAAGTACGTATAAACTATAAGGATAAGATTACCATCTTTTATGTATGCTAGTATATAATTTTTTGTGCCATTTAAATACCTTAAGTGCCTGTTTGGTTCAGCTTTTGGAGGGTCCAAAAGTACTTTTGTCTACAGCAAAAGCTATTTTAAGGAAAAAGTAGGTGTTTGGTTGTAAATTTCAAAAGCACTTTTGAGGTAGAAATAGCTTTTTTAAAAGCTCAAATACAGCTTTTTCAAAAGCTAAAATTTGGAGCTTTTCATAAAAGCTCTTATTTTAGCTTATCCGCGTAGACGTTTTTTCGTCACATACGTATATATCCAAAGTTTGGTTACTGTTCTGTTTCTTTTCTTTTGTTCTGTTTATACGAAAAACTCGTCTTCTCCAACAAACAGCCAAAACTCATCTTCTCAAGATCAACTCACAGGTTTTCTCAATTTATTTAATTTTCTTATATGTCGTCCTTCTCACTCTCTTTTCTATGCAAGGATCTGGGCTGGTCTGCTTTCACTTCACCGTCGTTGCCATTCCCTGTTCCCAAATACAAGAAATCAATTTTCAGGAAAGTTGTTTCTATCATGGCTCCGCAGCAATCAGAGCCCAAGCCTGCTAGCACTGGTTCTGTAAGTTCTTCTATTATGCTTATGGTTTCAAATGTTTCCGATTTGCTAAAATAGAGGCGCTTTCCTTTTGATAAAGTTTGCTTTTGATAAATTTGAGATTCAGATTTTTTTAAAAAATATATCTCTATGGATTTCACTGCCCACACTATATTAAGAGTCTTCCCAAACATAAAGGTTTACTTTCCCGAGGGTCAAACGACTCTCCTGTTGGTGTCAGATCAATAAGCTTCAAAGAACTTTCAGCCCCGCTGTTTTCCTCACTATCAGTGTTACCAGTGTAGTTCATAGACTTTTGGGGATCATAAAACTCCTCAGTCTCACTATCTCTTTCAAATTCATCATGCCCTGCATTCTTTGAAGGAACACCATAAGTATCAGTAGTAAAAGCAGCAGAAGGGCCAACAGTAGACTCCACATAGATAATTCCTGCGTTCTTTGAATCCACAATGATGTCATCTTTATTTAAGGGTTTTCCCTGTGAAGTCATATCATCCTGAGAAAAGCTCTT
>JAOQMQ010000196.1:10162222-10177001 GCA_027563845.1 Erythroxylum subrotundum
ATATCCAAACATTAATATAGTTAAAATTAATAAAAGTGCTTTTTATTTTTATGTTGCCAAACAGTCTACTGTATGAAACTCTTTTAAAAAAGTTGTTTTTTTAATTGACAACCAAACAGTCAACTGGCTTTTAAAAAAAACTCTTCTCAGAAAAGCTATATTGACAAAAGCTCTACTGATAAAAGCTTTACTGATAAAAGCTCAACCAAACGGGCTCTAAAACTAGCTTGAATACATTATCTAATAGATTACTCCATTATAAGAAAAAAACATAATAGCAAAAGTACAGAGTTTGTTAAATTTAATTCATCAACCTTTATCACACCACACCACAATTCTTAAATTGATGATATAAAAGATTATATTAAAATACATGACTTAGGTTAAATTACAATTTATAATAGGTCACAATTCTATTAAGTAGGCTTGAAAAAGATTCACAAATGGGTTCAAAAACTTAAAGTATGATTAATAATATAGCATCTATTCCAAAAAGATCAACTACTAACTGCATACATTTCATCGAACACTTGGTATGTTGAAAATTTTCATCCCTAACTATTAACAAAATCATAACATTTTTCCATTATTTACCATCATGTCCAGTAGTTTAGACAGCAAACCATCAAACAATAACAACCAAAACCAATGCAGCCAACCCATTGTCAAAAACTAACTCCAAATTTTACAAAAAATTCATCCACGGACACCCACACATCGATAGCAGATGAGGTCTGAGAAGACGGCCATACCTTGACGAAAACCACCGGAGAAGATGACTCCTCGCTTCGAAGACGGAGCAGCTCCACGGAGAACAATCAGACAACGTCGGATACAGGAGCGACAGCCGAAGGAGGAAGAAGGAGAGGAAACATGTGCGGCAGGTTGGGGGGGGGAGAGAAAGGGTTGCATTTTAATTAAACCAAAACAACGTCGTTTGGTTTCATTTGGTTTAAAACCCCAACGACATCGTTTTTGTTTCCTTGCAGAACGTTTTTCAATTAACCTAAACGACGTCGTTTGGTTTAAATCCAAACGACGTCGTTTTGGTTAATTGAAAAATGTTATGTTGTAGCTAAAAAATGACATCGTTTGCGTTCAAACCAAACGACGTCGTTTTGGTTAACTTAAAGTATTATGTTTTGGTGACAAACGACGTCGTTTGGTTTGAAACCGAATGACATCGTTTTGCTTAACTTTAAACTATCTGCCTGTAAACCAAACAACGTCGTCTTGGTTCCATATGACGTCGTTGTGGAACGTAAGAAAACGTTCTCCCTACAGAACCAAAATGACGTTGTTTTGTTTTTCAACCAAAAGCGATGTCGTTTTGTTGCAATCAAAAACCAAACGATGTCATCTTGGTTCCATACGATGTCGTTATGGAACGTAAGAAAACGTTCTCCCTGCAGAACCAAAACAACGTTGTTTTGTTTTTTTAACCAAAAGCGATGTTGTTTTGTTGCAATAAAAAAACCTTGAACTTTGAGTCGGGAAGACTTTACCAACGGAAATTTTCGTTGCCAAACTACAATTTTATTTTTTTCCATTTTTCGGACAATTTTGCCAACCAATACAAGATATTCATCGGTAATTACCGATGGGTTATTTACGGTCGGTAATATTCCGTCACTATTTTAGACTTTTCTTGTAGTGTCTCAAGAGATATAAGCATGCAATGTAATTATGTAATGAAAAATGTTATGTAACGTCTAGACTTACTCATCTTTTCTTATAAGGAATAATACTTCATTACATCTTCCTAGAGCTTGATTGCCTTGAGTCGGTTAGGCACAACTCTAGAATTTATGTTACTTCCTCCAAAGGAGAACTTAGTGGAGAAGGTAAGTACATATTTTCTCTCATTAGCAGCTTATTTATTCTTTTGGTGATTCATAATTCCCCTCATCCATTATTAGGTTAATGAGCTTATTATGCTTCTTACTCTCATTTTTATTGCCTTATATACTTAGTGGCACTAACTATGTCATATGAAATCAATCTATTGATAGTAAACACGTAAAAGAGCTGATAAAAAGAATAAAATTATCAATGAATTTAAATATATTAAGATACTCATATTGTTATGAGGCATGTTAATAACCATGGGCATGAAATCAGACTTCAATTATCAATGATATTCGTATAATTATCAATAATATTCGTTTAGCTAAAGATTACCTTTTAAGATTGAAAGAAAGCAAAACAAAATGTAGCTATGGGAAGATATAGGTACAAGCCTTGCATGGCAGTATATATTAAACAACAACATTAGTACCTTTCTCAAATGCCAAAACGACTTACCAACTTATTTTTCTATTAATAATTGAACATATATCATGCTATGGCTGGCACCAATATAGAAATTCTTTATCTTCTAATAATTAAAAATAATAATTGTGATGGAAATGAAAAGGATACTCCTTCTTTCTATCTTTAAATAAAAATTTATTAATTTTGGGCAAAAGTGTTAATGACCATAAACATTAAGATTGGGCATGATGTCAAGCTTTAATTGTCAATCATATTCATATAATTCTCCAAATTTTATGGTAATAAGCAAGGAAGTTAGGCTTCTCTCTTTGTATAAAATCAGGCCCTAATCAATAACTTGTGTCCATGCTTTCTCTATGATTAAAATAAATAATACAGTAGACTTCAACAAAAGTATATTTCAAAAGAAGGAAAGGGATTACATGGAGGATACCTTCATTAGAGGAGTAGCCACACACACCTAGGAAGACAAAAGTCATTCATCGCCAAATGCCAAAGGAAAAGAGAAGAATAAACCAGAAGCTTTCATTAATGACTACTACCAAAGTAATAGAGAAGAAGGGATTATGAAGAAGGAATAAAAGAAAGATTAGAGATTTGATTTGATAAACAAAAATGAAGAAGAAGAAGGTGCCCCAAGCTAGATGACAACATTGCTGCCAAATGAAGATAAGAATATTTTTTTGTATGTTTTAGGCTCACTTTACATATGATATATACATCTGGTACAGGTCTACATACGAATAATGAAACAATGTCAAATAAACTTTTTATAACAGAGGCCTAACGAAAATATTTAATTATAGTTGTTTTTGAATGTTTTTAAAATTTATGATCTTCTTGAAAAATTTAAATTTAAATTGAATTATGTTGAAATCGTTAGAATCTAATTGGATTTTTTTTACCATACACTTAATTATAAACATTGCACTTTCAAGACATTTGAATAAATATAATATTTGAATCACTTTATTAGATACTAATGAAGAGATGTAACCTTGAGACCTTGTTTTTTGTAAAAGTGATATATCTTGTATTTTGTTTTATTTTATTTTTTTGCTGGAGGAGTAATACATATTCATAAGTTTGAGCCAACACCACCAACCATCCCCTGGAGCCCTTATATGCTACAAGTCAGTGGATTGTGGATCACAACTCATTTACTGCAAGAGCCACATTCGTTACTTCTCAACTGCTTCTTTAAAATTGAACGGCCGATATGTTGCCACGTACACCCCTCAATCAATCGTTTATCTTTATGCATCAAAACATTGGTGAAGCCCATTTCTGAGAGACATCATAAACTCATCTACTAATTAATCGATGTTCTGAAAATAATGCTCAAATATTAATAGCACCATATGCCTACCTCAGTAAATGAATCGAAGCTCTGGTTGATGTTTGACGCAACATTGAGACAAAGTTACAAGGATCAATGCTAATGTCCTAACTCAATTCTATATATTTGTTAACCTTAAATTAATTCTCTTGGAATCCGGAGTCACTCCCATTTTTCACATATTCTATTCTTCTATAGCTCCATCTGCGGATCTTGATTTACTCAGATGGAAATCCAGCATGACGACAAATTCTTCTCCAGGATTATGTCTAAAGAAACATCCATGGCCAATGCCTCTAGCAAGGTCTATTATGCAGGTACTTCAGGTGCAGTTCCATTCTTATGGGAGACAAGGCCAGGTACTCCTAAGCACCCATCTGCGGATAGTTCTGTCCCTCCGTTAACACCACCTCCTTCTTATTATTCAACTTCCAAAGCAACTTCTACTAAAAGGGGCTTGAGGTCAAATCTTTTAAGCGCTATCTTCCCTAGGCTCACTCCAAAAAGGACTCATGTATCCCCGTCATCTTCATTGTCTTCTACTGCATCTTCGTCTTCGTCGTTATCCTCATGGTCCTCGGTTTATTCATCCCCGTCGAGCTTCATGAACTCAAAACACCCAAGGGAACGCCAGAGCTCATTCTCAAGGTCTCCTGTTCATTGCTGGGTCAACGATAGTTATGATGATAAGCTTGATGCTCTATTCCCTAATTCAATATTGTGTTTTGGTGCGAAACGTAATGCGTTTCGAGGTCGCTGTCTGGTCGGAAACATGTAGGAGTGTGCTCTTGGCCAGTGTAGGACATGGATCGAGCTAGATGTAATTCTTAATAACTTGGTGTTCTTATTTTGTTTCTTGGCTAATCTTGTAATGCGCATTTGCGGTTAAGCAGCTAATTCCCTACCATGATGACTGTTTCTGTATCATATAGAAGCTGGATAGTTTCTCCTTGTTTTGATGTTAATGATATTCAAATCAGCGAACGTCTTGTTCCAAGTGAACTCTTTGTCTTCTTTTCTTTTTCTTTCTTGTATTCTCTTGCTATCAATTTTGCATCTAGATGTCAAATCTCATCATTCTCTTACTGACCCCGTCCTGCTGTAGCACCGAAACCAAATTAGATCGAGGATTCCTAATTCATTTCCAGATTATGACCACTGGGATTATAACCAATTATAACTCCAATTACTGTTATTGTACTGACATCTCAGGCACAAAGTAGTCTAACACTCATTGAATAAGCTAAACTTTGTTACATCATATTGCTTAGTAAGTTATTTCCTAATATTGTTAATGTTGAAAGGAAGAGAAAATTAAAGCAAGTAGAGTTGAAAACTTACCAAGTTATAAGTTTGGTCATACTGTTTTTAGGAATCGAAGTAGAAACCAATTTATTAGCCAGCTGTCCTGACAATGTTATGTTCCCCAAAAAAGAGACAACAGGCAAAAGTTGCAATCTTTGATAGCTTCAAGTACGTAAAGTTCGACTTAATAAAACCTTAAGGCGCAGGTGAGTTGGTAAGGGGCTCTTCTGATTTAAGTGAGGTTGTAGGTTCGAACCCTTCTCATATATGCAGCCGTTTAAAACTTGAGGTCAGAGCTTTGCCTCCCGCAAGGGACCTACCCGGTTCGAGCGGGGATTAGTCTGGATGTGGATAGCTTAATGGTACCTTCCTATAATTGAGACCCGCCTAGGACATCTCGTGGGCAACCAAAAAAAAAAAAAGATCACGTTAATAAGCTCCAATTCAAGATCACGTTAATAAGCTCCAATTCAATGTATGCACGTTAAAACAAAAAAAGACTTTCTTTTCGATATTCTGTAGTTGGGGACATAACCAAATACATATGCTACTATCTTTGGTATCCATGTGGAGGTGGGAAGAGAGGGTTGGCGCATTTACAGGCCTAAGATTGGGAAGTTAAGGAGATGAGAACTAGTTAGTTATTAGACAAAGGTATCAATGTGCTTGTGCATGACAGAGTGAGATGGGCATTAATTAAACAAGTGCTAAGATTAAATGTGCTATCTTCGTCCTTGATCTGAGCTGCTTTTGTCTTTAAAGCTTGCAAGTTTTGGAGAGTCCTCTATTACTTGTTCAAATCCATCCATCAAGAGTAGTTAAACGAAGGAAACATCTTAATTTAAGTGCACAAAATTTTTTAAAAAAATGACTTTAACAAATGTAAAAAATTGATACATTACCGTACTGCAAATTTGGTTTAATTTACAGATACCGTGGCATTACTATTATTATTTATTAATACCATACGTAAAGACAAGAACGAGTGGAGTAATGGAAGAGCAGGCTAATGGCATGAAACAAGATACGCACAAGGAGGGAAAGGGAAGCGGATGACTAGGACCAGTACGGTTGAGAAGCTTCATTCTCTGTTGTTATTAAAAAGCACACCGATGGCCCAACTACACCTACACAAGACGATGGATGAACCCGAGCCTCCTGAGTCCTGTGACCGTCAAAATAAGCATCCAATTGACAGAATTTCTAGCCGTACGTGACATTGACAAATTCGGAATTCCCCACTAATGTTAAGTAAGTAAAAAAGGTAAAATCCTTTCCTTCCTGGAGGTCTTGTGGGATTTCTCAGGCTCCATATTGCTCCTAAAACCGCTGTTGGATTACACCGTTGGTTCTTTGTAATCTATCCTAAAACCCTGACCTCCTGATCCTACAATACTAAAAAAATGTTCCATTGGGCTCATATTCAGTGCTGCCCGTATCTGAGGCATTTGGGATCATGATGGGCCTATATTTCTTGCCAGAAGTTTTGTACGATGCTTAAATCTTGCGACCATGCCACGGTGGTTAACAAACCCTGGAGGCTGGAGCACCTTCCACTAAATTGATCTGTTCTCGCTTTTGGGGCCGTCTAAATTCTCCCATTCTCTTCATGAAAGTTACACTTACAAATGAATTATCATATAAATAAATAGAGAGAAGTGAATGGCTGGTTTGTGAAATAGGTCCTTCTTATTTCTCATATACGTACCTTCTCTCAGGATGCATTATTGTATTGCTCATTTTTATGTAAAAAGCTTTCCATAAGCCTGCAGTAGACCTTGTTTGTGGGAACAAAATGGATAATAAAATTGTAAGTTTTGGTTGTCCGTACTAGTCAAAACAAAAGAAAAACAAGGAAGAGGAAGCAAAGATTACATTGCGTACGCGGACACCTGCTGCCTGAAAAGAACCTAGACTGGATACAGATTTAGATGTTCAAAATTTGACCCATCGGCTCACTGCAGGATTAATGGTGGTTTTTTAAATAGTGACGAGTCATGCTCGGTTAAATGATAGCTACGTCAATTAAGCCCCAGGAAGATGTACGAGCAAGTGCTTTTGTAGACGGCTAGATGTGGGTAAGGCATGAATTTTGACCTCGGAGATGTGAAACGAATGTTTGTTTGGTTTAACAAGTCTTGAAGGGTTTAGGATGAAGACCATGCCAATTCTGTTTTGCATGTTTTGGTTAGGGTTCTTGAGATCTAATTTAAGTCCCTGACCGCACGAACAGTCTTAGATGTGTATCATGTGATGAGGGTAAGCTAGCGGAAATAAGGATGATAGAAGTTAGGCTGGCAAAGAGAGAAGCACGGACCGACTTCTTAGCCTTAAATTACGGGTCAAACAAGAAATGGAGTGTGCCGTATTAATTCCTTAAAATCCAAGCAAAATCCACCATAACTTTCCTTCCCTTTCACCACCCACTTTGATATTACACTCCTCAAAATCACTCGTCAACTAACCCCATCTTGGCATTCCCTCCGAGTACAAAGATCTTCAGCATTTTTTGACAATTGCTAGCTTTCCATACAATTGCATTCTTATATCATAGAAATGTCTTCAATGCATGTCTAATACAGACAGCATAACTTTCCTAGCGTCGCGTCGCACACAACTTCTTCTCAACCTTTCAGCTCATTGATATGTTGGTGTTAGAAATAGTCCATTATTTAATTAGTTAATCTTTGAATGTAATGCAGCATCGACCATCATCTGACTTTTTTGATCGGGTCCAAGCAAATTCTTTAATCATAGTCATATATATATATTCATATGACTAAAAGGTTGCAAATAACAACTTATTGGAGAACTTTAGTCATTTAGATGAACATGATCATGTCGATTTTTCACACGATGAACTAGAATCTGAATAACTGTGTTCAAATCAAAGACAAAGTGGGTTTGAAATTAGTTAAAATGAAAAGAAACGTAGGAAGCATATACTTAAAAGTTTTAATAATTTCAGATCGTGAAAATGTAGGTGAGATGTCTTCAATACCAGCGCATGTATCTTTTTACTCTCTAAAAATTTGTAAAAAGATAATGAACTTGTCTTCCCTTTCCACGGGTGTCATTACAACAGGGCATAATTTTGGAAAAGAAGCTCTCGAAAGCAGTAACTCTCACAAATATTGGGTTAATCCTATACTTATGGATGATGATACATAAAGAATAAAACTTAATTTAAAAAATTAAAAATATCAAAGAAATTAATATGCATTTTCGTGCTGACAAATATATCCGTGTTCAAAGAAATGATTGCTGTTTTCACACGGTGATGATCACATTAATTAAACTTGCTTTTATATGGTGTTTTTCCATGAAGATGGGTTCTTGATATTGACAAGAAACGGACATTACCAACCTTTGCAAAGTTCAGTTTGGTCATCCTGATTTTATGTTCATTTCAATAACCTATAATTGTTTTCATAGTCAAAAAGCATTAACATAAACCACCTAGATACATATTACCGTACCAAATTAGGTCTCTGATCGACTGATACTGTTGTGATAAACAAGCAAGGACCACATGTAGCCATGAGAACAATAAGTGTTCAGAAAAGTCAAAAACATTTAAGGATTCACGCGCGAGCTAGCGATGCTAAAGCTGGCCTTTGTTGAACATAAACAATTTCCCTTTGCCTATAACTCTACAGGATCTACAGATGCTCAGCTTATATATAATCTCCATGATCAGACCAGTTATCGTTAAAGCTAGCTTATGTACGCTTTTATTTATATCTCAAAGAAGCTATAGCAAACTCCTATAATATCCTCAGACATCATTCACTGGTCCACAACAATAACATCTTCAAAAGACATACAAGTTAAACGAAGGTTATAAAGAACTAGTTACCTTCTTATTTGATTCTCTACTACATATCCTTTCTGTCTATTTCTTTAATTGGCAATTTGGCATAAATATTAACGATCCACTTTCATCGTTTAATACCTTGCCTTTTAAGCACTATCTTGCTGCTCCTAGTTTCCTTTCTTTCTTGAAATTCTCTCTTTTCCTCTCTTATATCTCTCTCCCCCGAGCAACTCTCCCTTCTTTCAGAGAGAGAGCATGCCTGAATGTCCAGAGAAAGGTATGAAGTTTAGAACTTTGTTGGTTTCCGCTCTCATTCATAATGCAAGAAGTTTTTCTCTACTTTCTATGTTTAGTATAAGTGATCAATTCTATCTGCTTTGTATATGTCATTCCATCTGGGTAAGTGGAAGCAGGATTTATAATTCTTTTCCTATCTAGTTAACTAAGGAGTCCTTTATAACTGTATCTCGACAATCTGAACTTATTTCAAAACTTAATCAATCAATGCTTTTCTCCTAAGTGTTTATGATTACAGCTTCAGTTTGACTTGTTTATAGGGAGAGATTTGATGAGATAGGCAAAAAGATCAAGAGAGAAGCAGATGCCTCTTCTCAAATGGGTCGAAGACACATGTTGGGTCCTCCTGGAACCCTAAATACAATTACTCCTTGTGCTGCCTGTAAGCTCTTGAGACGAAGGTGTGCACAGGAATGCCCTTTTTCTCCATATTTCTCTCCTCATGAGCCCCAGAAGTTTGCTTCTGTACACAAGGTTTTTGGAGCCAGCAACGTGTCAAAGATGCTAATGGTAAACCCTAGTTTCCTGCTCGTCTCTTATGTTTGTTGTCTTGTTATAAGTTGGTGACGGAGTTAATGATGATTAACTTTTCATTGAAAGTCACTGGTCTTGATGTCCAAGGTATATGATATATGAGCGGTGAATGTTTCAGGAGGTACCGGAGAGTCAAAGAGCTGATGCAGCTAATAGTCTTGTTTACGAGGCCAATGTAAGGCTGAGAGATCCAGTTTATGGGTGCATGGGTGCAATTTCAGCTTTGCAGCAGCAAATTCAAACTTTACAAGCTGAGCTGAATGCACTGAGGTCTGAAATTCTGAAATTCAAATATAGGGAAGCAAGCTTGATTCCTTCTACTAATGTAACTTTGCTTTCTTCTGGTGCTGTTACGGTTGCTGCACCATCACCTGTCCCAAATCAGCCGCCGCCGCCGCCCCCTCTTCCTTGTACTACTACTTCTTCTTCTTCTTCCATATATACCCAACCAATCAGTGCAGCCGACTATAGCACCATTTCTACTGAAAATGTCTCCTTCTTTGGTTGACGAAACTACTGGACTAATTAGAAAACATTTATTTCTATAATGTGAAAGTGAATCATGTTGAACAATAAGGTGAGGAAGGGAAGAACAGATATTTTGGTTGCTTGGAGTGGTATAATTAGTAACAAGTTATTCTTCAATTCCTTGATTGAACTCCACACATGTCATTAGATACTAGTGTCGGTTGATAAGTTTCTTTCGGCTCCATTTTTATATGGATTCCTTTCTTTTTCACTCCCTATTAGCATTGTCTTCTTATATAAAGAACTATACCGAGCAATTCGGTAAGAATATCTCAGTTGCATCTTCCATGCTTGCACCATCAAGAAATTTTATCATATGTCGTGTATACGACACTCTGTCATTCTATACTTCGTTTAAGTTCCATAGTACAAAATTAATTATAGGTATAAGGTCCAAGAATGACCAGTTTACTGATCCCTTAATCTCTTTCTAAGTGTGTTGGGAAATTAATAAATATGCATTGCACATATGCTAGCTGGGATGACTACCGACAATTTCCTTACACATGTGAGTCTGTGCTACTTGAAGAATCTGAATGTTGCTTAGAGTGGGGGAGACAAAAGGTAGGGTTGTGATCATCCCAAACTACAGGTTAGAAACTTAGATTACGATCGGATAGAGCACGTAATAGGAGCCAGATTTACATGTGTTACAGATATTTCTTTTGAGGAGAATTACTTCGCCTTTACTATTTTGTACTTTTGTTTCATGCCTTTTTTTTTTTTTAATTTGCTTTTTCTTTTTGGAAAATTCCAATCTATCATGTTAATAGATCATTTCTTATATTTTTTTTTATGGTCCAAGGCTGCGAAGTTTTTATTTTCTTCACGCATGCATATACCTTTTTTTTTTTCATATAGGTCAAATTATACTCTTTTTGGTACATTAACTTGTATATGGTTCGTTATTGTCATTAGACTTCTCCATTCAGAAGTAATGTCTGTAGTTGCTGGGCTTTCCTAGAAGGAGAAGTGGTCTAAATAAGAGAATTGCGTCTGTTGACGATGCATCTTTAAAAGAGGAAGTACTTAGAAAGATTGCATTTTCACATTGGATGTCTTCAATGAAATGGAGAGAGTTTAGTCCTTATTAAGAAAGCCTAGAACAAAGAAGTTTTCTTATAAAAATTAAACAGTGAACAAAGAAGCTGCATATGCATAGCTTAATCTAGCACGCAATCAACTTTAAATTACAGTTTTGTTTTTATTTCTGTGTTTGATATACAGCAGAAAACATAAACTTTTTCCTTATATTATTTTCAGAACATCTGGTTTGGGGACTAATTAACTAAACACAAGTTTAATGGAGATTAAGTCAGGAAATTCTTTTAGCTAGTCAAATGTTCTTTTGGTATATCTAGTTTTTATTAATTCTATGAAGTTTAGTTTGATAAAACTGCAAGTTGCATACTGAAAGTAGTACGTACGTCATTGTTTTGATATAATTATTATACATTTGGTTCAATTTACAAAATAATGTGTAATGTACTCGTAGTTGTTGGACGGTCTATGATCTAGCCAACAACATTATCTGTCCAGCAAGACCATTCGGTTACCTTGGCGTGTGGATTTCAGTCTGCTCGTAAAAGGCTAATACAGTAACCTGAATTATTTAGACAAGCAAGCAAAGGTAGCTAGCTGCCTGGAATTTCACTCATTTCATATCACTATCTTCCTTTTCGTATTTCATTTATTTTTTAGATAGACAGAACTTTCTGTACATTTTGAGATGGAGTATGTTTGTGCGTTACATATATAAATCAGTCACACTCATCGTAGTCACTACAATCTCCCAAGATAGTGATGAATCTGGTATCATGTCAAGGTTGCTTGTTATGGTGGCATCTTATCTTGTCCTTATACAACTCATCTTGATTCTTCTATGATAAAATGAACTAAAGCAAAATTAATCAATTCACCATACCTGATTTCTTTAGAGCTTAGCTTCAGCCAAAATCAGAAAATCTTTTCGGGGAGACTCTAACTACACGTTCGGCTACGTAATTAACGGAAGCAGGGCGAGATATAGCTTGTTTACACTCAACCTTTGCGACATATTGAGGTATCGTTACAGGTTTAAAGTGTTCAGAATTGATATATCCAATAGGCACGGCCTAGTTCTCCCTTGGATAACTTCTCAACATTTCCATCAAATATAATAACACAAGCTAGATGGAACATTTGGTAGAACATTAATTAGTGAATCTAAAAACTTTAGGATAACACTTGATGGCAAATTAATTATTACTAAGTGCAATATTTATAATTATCTATTATATATTATATATCCATTACGATTAATTATATAATTACAAAAGTTTATAATAATAAAATAAAATAGAGTTACAATATGACAATATTCCTAAACGGTTGAAACGATTTTTCAGTTACAAGTACCAAACGATTTTTCAAGTTTGTTCTTTCGACATATCATTCATGTCCTGTAATTAAAATGAATGATAAAATAAGTTTAGGAAAGAAACACAAGTTAATTATTTATAATTAGATGTTATAAGTAACTTATTGATCCTGGCCTCTGGTATTGTTTGACCAATGTTTAAGCATGCACGTAGGTATCTCTCTTCCCCTTCGATCTTCGATCTTCTTCTTTCTTACTTTTTTTTTTTTCCCTAGTCAAAGGGAGGCACATGCTCATTCTCAAATCTCGATATAAAAAAGAGAAAACTTGATTACTTTACATGTTAGCAGCTGTGTGCCTGCAGGAATCTTTCGTACAATTGCAGGGCAACACTCTACTACTCTGCGTGTTATATATCTTTTACTTATTAGAATAGGGTCCCCATGGCAGCAACTAAGATCAGCCAGCTACCTGTTATAAAAATGCTTCTAGGGAATGATGTTTGAGACTTCCTAAATGACCTTTCTACAAAGCTCAGATCACCTAAGAAAATCGAAAATAAAAAATATATGGTTTCGGCCTGCTTTCTATTATGTGCAGTTGATGACTTCATGATCAAGAATTGAGCTTTAACTGTGTCAGAAGAGCAATACTATATTGGTTCCATAATTAAATTTTCGTTTGATTCTCGTCAGGCTTTAATGATCACATAAAATATGAAGCCTTTGAGATTCCTTAGTGAGTCTAGCTGACGAACAACAAATTCCTTTCTAACCAGATAGAGTTAACTAGCCTTTTGAGCATTATATAATTATTCAAATTCCTTAATGACCCTACCTTACGAACAATAAATTCCTTTCTCATGATGTACAGTTGAGTAAACTTTTCGACCATTGATAAATATTCAAAATATTCAAGTATTCCTTTAAGGAATGTAATGTGAAATTGGCCCCCGTATTTGGCATAGCTGGTACGGTTTACAACTGAGTGAGATCACCTCCATACGGAGAAACATCGATGAACACTGATTTAGTCTGCATATATATGAAGTGAAATTATCACCAAGTACTGATGACGCTCTCTCTTATTGGACTTTTTCCTAATATTGATCCTTCACTGATCTTTGTGCGAAACTTACTCCTTAACTTTTGCGAGAAAATGGAGATTTCCTCGAGTGTAAGAACTTTAATGCTTAAATTAGTTATATGTTTTGAAAAATTATTTGATATGTGTTAAAAAATGCTTCTCTTTCTTTAAAATTGTGTTTCTTTTATATGGTGAATATGATAAATATGGAAAACTAGAAAGTTCACACAAAAAATGACTTCTTTTAAAAGTTAAATGAATTTAATTTTCTTCCATAAGAGTAGTTACAATATTACTCCAAGCTACTGTGTTCAGACATGCTTTGAGTTATCTACCAAGGAAAACCATTGCATAACCATAATACAACCAATTCGAGTCCTTTAGTTAATGGACTAAATAACCCTTTACAGGTCCAATAGTTGACATAAGTCCCCAGCTGGTTTAATTGTTGACATCTTCGTAATGTCTTCCCCTGTTAATTATGGATAGGTGTCATCATATTGAGCCTCCATCTACGAGCTTGCTCCCGTTGCTTATCAAATGTCAAGTTTAGGCGTGGATCTGCTCTCTTACCATGTTTATGTAGAAATGGGTGAAGACATGATCTATGATGGGTTAGTTTGGCTAAGACCATTGCCCGATATGGTGTGTTTATTGGAAAATCAGGATGGAATCTAATCTCAATTGTAGCGAAATAATTATGACAGATTTTCGTATTTTGATTTCTTAAAAATCAAGATCACTTTAATTCTATAAAATGATTAACAATTAAATCTTAAAGCATTAATCTTAATTCGTACCTTATTTTGAAGTTGATCATATTTTTGTTGTATCTCACGAATCATTTTCGAAACTGATCTATCTCAACTATTGTAGCCATACAAGTGTCCAACCTCTAACGATATCCACAAAATAGGTTGAGAGAACTCTACAGCTCTTACAAAAAGGATTAAGTGTGTGTTTGGTTCAGCTTTTGGAAGGTCCAAAAGCACTTTTGCCTACAACAAAAACTATTTTGAAGAAAAAGTTAGTGTTTAGCTACATATCTCAAAAACGCTTTTGCAGTAGAAACAGCTTTTTTAAAAGCTCAACTACAACTTTTTCAATTTTTTAAAAGTTATAATTTGAAGCTTTTCAGAAAAAGCCCAATTACAACTTTTCGAGAAGCTGTTTTTAAAGTGACTTTCCGTCGCTTACGTAAAGATCCTCCTCTCATATAGCGTCTCTTTCGCTTGAAACC
>JAOQMQ010000196.1:10178098-10189967 GCA_027563845.1 Erythroxylum subrotundum
TGTTTTTTTAATTGACAGCCAAACAGTCAACTGGCTTTTAAAAAAAGCTCTTCTCAGAAAAGCTCTACTGACAAAAGTTCTACTGATAAAAGCTCTACTGATAAAAGCTCAACCAAACGGGCACTAAGTAAGAAGTGTTAGCTTCATTAGAACTTAAGATTATTTATAACAAGTTTTGGACATTTTAGTAATTTAATTGAAATTAAATTCTAATTGAAATTAAAATCTAATTGCAATTGCAGATAATTCTACTTAAATACTAATTATGCCCAAATAAGATCTAATATCTCATATTAATATTTATTTATTAAATATCTAATATTTAATCATAAAGTTTCTCAAACTTTACAATCAAGTCCAACTTGATTAAAATATCTTTGTGCTCTTCAACCCATTCTTTATGTGAGACTCATTAGGTCCCAAATCTGTTGACAACGATTATAAATTATAATTCTAAGATAAATTAAAACTCCTTTTAATTTATCTTTAATTCTCCAATTAAACAATTATAATCATAGATCAAGATTAACGTCTAGAAATATTTCATGACCACCCAAATATTTAGGAATGTCAAAGTGCTTTTGACTAACCTTTTTGTGCATGATTTTCATATAATTTATTCTTTTCATTATACAATGTTCCGATTATACATAAGAGTATGAAATTAATATTTACTCTGTTAGATTTGCCTTGAATCTTTGACTTATTATTCAGGGATATTTTTGGTACTTTCAGTATTTTGTATTGGAGTAATATATAAACTCCATATGTTTTAGGGTTAGGTGTGGATGAAAATCCCTAGCCGCACTCCTCTTGTAATTCTTCCTCTTTCTTATAGTGCATTTATGATTTGTCATTGCCTGTAGATGTAACCCTAATCAACTGGGGTGAACCACGTAAATCTGTGTGATGTGTGATTAATTGTTTTGCTTTCCTTTCTTTTCTTTTTTCTTGCTTTATTTTCCGTAACAAACTGGTATTAGAGCTTTTGGTTTTGTCTAAATCTATGAATCAAGCGTAGAGATGTCATCACACAACATTAAGATCGATAAATTTATTGGGAAGAACAACTTCAGTTTGTGGATCAATATATGTGCTTTATTGAAGCAACAGTCGATCTGGACACTACTTTTAAGAAAGAAGCCAGAATCAATAGAGGAATCCCATATTCTGAACAAGAAGGGAAGGCACACTTAACCAATTTGCTATGTTTGACGGATGAGATAATTTATGAAGTGGCGAATGAAAATACTGCAGTAGGTCTATAGAGGAAGTTGGAAAGCCTATATATGATGAAATCCTTGACTAACAAGCTGTTACTAAAGTAACATTTGGAATAATTAAACTCTATTTTAATGGATCTTCAGAATGTGGATGCTAAAATAGACGACGAAGATGCTGCCCTAATTTTGTTAGTCTCTCTGCCTTCGTCATATGAAAATTTTGTGAATTCTTTTGTTTTTGGAAAAGATACTATCACTTTAGAAAAAGTCAACTCCAATCTTTATACCCGAGACCGTAGGCATAAGGCATCTAGAAATATTGGAGAAAGTTCTGCAGTTGGATTGGTAGCTGTAAATTCTGAAAAAAAATCGTGAGGACGTCTTGAGAAGGGACAAGGAAAGTGGAAAGGCAAAGGTAGGTCTAAGTCTAAATATCAAGATTTGACTACAAACCACGAAACATCTGTAATTACTGCAAAGAACTAGGTCATTGGAAGAATGAATGTCTAAAGAAGAATAAAGCAAAAACTTAACATATTGCTATTGCTCAAGATGATGTTGCGTCAAAAGAAAATATGGTTCTTTCAGTGACTAATAGATCAGATTCAAAGAATAACTAGGTTCTGGATTTGGGGTGCTCTTATCATATGTGCCCACATCGAGATTGGTTCACAACCTATGAGGAAAAGGATGGTGGAAGCATTTTAATAAGAAACCACACATCTTGCAAAATAATAGGCATTTGTTCAATCAAGATCAGATTGCATGACGATACGATTAGAACTATAGATGATGCTCGACATGTACCATAATTGAAAACAAACTTGATTTCTTTGGGAGTTTTGGACTCAAAAGGTTTCAAGTATAGATGCGAATGTGGAGCACTTCGAATTGCCAAATGTGCATTAGTAGTAATGAAGGGAGTCAAATATGGTAGCTTGTACATTTTGTAGGGAACACTAGTGACAGGTTTAGCTGCAACAACTTCTCCTTCAGAGCAGTAAAAATCAGATCAGACCAAGTTATGACATATACGATTGGGGCACATGAGCGAAAAGAGAATGACTATTTTATGTAAACATGACCTACTTGGGGGACACACGACATCTAATTTTGGGTTTGTGAGCACTGTGCTTTCGGGAAACAATGTCAAGTTCATTTTAAGAAGGTTGTGCATAGGACAAAGGCAACATTAGATTACATTTATGCTGATTATTGGGGTCCTTCTTTCGTTTCATCTTTAGGTAGAGCGAGATATTTTTTATCCATGATCAATGCCTACTCCAGGATGACATGGGTATTCATATTGAAGCATAAAAGTGAGGTTTTCAAAACTTTCAAGCAACGAAAGATTCTGGTAGAGAATCAGACAAAGAAGAAGAAAAAACGTCTTCACACAAATAATGGCTTAGAGTTTTGTTTTGGTGAATTTGATGAATTCTATAAGGATGAAGGCATTGCTAGACACTACATAATTAGAGACACTCCACAGCAAAATGGAGTAGCAAAAAGGATGAATAGAACATTGTTAGAGAGCTCGATGCATGCTCTTTAATGCTAGATTGATAAGAAAGTTTTGGGTTGAGGCTGTTAACATTGATTGTTACCTAGTGATCTATTCTCCTTTCTCCTACAACTGTTATAGACTTCAAAACCCCTTTAGAGGTACGGTCTGGAAAACCCACTGATTATTATATTTTCAAAGTTTTTTGTTATCCTGCTTTCTATCATGTTAGTGAAGGTAAACTAGAACTGAGGTAAAAAAAAAAAGGAATATTTATGGGTTATGGCGTTAGGGTAAAAGGTTACAAAATCTGGTTTCCATCTGAATGTAGAGTTATTATGAGTATAAATGTAATTTTTAAAGAAAATTCTATGCTTCATCCGGTTATTGAGTCTATTGTTTCAGAAAAAAAGCAGAGGGTGTTGATAAGCAGGTGGAGTTTGAAGCAACTCCAAGTAATAGCCATTCACAAGGTTCATCACCTACTAAACCGATCAAAGAACATTCATATGTTGAATTAGAAACAAAGCATAAATAAGAACAAGAACCACTATATAACATTGTTACTGATTTTCCCCGTAGGCAAATTAAGGCTCCTTAGAAATATGAAGACATGGTAGCTTATGCATTGCAAGTGGCAGAAGAAGTGGAGTCCCTAAAGCCCTCCATATATCGTGAAGCAATTACAGTTTCAAAATCAACTCATTGGATTGTAGCTATGGGTGAGGAGATGGAATCTCTTCACAAGAATCAGACTTAGGAGCTTGTTAAGCTACCCAAGGGAAGAAAAGTAATTAGCTATAAATGGGTCTTTAAGAAAAAGGAAGGAATTTCAAGTACTGAAGGTACAAAATACAAAGCAGGTCTAGTTGCTAAAGGATATAGTCAGAAAGAAGGAGTTGATTACAATGAGATTTCTCTCCAGTTGTCAAACACACTTCAATTCGAGTGTTACTCGCCTTGGTAGCATATCAAGACTTAAAGTTAGATCAACTTGATGTGAAAACAACTTTCTTGAACAAAAATCTTGAAGAACAAATTTTTATGAGTCAGCCAGAGGGGGTGCCATTGAAGGAAAGGAAGATCATGTTTTTCGGCTTTAGAAATCTCTATATGGGCTGAAACAATCTCCAAGACAATGGTACAAGAGGATTGATAATTTTATGACAAATCATGGCTACAACAGAAATCCATATGATTGTTTTGTGTATCACAACAAGCTCAGTAATGATACATACATTTAATTGGTAGTGTATGTAGATGATATGCTCATTGCATCTCAGAACATGTCAGATATTTGGAAGCTAAAACAACTTCTTAGTGAGAAATTTGACATGAAAGAACTCAATGTAGCTCATAAAATTTTAGGAATGGAGATTTATAGGGATCGAAAGCAACAGAAGCTCTTCTTGTCACAAAAGAGCTATATTTAAAAAATCTTATCTAAATTTTGGATGAGTATAGCAAAGCTTGTAAATACTCCTTCAATGGCAAATATTCGTCTCTCTATAGATTTTGCACCACAATCTGAAGTAGAGTTGGAATATATGGCTGGAGTACCATATGCTAGTGCAGTGGGAAGTCTGATATATGCTATGGTATATACTAGGCCCGATATTGCACACTTGGTTAATGTTGTGAGTATATATATGAGTCAACCTAGGAAAGAGCATTAGTAAGCAGTGAAGTGTATATTTCGATATCTAAGAGGAACAACTGATGTTGGTCTCATATATGGAGGTGATATAAATTGTTTGGTTATTATTTATTCAGATTCTGATTATACTGCAGACTTGGATAGTAGAAGATGTGTGACTGATGCAATTCCGCAAGTTCACGGGTCTCAAGTAGTATAGTATAATATCGTCCCACAGGGAGTAATTGTGTAAGTACTAGGCTTGGATCACTCAATTAATAGGACTAAGCAATTGTGTAAAAATGGGGAATTAAATTAAGAAATTTAACTATAAAAAATAACAAAATCAAAGCTAAAGAAAATTGCGAATATTTCTAAGGGTTAATTCGAATGGAATGTGGTAAGCTTCAAGGATGGTTCCACTTTTAGCATTTTTACCTGGATCAATTTATTAGGAGAATTTTGGTTGATAGAAGGTTGAGCCTAGAGTTTCTTAGATCCTTTTTCAAGGTATCAAAGGAGTGTTATGCAATAATCCTAATTTACTATCGTAAACTAGCAATCAAGCATAACCCATTAAGTTCTTTGCTAACCTGGTTTTCTCTCATAAATTCAGTTTATGTCTAAATCTGAAATTTATAAGTTCCCTGTTTGGAGTTCCGTTATCAATTTTCACCTATCGGTTCTTCAATTAACAACTAACGTCAAGTAATGGTTGGCCAAACACAATACCAGCAAAATTAATCTCAAATCAAAGAAATCAAAACAAAAAATTCATACTTATAAATCAACCAAGATTTAATCTATAAAATTAGCTAAAAGCTTCAGCCCAACCTTGAAGCTTGAGGAAACTACTCAATCATAATAGGATGAAAACCACAGAAATTATGCTCAGCAAACAACATTAGGAGAAATTAAATAATAAAACAGAGAAGAAATAATCCCTTTTTTGCGTCACGCTTTATTTCTGCTCACTGTGTGCGTTGCTGCGCCTCTGCTTAGTCTGCGTTGTTTTGATGGTCTGAAGCTCCACTCTAGCCTCTGCGTGGTCTCCTTTGGTTGGTCTCCCTCTGTTGATGTCCCTTAATGTCGTGGGTCCTTTGGAGCTCTCATGGTTTTTCATTATTCCCTCCTAAAACCCAGCTAGAACGTTGGTGGAGCCTCCCTCTTAGCTTTTCATTATTCTCTCCCTAAAACCTAGCTGGAACGTTCTTTGCTTCCCCCACCTTGCTTCCATTCTTCTCAGTTATTGCCAACACATGTAATGTTAGTGGAAAACGTTTTTGTGTGATAGAATATGAAAATAAATCGCCCTAGTGGAGTGGATTCTTGTTGGTATAACGTTTTTGGCTGAATGTGTTGGAGCAACGTTAGTGGAGAGAGTTTTGGTGAGTGGCCCCTCTAATGTGCGTGAATGCTCAAGCTTTTTGAGTGGAGAGTTGGTGAGTCAATGAATGTAGCGTGGTCCCCTGTCACTCCAACGTTTTTTTGTCTTCCCCCCAAAACTCCACCGACTCTTCAAACCTTTGTAGCAAACAGATGCCTCCTTCCATTCAATTTAAAAGCTAGCACATACACCGACTGCATTTTGGACTGCTTCTGTTAGGATTACGTTTTCTTCTTCCTTTTTTTCTTTTTTCAGCGTTTTGCCTTGGACTTTCCCTCCTTTAATTGTTGTTATAGTCTTTGCAACTAAAATCAAGAGCATTTCCTACAAATTAAACAGGACAATTACAAATGCAAATTCAGGTGAACCAAGCAATTTAGCAGGAAATATATATATATAACCCAATGATCGTATGCAAAAATTAAAAGAAAATGCCACTCATTCTAATAATAAAAATGCCTTCAACAGTGACTGGCTATATGTTTACATTGCATGGTTCTGTCATCATTTAGAAAGCTATTTTACAACCTTTAGTTACCTTATCTACTACAGAAGTTGAATATATGGCTTTAACAGAAGCTGTTAAGTCGTCAATTTGTGCTTATTTTGTATTTAATTTTCCTTAATATGTTGAAATTATTATTCAAAATTAATGGAATTGTCTTCTAATTGCTCTCAGATGATTTTCAACACCTTAGAGATGAAATTGAATCAAAAAGATGGAAAAGAAACGAAGAAAATCCGAAATTATAAGTTGGCAGCAGATTCAGTGATTAAACGTGGGCACGTACAAAGATGAAAAAGAAAAATCTGCAGATCTGATTTCAAATTTAAATCTGATTCTTTTGAGATTTTCATAATCTTTTAAGATCAGATTGATAGGGATTCACAAGGGGAACACGTGGGAGATGTGATCTGCAAGAAATGATGAAAAAGGAATGGATCGGAAGGCATTAAAAGGGGAAAAATGTGACTGTTCACGTTAGCTCTTGTTTTAGAATAGTTTTGACACTTTTCTGCAGAATTCTCCATGACTAATAATGAACATTTTAGCATATTATCGCAACAAAAGTCAAATGGATCTCAATATCTAAGAAAGTATATAAGAATTATTAGTAACTCTAATATCTACTATTTCTTTCAAGTTTGTTTTAGTATTAGTGGTTAGATAGAGAATCCTAATCGTAGTTAACTTCATCTTAAGACTAATGAAAGCCGTGATATGTGCTTGAAGTTGGTTCGATACTAAAAATGTTCAAGGCAAATTCTATATTTTATGATATATTAGTTTTTTTACTTTTTATAATTTTAACAATCATTTATCATATTATCTTATTTTTTATATTATGACAGGTGCAAAGACCATTTTATCTAACTAAAAATTTCTTTGAAGAAATATCTAATGATGAATTTATATTTATTTGTTAATTAGCAAGCATTCATTTAATGGAATTGTTTCATAATTAGGAATGATTTATATAATAATTTTTATGTGTAGATGAACTTGTATAAATTATTGACAATCCTGATTATAATGATTAACTAGGCCATTGTCTTTTACTATTGATTTGTTTTCTTTAACCTTTATTTTTGATTTGGTTTTTTCATGTAATTGATATGGTTTTTTTGTCAATGAGGACGTACATAGTTGAACTTCTAGAAACTTGTGTGATTTTTTGTCTATTAATAAACAAAGCTACGTACAATTATATCTACCACATTTAAATTAGCTCAAAGTATACTCTAGAGTCCAATAATAATCTATCACTTGTAGCCTTTCACTTGACACTTAAATTACCTAATCACAAGTAGATATGTAGCATGTAACTTGACAGAGATTTAAATTTAAATGGTATGCCAATGTATTAACTCTTTTTCATGGTAACGAAACTCTTGAAATGAAATCCCTTATTCTACTTTGGTTAGCCATGTTGATATAACCCTTTGGTTACTGATGAAGAAATTGTAACATTGCTTATTTATGGTTATCTTTGGAATTACTTTTAGCATCATTATCATGGTTCTCACAACCTAATCTCTTAGACAACATGATTGATTGCCTTTCTATTCCCTTATTAGAGTATTGGTAAAAATTTTGTTAAGATAATATTTAATTGTTTGATGTAGAATCAATGAGGGTGAGCTATACTTTTTCTTTATGGCCAACATTTGTAGGTTATCTTACAAGGAAACGATCACTTCCTTAGGTGTTCAGAATTCTACTTAAGTTTATTATATAAAATTCAAACCTAGATCCTATCGCAAATAACTATTTTCGATACTTTTGTTAGCATGCAATTATATAAATTTTAAAATATTAAAATAATTTTAAATTTTAGGCATAGCCTTATCTTATCAAACATTAGGTATGAGTAAACATGATTGAGCTCGAAATTAGGCTGCAAGCTTAAATCCTAAACCATTAATAAAATATTTGGATTGTGCTTGGCCTATAGGCAACTTGAACCTAGTCCAATATGTTGTCAATCATAGTTTAAAGGTAAGGTATGGGATGTACCAACTTTATATTATTGTAGAGTCATAATATGTCACCCGAAATTAAAAGGTTCCTTCCTAGTAAATACAAACTTGTTTCTGTAATTATATAAACATGTCTATGTTAGAGAGCTTCTTCTGATGACATTTATGGGGCCATATAATTCTTTCTTCTTTGCTTTTTGTTACTTTCATTGTTGTGGATATAGGTACAATTTTTCATTCACTATTCGCACATACAACACCAACTGATAAATCTCTCTTTTATAGAATTGAGTTTTTTCTTAAGATTGATCCTTCAGTTATTGTTATGTGGGGGTGCTACTTTTATGTAAAGATTAGGAACATTAAAATTTTGAAAAGAGGTTTCGTTCCATCGTAATAATTATGATGTTTAAGTTAATTACAGGCCTAAAAACATTACTTGGTGTGTCTAGAAAATGCTTACGTCTTTTTAAAAGTTTGATTTTTCATATAATTTAAATGGTAGTTATAAAAAGTAACGTGACACTTCCAAAAATTCTTAAACCACAATTATCCAAGTAGTTCCTAAAGCATATCGTTAATCATCAAATTCCTCATTAGTCCAAAAGAGATGATTGTTTGTCAAACACAAAAATATTCTATACAACATAACTACCAAACCGTTACATATAATCAAATAACTTTACTTAATTAATCTACTGGCCCCACCTAAA
Organism: Erythroxylum subrotundum; assembly: GCA_027563845.1. NCBI lineage: Eukaryota > Viridiplantae > Streptophyta > Magnoliopsida > Malpighiales > Erythroxylaceae > Erythroxylum > Erythroxylum subrotundum. Next base: position 10,187,043 of record JAOQMQ010000196.1, read on the forward strand.
CTCCATTTTGTCAACCCCATACACTAGGGTTATCGATAATCACTCGATCTCCTAAAAAATAATGGCAAGGGGTGAGCTGCCTACTCAGTAAGGGTAACCAATCTTATAAGGCCAAATATCTCAATAAATAATTATAAAACTTAGTCAAGAGATGAAAACATACATATAATATGAATATACACAACATTACTCTGTCTAATCCAAGCAATTAACAAATATCTCAAAATTTTACTAAACAATGATTAACACAAATGTTAATATACAACTGCCGTTTATGATTTATCTCATAATTACCTAAATTGATAACCTAGTTAGTAGGCTTACATTCAATAATCTGCCGAGTCATCTCATCATATCTCATCATAATCTATCATCAAGTGGAAATGTAATTAAATGTATAAATATCGGCATAGGGTACCTTAATTTCTCACTATCTCATGGGACCTTGGTACTACTCCAATACCTAACTATTACCATAGGATATTTCCAAGAATTAAGATATCTCAGTACTACTCCGATACCTAGCCATCAGCACAGGACATCCTCAGGATTCGAGATGCCTTAGTATCCCCTCCACGAATAGATACCTAGCTACCCTCGCTCATCTCTAAACAACCTGTCAATCTATGACCATCGAATGAAGTCTATCCTAGGCAAGCCACCGATTCTCATCTTCACCAATTATTCACAACATATTATCAACCAATCTTTATTTAATAACACACTTTTGCTAAATTAATAACCAATACACCTTAATATACATAACAAAATATTATCACGAAACACCTTGTACTTTGTTAATAATTTGTGAAATAAAATAAACACAATTCATGTATGTAATTATTAATCATTTATTTAATTAATGACTAATTCAAAATATCATTCACTATTAAAATAATTTATTAATAACAAAATGGTACACTATTTTAATAGTGAAGTCTAAAGTTATTCTTACCTCAACTTTGGACTCAACTAATTGATAGTCCAATTTACTCTTTAATTGGACCATCGGACCTAGAATTTACAAAATTCTATTAGACTAATTTACAAAAAAACAACTCAAATACACTTAATAATCTATCATTATTCCCTTTTCTACTTTATTCTTAATTATAAAAATAATATCCTTACTAACCTAACCACCATAATTACTAAAATATTCTTAACTAATTAAAAGTCCTACTTTACCCCATCCATTTCAATTAATACCAAAAATGTCCTTCTTGGAATTAAATTCCATATTAATCCCTTCACTCTTTTCAGTTCCTATTCTACCCCTTCGTGCAACTTAAATTTTCAAAAGATGTCATCTTCTTCACCCTCTCCTCTTCTTTTATCATTTTCTAGCCACTTTTTTTAATTTTATCCCTTCATGCAATTTCAATTATTATGCCAAATAACCACAACATGCAATCCAACTATAAACTAGTGTAGGATGATAAAAAATCACAAAAAAGTCATAACTTAATAGCTGAAAATTTACCCAAGTGTTAGGAGATTTTGGGGTTGTTAATCTCCGCAACTTCCTCGCAATCTTTTACAAAACAAACATAAGGAGGAACCTGTGAGAGAAGTGTCACATGCAGGTGAAAGATGGTGCATTAAGACACGTACTAGCTGTAAAAGTTAAGAGAAAATGAAGATGATGAAACTGTCTCATTGGTGCTCTTTTAATTTCCAGATGTCTTTTATACAGCTTAATAATTATAGGCTGGGCTATTTTATAACTTGTGGGCTTTACAAGTAATATGAGTAATGAGTTTGCATTACAGAAGAAAGAGATCCATATGTATGATTTAACCTTATAATATATGGAAAAAGGTGAATTATTTTATCTGTTCAAGTTAATCTCTAAATAATTTTTTTTCTTTGTGTACTTAATCTATTTAGTGTTTATTGAACATTGGCCAGGTTATACGAATGAAAATCACCCTCATCTTTGATGTTAAATGTAGACCTCCCCATCCATATGGCAGGATGGGTTAAGTTGAAAAATTAAAGAGTTTAAGTTTTAAGAATCATTATATGGAATGAGTTTGAGCTTAATTTTTAAGCTTAAAAATTTATGGTTCAAGTTTAGGTGATAAAAAAGGAAATTTAGCTCAAACCTATATTTATTTATATCCTAAATTTAGGTTTATTGGTAATAGTCGTCGAATAATTTCTCATTCATATAATTATTAAGAAAGAAAATAAAGATACAAAATTATTTAGGTAAGTGTTTATATATTTTTTAATTATTTATTAGAATAAAATGATTCTTCTTTGAATAATAATGATATTGAAGACTCTAGCTTAATTAATGGGCAAATAAATATTTTATTATTTAAATTTTATCATAATTATATATTTTAAATTTATTTACATGATGTAATTTTTAATATATATTTTGAAAGAAATTATATTTTTATTTTACAACAAATTTATGATTATTTTTATATAAAAATAATAATAATTTAAAATTTTTTTTTTTTGGACAAGGTGTGACATGGGGTGAATAGTTTACCAGGCTTACAAAATCGCTCTGTAGTTTTGTAGACTTTACCCTATCAAAAAATACAGGCAAAGTTGTCTAATTCAACTTTAGTCGGTTTTTTTCTGCTAAATTGAATTAGAAATAGGGGGAGGACAGTAATTTGAATACCATACTGACACCATCGTAGTATCGAATAAAAAAGTATTGTACCAAATTTTATTACCGGTTGGTATCTGACTTTTTTAGTTGCTATTGATAAATATAATACTGGTCAAATACTAGTTAAAATTTTAATTTTATAAAAAATCTAGAACTAAATTAAAAAAATTAAAAAATTTCCTATATAAAAATAATTATTATCTATACAAAAAACATAAATATGATAAAATTATGTACTATATATATATATATATATATATATATATATATATATTGTAAAAAATTTATAC
>JAOQMQ010000196.1:10190067-10204833 GCA_027563845.1 Erythroxylum subrotundum
ATTTTGAATTATTTTTATCACATTCCATTTCATTTTACATTTAAAAATTTTATTTTGAATTATTTATAGATTATATAACTAAATATATTAGTTTAACATAATTTAAATATATTAAATAAATATTTTTAAAATTTATATATTTTATATTTACACTATATATACTTTTGAGTGCATAAATGTGAAAATTATTATAATAAATTTGAAATATGTAAAGACAACATTCAAAATTAAATTGACTTATTATAAATGCAAATTTTTACTTTGTATTATTCTTACTTTTATATATGAGAGTTAAACGATCTTTTTTTCATTTTAATTTATAATAAATATGTGAAAATAATATTAATAAAAATAAAAATATTTGTCATATCAAACTTATGTTACTATGATTTTATGAGATATGATCGAAATAAAGTAAAAAAATTCATATAACACAATATATTGAATGGGTATTTTGTAATTTTATAAAATTTAAAAACTATTTTATAATTTTAAAAATTATCCAAAACAATACCTAATATTTAATGGTATTGATACCATACTATATTAAATCAAGTTCAAAAATAAAATTATCTAAAATAATACCTGATATTTAACGATATTGATACCATACTATATCATAATCATCATAATCAAGTTCAATACTAATTTTGGTATGATATTTATAACATTAAGGAGGAAGTGATTTTGTTAATTGGACAATTATTAATTATGAGGTTTTATAAACTTAAAGTTAAGAAAATCAAATTTGATTTGGATTAAAGATAATAAAGAATCTTAATAAGGGATTTGATTAAATGGCCTAAAGTCCATAAAGGAAAATAAGCCTTAATTAGTTTATATCCAATAAGATTACTATAAATAACAGCTAAGGTCTTCTGTTACTTGCTTAAGTAAGTTCATGAACGTTTAGTTTCTCTAACCAGATAATAAAAGGCCCATGCACTAAGAAAGGCACAATCCATTATTAAAGTTCGTGTTATAACTAACATGTGATATTAGAGTGGTTGCATGATTGTATAAATTTGAATGGAGATTTTCAAAATTCTCCAAATCGAATAAATTAATATATTCTTGCTTATATAAATTGTATTTTTGATGTTTGAATTGATGATGAACAATTGCGTAAAAAACAGGTTAAAAACAAACTTTGTAGTGATTTTTCGATAAAAGATTGCTAGAATCCCATGAAAAATCACTAGAAAGGTTACCAAAAATTGCCTTTTTTTGACAACAAGAGGAACAGTGTTAAAGAAGCAGCCATTTGCTTTTGGGAGGCGCTAATTGTCTGGCGCGTGTGCTCCACACGCATAGAAAGTTGACACATGTGCACACGCACTAAAAGCGATTACAGGCGGTGCGTGTCTGTGAACATGGTAAGCATGCGCCTAATGCATCCATAGGTAAGTCAGGAGTGGCGTGTGGAATACATGGGCTTATAGCCTATGCTCAATGTTGACGTCAACTGATGACATCAACACATTACAGGAAAAAAAAAACTCAAAATTTACAAAATGGTCCTTCAAGTTATTTTGGGTTAGTTTTTAGGTCCTGTGAATTTATAAAATGAGTTTTTTATTTTTCTAGATTTATTACATTGATAATAACTAAAGTTTAACTTCAGAAAAATGAAAAAAAAAGTTATGGAAGCCATAATAGATTGAATTTTCATGCATTTGGCTCGAAATAAAAAAGATTCATGTAGTTTTGGTATCTCATATAGTGTATTTATTGTTTGGTATCACATGATTATCACTCTGATTGAGATTTTTCTTTGTAATAAAATTTCAAATAAAGTTTATTAATAATGTATTTGGCACTAATATGTGATAATGAGTGTGTACATGATGAATGTGCTTTTATGAATCGTAAATTGTCACATATTATATTTCCATATAAAAGAATGTAAGGATAGTATACATGTGTGTCTCCTGTGCTTGTGGATCTATTTGGGTACTAATGTGAATGTAGTCACCACAATGGCCTTTCAAGTTAGTACTTGAATTATTCTACTTACATGTTTATGGATGTCTCTAGTCTTGTATTTGGTTATTCTACGCATAGTTGTTGGCCTTATATGAGACTTTGAGATGTGCACAAAGGCTTATGATGGAACAAAATCATTGCTTGAGTGATCTATTCACCCACAGGTGGTAGAATCATAAAGTTAATAATGTGTACTCTAATCGCTTTTTAGTGGAGGTCTTATTTACATGTATTATATATTCAACCCAAAGGTTTTTCATGATATGTGTGATAAGATGCTCAGAACAAATACTATTTTGTAGATTTGAGTATTGATATTATCCTACATTTGTGTTAATTATTTACATATCAATTATGTAGTCATTTTCTCTGTCAACAATAATAGTGTCACAATTGAAAACCTCACTAGTTTTAAATTTAAGAAATGGAAGCAAGATGTAGAGTTAACATTGGAGATGACATATATTAACATGGTTATGATCAAGAATAGTCTATTTACACCTACATTTAGCTCAGAGACTAAGAGAGCATCATATGCAGCCTGGGAAAGGGCAAATAGGAGAGATCCATTCTAAACCATCTACTAAGTGGACACTTCCAAAAACAAAAATAGCATGAAATAGGTACTTTATTAAAGGAATTGTACTCTACAAGATATATAGGAGCAGGGGGAGTAAAGGACATCATTAGGATAGTCCATCTTTATATTAAACTGAGATCATTAAAAATTTATATTCCTAATGCTTGCATAGTTCACCAAGCTTTAAATACACTTCTATCAGAGGTTGGTATTCTAGTTACCATATACAATTCTCAGGATGAAGCTTGGGACATAAATGCATTGATCACCTGTTATGTTGCCAAAAAAGAGAAGCTAAAGAATACAGCTCATACAACTTTAATAGCAACCAAAGGGAAGGCAAAGGTAAAGCCCCATAAATTTAAAGGTAAAAAACATAAATTTCATCCATATGTAGATGTTGGTCAATCTAATGTTGCTAAAGATCCTGGGGATGTTGTAAAGAGTATGAGATATTTCTTTTATAAGAAGAAGGAACATAAGAAACTAGACTGTCAAACGTATAAAACCTAGAAAGAAAGGTAAGAGCTATCAAGTAACTTTGTGGCTTATATAATCCATGAGTCTAATCTTGCTATAGCCACATCAATTTCTTAGTGGTTATATAGTGCAGCCTCCAATCATGTTGCCTCCACAATGCATGGATTCATACAAAAGAGAAAGTCGAATAAGGAGGAAGAAAAACTGACGATGGCTAATAACAAAGAAGTTGATGTAATCACTAAGGGAATGTTTACTTGAACCTTAATATGTCTTTTAGACGAAATTTGATCTTTGTATCTATTTTGGATTTTAAAAAAAGTTATAATTTTTTCATTGAAACTTTTGTTGTAAAGTTATCTTTCAATGTAAAACATATTAGTAATGCCTTCTTGTCATATGACTTATATAGAATATGTCTTGCCCCTAATGAGATGTGTGCTTGTTCATATATTACTCAATAGGTTACTAGAAAGAGAACCCTAATAAAAGAGAAATCATACATATTATGGCATAAAAGGTTGGGTGACTTTTCCAGAGATAAAGTTGAGAGATTGGTTAAGGATCACATTCTCCCAACTCTTGATTATGATGATCTAGAAACATATGACAACTATTAAGGGGTAAGTTGACCAAAACAAAGAAAAAAAGGTCAATTCGTGCTTTTGGTTTATTAGAACTCATACATACAGATATATGTAGACTTTATATTGTATAATACAAGATATTTTTGACATTTATTGATGATTATTCTAATCATGGATATGTGTTCTTACTTAAAGACAAGTCTAAAGTTCTTGAGAAATTCAAGATCTATAAGGTTAAGGTTGAAAACCAATAGGGAAGGTCCATTAAGATTGTCAAATGGTCAGATCTGACCATAGAGATGAATATTATGACAGACATAGGGTTTCAAGATAAGAAAAAAGTTTGATTGCCAAATATGTAGAATCATATGGAATAATGGCTCAGTTCACTATATCAGGTAGACCTGAGCAAAACATTAGGGTTAAAAGATGGAATTGAACCTTAAAAGACATGATGAGATCAATGTAAAGCAAGACTAGTTTACCTTATTACCTTTAGAGTTTAGCCATAAAGACTTTCATATATATACTTAGTAGAGTCCTAAGCTCAGTTTCAAAGATGCCTTTTGAAATCTGGAAGAGATAAAGGTCTAATCTCACTCATCTTCGTGTATAGAGCTACCCTGCTAAGGTACGTTCATATAATCTTTATGAAGATAAGTTGCATTCCCATTCCACTCATTGTTATTTTATTGGATATCCAGACTACTCTAAGGGTTATAGATTTTACTGTAGAGATCGAGATCTAGAATAATAGAATCACAAATAGGAGATCTAGAATAATATAATCACAAATAACTAAGTTTCTGGAACATAATGTCTGTGATGAGGGTGGTCCATCTCATCTTGATGAGGGAAGTCATTCTCATCTATTAAAAGTTTATTATGGACCTCATGCTAATTTATTGTAGGATGCAAGGAAGGATAAGATGCAATCAATGAAGCATAATAAGATATGAAAGCTTGTGGATTTACCTCATAACTATAAACCAATCAGCTGTAATGGATTTACAACAACAAAAAGGACTATCATGATAAAATTGAGCAGTTCAAAGCCTTTTTGGTTGTTAGAGTGTTCACTCAAAAAGAAGAGATTGACTTTAATGTTACCTTTTCTCTTGTATCCTCTAAGGATGCATTTAGAGTGATTATGATAATAAAGGCTCATTATGATATGGAGCTAGATCATATGGATGTCAAAACTGCTTTCCTAAATAGAAACCTTTGTGAAAATTATACATGGAACAACATCAAGGATTTTAGAATCAAGACAAAGTTGACATAATTTTTAACCTGAAAAAATCTATATATGGTTTGAAACAAGCCTCCAAATAATGGTACTTAACGTTTAATGAGGTTCTTACCTCATTTGGCTTTGTGGAAAATAAAGTTGAAAGATTCTTGTCCTACAAGTTTAGGGAGAGTAAGATTATCTTTTACTTTTATGTATGGATGATATCTTGCTTGCATCAAATGACTTCACTATATAACATAGGTTAAGCAGCTTTTGGCCAAGCATTTTGATATTAAGGACCTTGGAAAGTAATCTTTTGTCCTAGGTTTTTAGATTCACCAAAACAGGTCTTAATACTTATTAAGTCTCTTGTAAAGAGCATATATTGAACGAGTGCTGCAAAGGTTTAATAGAGTTGATTATGAACCTGTTATAGCATCAATCTCTCATGATGAGACATTATCTTTGATACAATGTCCAAAGAATGACATAAAAAGAGAGGCTATGAAGACTGTCCTTTATTTTAGTGCAATTCTTAGCCTGATGATTCTCAAGTGTGCATTAGACAATACATTACATTTGTTTTAAGACTATTTGGTAGGTTTCTAGCTAACCCAGAATTAGACCACTGGAATGTAGTCAAATGAGTGTTAGATATCTAAAGGGAACTAAAAATTATATGTTACATTCAAGAAAGTCAATAGTCTAAACCTAATAAGTTATACGGATTCAAATTTTGCTATATGCCCAAATGATAGGAAGTCCACATCAAGATACATTTTCATGTTGGTAGATGATTCAATATCGTGGAAGAATGTCAAGCAGACATTAGTAACTTCCTCGAATATATATGTAGAGTTTGTGGCATGCTATGGGATTGCTTCATAGGTAGTTTGACGTAGGAACTTGAATTCTGACTTATCTGTGGATGATTAAGTGATTAAACCCATTTAGTTATATTGTAATAATCTTTCTGTGGTATTGTTTAATAATAGTAATAAGAATATCATAGGGTCTAAGCATTTGGAGGTCAAACATTTGATCATAAAGGAATTACTACAAAAAGTTGTCACTGAGGTGGAGCATTTGACGACTAAGTGCATGCTTGCTGATCCCCTGACTAAAGGACTTCACTCAATTATTTTTAAGCAATATGTGTATAGTATGGGTTTACTGAAGTCTTTAAACACTGGTAGTTAGAGATCACTGTATTTGCTCTTGATACATTTGTACATATTATTTTTGTATATATTGATAATCGTCATTTTTTTCTCATTCATACTTCTTTTTGTACGTTGTCATAATACAGGTGTAACATTTTAAAAGTTTATTGGACATATATATATATATACACACACACACACACACACACACACACACACACACACACACACACACACACACACACACACACACACAAATTGATCTTGAGCTTATGTCTTTAGGACATATACTGATAATTATATAAATCCATAGATTTGATAAGACGTAGGAGGATATAAATTTTTAATCCTATAAGGGTTTTGTATTTAGTGAGAGATAACAAATTTCTCTTATGTGGTTTGGCATACAGTTCGGAGAATTTGAGACCAATAAACAGAAAGACGATACATTTTAGATTATACAGGTACCATCGTAGTTTACTACACTTCATTTTCTCATTTATATTAGCGATGTATTATATATGTGTGATTGTATTAGATTTGTGTTGCATATAACATATGCATTTAATATTTTCCGGTATCGAAAGTCTTACGGGACCAAATGATAGACTTTCATTATCTTTGGATCAAATGTTTTTAATTGCTTGACCTATACATTAATTTTGGTTAACCACTTTTACTGTTTTTCTTCTTGTTACAACTACTATAGTTAATATTTTCCCAAGGGGGAGAATGATAGTGATTTTATTAATTGAACAATTATTAATTATGAGGTTTTATAAACTTTAGGTTAAGAAAATCAACTCTGATCCAAATTAAAGATAATAAAGAAGCCTAATAAATGATCTAGTTAAATGAATTGAAATAGAATGAAGAAAATGGGTCATGAAGAGGTCCAAATATAGTTACTATAAATAGCTGCTAAGGTCTCTCATTACCTACTTAAGTAAGTTCGTAGATATTCAGTTTCTTTGACCCGTTAAAAAGCTCATATGTTAAGAAAGATCCAAAAAATGTTAACCATATAAAAATATACAACTTTAATAAAAGTTGATCAAAAGTTTTATGAGATTGTTCATACGACGAGAAGTAGCTTATTTTACTATTTAATATTTTCAAGTTATATAATAAACATTATTATTTAATATTTATTGGGGCAGTGACCCAAAAACTACACGGCCATTGGGCACAGTCACCTCTCTTCCTTTATAGTATACACTTCTACAATAAGAACAACCTACTCTCCATTCTCCTCTGTAACTCCAACGACCAGCCTCCAGAGCTTTCGCTCTTCACGATGTCGCCAGGTGGGATTTCTTTTAAATCAAATTTGAAATAAATCTTTTTATTGGTTACTTGACAACCAGGTGGGCTTTCGTTCCTCCGCCGCATCTCTTGGCACCCTTGATGATTGTTCCCACGGCTAGTGGAGCACCACCGACATGGGTTTATCTGCCTCCACATGGGACAACATCGTTTCAAGTCTCACATGGGTGCGTGTTTCCCGGAAGTGGTGGCAGCGACGGCGGAGGTGGGACTTATGGCGTTGGTGGTATGGAGGCTCTTAGTACATCTCGCAAAGGATCATCGCATCAAAATCGAACTGATGGTAATAATAATGGGGCGGTAGCGTTGAGTAGATCCTCAGATAGGGAAGATAACGATGAAGCTCCAATGGAGAAAGCAGACTAACAAGCACTTTACTCTGCAATACAGGGCTTTGTGGGTAACTGGTGGAATGGCTCAGACCTTTATCCCGATCCTTGTGGCTGGACTCCTATCCAGGTACCTTTTAAGTTTCTTACTTCATCTGTTTTCAAATGTAGAGGGATGTCAAGCCATCTTAGACCCCTCTAAGGTATGTGAGCAAGTAAGTAATTTCGTTTGGCATTGGTGCAAGTAAGTTCTCACCCTCTCCCTCCTTGGCTCTCCCAAGTTTTCCAGATACTTCTTTTGCTTTCTCTTTGTATCTCTCTTGTGCTTGCTGGGTTTGTTGCGTGTTTTTGTTGTGAACAGTAGCCATGGTTTCTGCCAATTCTTAGTAAGTGTCTTGCCTTGTTTTATTCGTAGCTGTATGAGGTTCTAGGTGTTAGAGGTGCTTAGTAATAACATGCTTTTCAACTAGTATCCTTCTTTTTGAGTTACCAAGTACAACTCCCCATTTTTGTTTGTCATGAGTAACGAGGTTTTCTGGGGAGGGGGTGTCACAGGCTTTATTTTGCTGGATTCCTTATGGAGTGTGAAACTTTTTCTCTATATACATGTTCATACATTGGATTCTTTGTTTTTAATAGGACTGTTTAAGCAAAGTTCCCCTTCTCTAACGTAGTTTCTTCTCTACTCGTACGTTAGTTATATTCGTTGGTTGAGAGTTGCTAGTGTAAGTTAGACAGTTAGAAACGGTAGTTGTCTTACTGCTTGAAGGCTAGGATTGCAGAGCACGTTATGTCGTGAAGATATGGAGTTCTTTACTTAGAAAGTCGTAGAGTGTAGCTGTCGACGGTGAGAGCGAGGGAGAGGACGAGAGAATGGGGGTATTGAATATTGTTTTGTCATTTAGCAAGGCATTTATTACCACTCTGTCGAAATAGTTTTCCAGACTTTGGAAATGTGTGATTTCGGTGACTCCCTTAATTGGGAATACCACCATCTGCGCCGCAGCGCCTTTTTCTTGCGTGTAAATTACGGCTAGAGACTGTGGATAGGATATCATCCTCTCCCATCAGTCTTTTTCTATTGTTTACCGTTAGTAACCCACGCTTTTGCCAATACGCGACCTCCATTGGTAGTCATATTTTTTATTTGTGCTGGGCATAACATGTTTCTGCGAAATCTTTCTTTCTGTAAACTCTCCAAAGACTCATTCGCCAGCACTTCAGTATTTTTCCTTATGAACTCTCCTACTGTGACGAGAACGTGAGTGTTTTTACAGGATTGAGGTTCCCTTCGGATGGCTCAGTAGCTTTTTACTTTCTTCCTTTTTATTTTAGTTCTATTTTATCTTTATTGTCTTTTCATATTTGTATTAGTTTTATTATACGTATTATTAGCACCTTTGAGTATTATTAGTATTCGTATTATTTGCATTTATTTTATTTATATCTATAGATTTTGGTATTCCCTATTACTTGTATTTTCATTTATTTATGTATTTATTGTATTTTTAGTTGCATAAAAATTTTCCGGGCTAATTTTTACATCACTCTTATATTGTCTCATTTGCATGAGGGTCTACCGGAAACGGCCTCTTTACTATATAAGGGTAAGGTTGCGTACTATCAGACCTTCACAGACCCCGCTTCATTGCGAGATTTCGAACTGAATGATAATGATGATTTATCAGGGCATTAACCCAAAAGATGTTAACCGTACAAAGATATACAACTTTAATAAAAGTTGATAAAAAGTTTCATGAGATTGTTCGTACGATGAAGAGTAGCTTATTTTATTATTTAATATTTTCAAGTTATATAATAAACATTATTATTTAATATTTATTGGGGCAGTGGAGACTGGACTGGAGAATTATTTCATGCTTCAAATAAAATAGTCCGTAGCATAAGAGTCGAACTCGAAATCAGAAATTTCATTTATGTAAACAAAAGTAGAATTAAATGCGGTTGACCACATGGCATTCCTTGTTCCAACATAACCCAACTTGACATGACTAACAAAGAAACGATTATAAACTTGGAGTAAGATAAAAGCCGAAAGAGGCGGTAACTGTAAGGCATGATAATGAATCAATTCATTCTTCTACAGTTCCTTCTGATCTCTCCCCTTGATCCGATGAGCGGGCTTATATCTCCCATCTTAATCATAGCAGTAACAAAGTCATTTCTGAATGTGTTCTCACTGTTGCTGTAAGTACTCACTATAGAATCGGTGGAGCCACCATTGAACAATTGTTGATCAGAGTGAAGGAGTCCTCTCCTATTAATCAAGTTCTTGAAGTAATTGTTCTCAAAAGAAGTAGGAGTCTGTAAGTCAAGTGGCGCCAAGTTGTTGTCCCCTGAGCCACTGCTGCTTGGGCAGTTTGATCTTCTTGTTCTAGCAAATGAAGTGTCTATGTTGGTCTCATTGTAGACCCTTGGCCTGAAGGAAGTGCACCGTGCTTGTCCGATTGTGTGTGACCCTAATTAATATATGTCAGTAGCACCATAGATACATATAAACAAAATCTTCGTAAGTATCGATCAAGCATCCGTTGATTGAAGTAAACGAATTACCAGATAAAGCAACAAGGTCTCTGGTGGAAAGGCCAAGAGCGTTGAATCTAGAGATTAGTTGGTTCAAGTTAGAAGTAGGAGGTGGAATGCTATTATTAGCAGCAGCTTGGCTTGCAGTTCTAGCATCTCTTCTTCCCAGTTTAACATCCCAGTGAGGGCCCCCAAGCTACATATGTGGGCAACCAACATTCCATTAGTCAACTGATTATTAAGTAATTAAATAATATTATGATCATATTCATAGATTAATGTTAAAACAAACTTACGAAGTGGGTGGAGTCTCTAGCAGCAATTGCCAATATATCAGCGCATGAGACGACACCAGGGCACACTTTCTCCACAGCAGACTTGATGCTGTCGATCACCTCGAATCCTCGGGCAGAGTTGCTGTTAGGAGCTGCGTTCTTTTCTCCGGTGAAGGAAGATGTGTCATCCAATAGAACTGAGCCATCACATCCCTATATATCATAGAGACACTCAAAGTCCATTTTGAGGAAAAACAAAAAAAAAAAAAGCTTACTTCAGACAATATATCTTAAACCATTTGAATATAATTAACAAGGAGGTTAATACTAATATGTCAACCCATTTAGATTCTAGACGTAATTAAGTTTTTTTTTTTTTTTTGCTTCTTAGACGTAATTAAGTTTGTTCAGTGGATTAACTTCTTCTTTGACCTTTCATGCAACCATCATTTTTATTATTCGTAAACTAGGCATGATTTATGTTTGTTTTCTGCTAAACATATTGCATGCATGCCCAAAACTGAAATTAAAGGATTAAGTTTCAGATGAAAAACATTGCACGAAAGGAATTACATTGACGAAGCAGTCGTGGAAGAATAAGCGAAGAAGAGAAGCACCCATTCGTGCTTCCCTGTTAATGGCGGATTGAACAACGGGGCTTACGGCTGAAAGAAGAGTTGGGCAGGAACTTGAGTAGAAGTTGGTTGTGAGTTGGGCATGACCAGTCCCTGTGAAAAGAGTAAGTAGTACTATAGCGACATTAACGGCCCCGAAGACTGAAAATGCGGCCATTGATAGAATTGTAGAAAGATTTTTTTTTTTTAATTAAGTGCCTGCTGAGTAATGTGGTTGCATGGAAGATGGCAAGAATATATAGGGGAAGCATTCTCAAGGCGTCAAATGTCGGGCGGCAGGTTACCTAACACGTAGACTAAAAACTGAGTGCATGGCACTCTCTATGTTAAAGTCTACAGACAAAGTACGGTAAACAGGATGGTGATGTTTTAATATTTGATTAGTGAAGTGAATATACGTGAAAGGTTAGGACTTGTTATGTCTAGAAAGTGGGAACGCCTCTTTTAGACCGTTAGAATTGCATGCCAAGAAGACTTGTAATGTGGAACATGGTGGCTTGGTCAAAAGATTCCAGTGTTTTTGGTAACGAATTTTCAACAATGGGGTGTTATTCGAACACCTTCATGTATCTCATTTGGTGAAGACGAAATAGACCATGAAAAGGAAAGGCAAAGATAGCTTTCTTCACCATCCTGAAGTAGATGCAAAGATAGTTTGACCGGTAATCAAAATTATAAACTTCAACATCGTGTCGGGAGCCTTTTAGTTTCACGCGAATTTACGAGTTCAGATCCTCTGTCTAATATTATGGTGTTTTATTGTGTCCAATAAATCTCAACCATTTATTTGTATAAGTCTTGTATGGGTCCCACGTGAATCCTGCAAAATAAATGACTGAGATTTCATGAGACAGAATAAGACAAAGTAATATTGGACAGAAAATCTAGACTCTAAATTTACGTTGTCTTTTACATAACTAAAACCCCCAAAACGCATAGAAATTGATTGCATCTAAGTAGTTTGAATGAGTGATCAAGGAGGGATCCTAACATATTGCTTGTAAAATTAATTAAAGTAGATTTGATGCGATTAAATTAATATTATTAAGAAAAAAACTACTCTTATATTCCTAAATTTCAGCATCAAATTCGCCAATGTTCTCTAGTGAACTGTTTGGAAGCTTCGGTGTACATGTATGCATAATTTGCCCATGGAAGTCTTTCGTTTAGTTCATTTATAAAGTCTACCTTAACATTTTTCATTTTCCATTATAATAGAAAAATAAAACTAATACTTGAGGAATCATCCAATTGGAAAGCACTAAATCTTGAAGTCCTCATAAATCTGCATATTTGGTGAACCGATGAGCATGACGTATCAATTTTTCCATGACATGTTAAATGAGGACTTACAACATTGAGCTAGCGTTTAGACTCATTACCAAATTATAAGATTTAAGTCACCAATTGAATCAATTGATCAATCAAGTGAATGATACATTTCTTAATGTATAACTCTAAACTATTACCATTCTATATATAAGCCTCTTTGGACGTCGCTTTCTTATCGTTAATCAAAGTTCCTATTGTTACTAATGTTCCCCAGTAAAAGTCAAGGTGATAGCAAGTACATGAATATATAAAACCGAATCTTCTAAAGTACTTACTTCAACGAATATGACTAATTCCTGCTCCCTCACTCCCTTTACATCTTATGGACATATTATAGCTCTCAAATTCATCGTGCTTCTAATGACTTGTTGACTAAAACATCCCATTCTACTTTCTTTTCTTTTCTTTTTTTTGTCTTTGATGGACTTTCCATCCACATGTAATATAATATGATAATAGCTCTTTACCATTGAGCAACGGCTCTTCCATGATTCCATTTGATCAACTCAGCTATTATATATTTTATATGTGACGGGCTGACTCAAGTTTACTTCCTGTGATATAAACTTACTTAAATGCTCAGATGATTAAAAGTCCCAAATTTTTTTACTAACATGATCATAATAGACATCATAAACCTAAGCACTAGCAATTTTATGGATAAGGTACCAATACCTATACCAGATTTGATTATGATGCAATACTGTATTAAGGTTAATATAACGTACTGTTTTAGATAATTTTTTAAATGTATAAAATAGTCCCTGAATTTTTTTAAAATTAAAAAATAGTCCCTTATTATATTGTATTTTATAACTTATAATTTTATATTAATCTTGTCTCTAAAAATTATAATAATAACAATGTATTAATTTATATTAATATTACCTTTCACATAGTAGACATATATTAATAGTAAAAAAGATCATACAAATATAAAATAAAGAAAATAAAAAGTACTTAAAATATTATACAATTTCATCATATAATAAATAACATTACATAAAAACATCAAATAAAAAGAATAATAAATATCTATAACTAGGAAACAACCAACTATAAGTTAAATCTGAAACAAAAATATTTATAATTATTTTTATATCACATGTATGAAATTTAACATATACATCAAATATAAGTAAAATGAAAAGAAGAGGAGAAATGAAATCATGAAACTTTATTATAATTCTAAAGAGTATATGATTCTATTATTTTAACTCATTAATTTTTATAGAACTAAAAATTACAATTTTAAAGCTCTTACAAGTTTAGATAATTAGTATATCACTAATACTTAGAGAATTTTAATTATTATTAGTAATTGTTACCCAAATTTTTATTACATAACTATATTTAAACCTTCTTTTTGTACAAATTTGATATAAATTAAAGAAATAGATATTTTTCTATACAAGTATTTTAATACAAAAATAAAGATACACTAATTCATCCTCTAAACACATTTTTACAATTTAAAGTTTATTATAAATTTGTCTTAATTAGAATTTTAGGACAACTTAAAAGATAACAATCTCACATAAATATATCTTATAGTAATCAATAAAATATGAAATTTTAATTCACTCACACACACAGATATTCATTTGTTCATATTACTATTCAAAATTAATAAAAATAAGAAATTATTTTTCCTTTTATATATATAATTGTAGATATAATTATGTTATTAGACTTTTATTAAATACGAAATTATTTTATATTATTTTTATCAAGAAATCTCAAGTAAAAAAATTATATTAATATGATTGAGAGTATGAGAAAAGTACTAATTTCTTATTCTTTTTTTAGTATTCCTAAAAGAATTTAAATATAAATGTGATATTTGAAGAGAAATTCATAAAGGTCATATTGTTCCAAGCATAAGCATAAGCAAACCAACAATATTTTTTCCTTTATAACTATAAAAAATTGCATTTTGACAAATTTTTTGAAGATAAATTAATATTAATAATTAAAGGAGTTTAAAGGATGTAAGGAAAGAAAAAAGAAAAGAAGGGAAGATATGTGCCGCCAGAGCCTAGAAATGTCTTTAGCTTTAGGTTTTCTTTTTTTAAAAAAATTAATTTATAAACTTTTTAAATTTACAATTCAATCCGATACTTTAAGGCCCTGTTTGGTTGGATGTTAATTAATGGAATGAAATGTAATGGAATGGTTTATAATGGAATGGAATGTAATATAGTAAAAAGTTGTTTGAGAAGGATGGAAGGGTTCATAATGTAATGTAGTGAAATATTGTTTGGAAGATGGATGGAATGGAATGTAATGTATAAC
>JAOQMQ010000196.1:10217371-10229023 GCA_027563845.1 Erythroxylum subrotundum
CTTTTGATTTCATTAAGTTTGTGCTAAGAGGTTGGGTCTCGGTATCAGGTCCCAATATGAGTGGTATCAAAAAAAAATCGATCGTTTTGTTATGGTATTTTTGTAAAGAGTTGGGTTCCGGTAACGGGATCCAACAACTGTTGTCTTACATTTGTGTTGATTTAAACATTATTATTTTGTAGTCACCTTTTCGGTCAACAAAATCAATGTCACCATTGAAACCCTGACTAGTTTCAATACAAAGAAGTGGATAGAGGATGTATTGAATGTTACGAAAATAGCTGAGGTTAATATGATCGTACGGACGGATAAGCCATCTCCACCTACATCCATGAGCTCCAGAGTTCATAAAGCAACCTATGAAGCCTGTGATCGGTCTAACAGATTATGTCTTATGACCATTAAGAGATCCATACCTTACTTGACCATCTACTTAGTGGACTTCCGGACACAGACATAGGGAAGGAGTTTCTTAGTAATGTCTCCCAAAGGTACACAGTCTCACCTAATGTTGAGATAAGTGCCTTGATGAAAGAATTATTCTCCATAAGGTATATAAGAGAAGGGGGAGTAATGGCGTACATATCAAGAATGATTTATCTTCACTGTAGACTGGAGATGCTAAACATTCCTCTTCCTAATATCTTCATTGTTCACCAAACTCTGAAAACACTTCCTCCAGAGTTTAGTAATCTGGTAATGACATATTATTCGCTGGATGAGGAATGGGACTTCAATATTTTGATAGCCCATTGCGTTGCTAAGGAGGAGAAACTCAAGTTTGCTACTCCTACATACCTCGAAGCAACTAAAAGGAAGGCAAAGATGAAGCCCATTAAGTTCAAAGGTAGAAATTTCAAATATTCTCCTCATGATGATGTTGGTCAAACCAGTGCTGGTAAAGGTCCGCAAGACATAAAGAAGCCAACAGTATAAGGCCTAGAAGGAAAGATTGTGACCATTAGGTAACTCCTTGGCTTATTAATTTGTGAATCTAATTTGCGATAGTCGCATTAAGTATTTGGTGGCTATATAGTGGAGCATCTGATCAAGGTGCTTCCATGATGCAGGGATTCATATCCAGGATAAAGCTAAATAAAGGGAAGGAGAAACTAATGGTTCACAGCAATGAAGAAGTAGAAGTAATATCTATGGGGAATGTATGTACTAAACCTTGTTGTAAGGTTCATTTGGGTTTTACATGACACATTTTATATGTGATCTTTTGATCAATTTTGGATAAAGAGGGTTAATGGTTTCTAGTTAATGCTTTTGTTGTACAGTTATTGTTTAATGCAAAATATAATGGTACAACTTTTTTGTCATATGGTTTGTATAGAATATGTCTTACCCCAAATTAGATATATGCTTCTTCGTATCTTGCTAAACAAGTTATGAAATGAAGAACCTTGATGAATGAGAAGTCATACATAGTGTGGCATAAAAGTTTAAGCCATATTTCTAGAACTAAGGTTGAGAGATTGATTAAGGAAAGTATTTCTCAATTCTAGATTATGATGATCTGGGAACATGTGATGACTGTTGTAGGGGTAAGTTGACTAATAACGATATTGAGGTCAAATCATGCTTTTGATTTGTTGAGGCTGATACATAAAGATATCGATAGACCTTATACAGTTTCATTGTACAATTCCAAATGTATTCTGACATTTGATGATGATTATTCCCATTATAGTTATTTATTCTTGCTTAAATACTGAAGGTTGAGAACCAATTGGAAAAATTCATCAAGATAGTCAGATTTGACCGTGGAGGAGAATATTATGGAAAATATGGTATTCAGGACTTTAAAAGGTTCGTTTGCCAGATATTTGGAATCAGTTAGAATAGTGACTTAATTCACTATGCCAAGTAGTTCTGAGCAAAATGATATGTTGTCGAAAGGCATAACTGCACCGTAAAGAACTTGAAGAAGTCAATGCAGAGCAGGGCTATTCTACCTTATTATCTAGAAGTTTCGAAACTCAGCCTTGCATACATTTGTGTATGGGGCTGCACTACTGTGGTAGTATAATCCTTATAAAGAAAGATAGCATGCTCGTTCTGCTCATTGTTATTTAGTAAAATATCTCGACCATTTTAAGGCTACAACTTTTGCTGTATAGAAGGTGGGACCAGTTTAGTGGAATCACAAGCATCTAAGTTTCTGGAATACGATGTCTATGATTATGGTGGGCCCTTTGACCCTTCGGATGATAGTAGGGCGGATATTACAGTTATTATGCACTTGCCACTCATACAGTTAAATCCGGTGGATTTAGGTCTTTGTACCGTGCCTGTACAGGAACAAAAATCCATACATGCACACATAAAGGTTCCGGGTGATACAAGATCTAATGCAGTTAAGTAAATCCACTAAAGTGAGACGACCTGCTATCCCATCTGATTACATAGTTTATCAGGTGTACATGACTATGATATTAAACATGTTTCGAATCTAGTTAGTTTTATAGAAGTTGTTTATGGACCCAATGCGGATGTGTGGTGGGATGCAATGAATGACAAGATGCAATCCATGAAGCATAGTAAGGTTTGGGAGCCAGTTGATTTACAACAGAACTGCAAACTCGTTAGTTGTAAATGAAGATTAGACCTAAAGGATTTTGGGATAAAGTTCAGTAGTTTATGGGCTCGCTCAGTTGCCTAATGGTTCACTCAGGGAGAAAGGTTGACTTTATGTTAACTTTTCTCTCGTATCCTCATAGGATATATTTTGAGTGATTAAGGCAATTGTAGTTCATGATGATATAGGGTTACATTAGATGGCTGTCAAAACTACTTTCCCCGAATAAAGACCCTTATAAAGAGGTCTGTATGATACAACCTGAAGGATTTCAGGATTTAAATGGAACTGACATGGTTTACGCATTATGCAGATCAATATATGGTTTAAATCAAACCTTCCTAAAGTGATACCTTACAGTTGATGAGGTTATGACTTCTTTCGGCTTCATAGAAAATAAAATTAAAAGACACGGGTGACTTCCTCGACCATACATGCAGAGTATATGCTAAGGGGCTGCTTCACAAATGATTTAGCTTAGAAACTTGATTTCTAAGTTGTAGACCCATTTGGTTGTACTGTGGTAATCTTCTTGCTGTGTTGTTTAATAACAACAAAGAACATCACAATGTCTTAGCATTTAAAGGTCAATTATTTAGCAATAAAGGTATTGACACAAAAAGGGTACACTAAGGTTTAGAGCATTTAAGGACTGAGGAAATGATAGTCGATCTTTTAACTAAAGGACTTCGCCCACTTGTTTTTGTGACACAAGTATACAGTATGGGTGTTTTAACATCCTTAGACACTGTTAGTTAGGAGATCGTTATGTTTGCTTCATGTACATTTATACATTTGATGTATTATGACGGTATGATGGTTCATTAATAAAGATGATCATCGTTTATCCTCGATAATACGTGTTATCGTATATTGTCATAATACATATAAAAGTCTTTGTGTCGATTTTAAGCATTTAAAGGTCATTAGGCATATATACAGATTGACCTTGTGCTTATGTCATTTAAATGCATACAGTTTTATACGGATATCCATGAAGTTTGACATGACATAAGGGAATATAAGTTTTTAATCTCATAAAGGTTCTCTAATGCAGTTTAGCATTCAGTTGGAGAACATAAAGGTTTTCTCTAATACAGTTTGGCATTTGGTGAGAGGAAACAACTTTTTTCTAATGTTATTTAGCATTCGGTGAGAGAAAACAAGATTTCTCTAATGCAGTTTAGCATAAATTTGGAGAAATCGACACCTACAAATGAAGATGATATAATTTAGATCATAAAGGTATCATCTTAGTTTATCACACTTTGTTTTCCCATTTATGTAGTGAGGTATTAGGTATACATGATTGTATTGAATCTGTGTCGCACATGACACATATATTTGATGCTTTTCAGTATCGAAAGCCTTGCAGGATGGAATGATGGGCTTTCGTTATCTTTAGATCAAAATTTATGTTTTTAAACTTAGTCGACTAATTTAGTAGCATGACTTAATCGAGTTTTTAAATTGTTTTTAAACTAGAGTCAAAACTGCAATTAATGCTTGTCCAATGGGGAGAATGTTGGATAATTTTGTCCTTTCTTATAAAGTTGGACAACTATTCATTTCATTTTTTGATTTTTAAATAACTTATCAGTTAAGTTACGTAATTTGATCCGGATCAAGATAATAAAGTGGCCCAATAAATGATCTAAATCAATAGGTTGAAGTTCAGGTAGAAAATGAATCCCAATCAGTGTGCGTTGGACTCATTTCGACGAGGGCGTTGATTTCTTTTAGTGGTGGTGGTTTGTTAGACCCCTAAGTCGTAATAGCGAAATCGTGCAGGCATTGGTGAGCCTTGACCAGTGTTCAACACGCGGAACAATGAAACAAGGCAAAGATATGCAAGGAGGCAAGGACGAAAAGAGCAATGTCAAGTGTTGGCACGGATTGGTGCACATTGGCAGAAATCCTCGACGAAATGCAAGATTCAGATGTGAGACCAAAAGAAGGCTTGAGATGGAAATCGAGTGGAAGGTTAGCTAGATCACACGCGTGACAGCAATATGCGAGAGTTCCAAGGCGACTTAACTAGTAGATCAAGCATGGTGCGAGTTTTGGGAGAGTTTTGAACCTTGTACGTGCTGACTTGGCTAAGGTTAAGTTCTTAATGGACTAAGGACTTAGTGTACACTCAAGTGAATGAACCACGGATAATGGAGTTAGCATGGGTAAGCATTGGACGGACCAGTGTGTTATTGACTTGGACGACTCATCATTAACGGATAGAGATGAGGAGATCTTGGATGATATGGCGGATAAAATCATAGTGAATGAACATCAACTTTAAGAGATAAAGATCATGTGGAAGGATCATCTGAAGATAGGAGAGATCTTCGTGGCTATGGATAGATCATTCCTAGTAGATGGATCTTCCTAGTAGATGTAATATTTCAACTTATTATTGTTATGTAGCTTAATCCTATTAGATAGAGTCCTAATTTGATGGAGATGTCATCTATTGGTTATTATGATGTAATCTAATAAGGATAAGATTGTGATCTTAGCTAGTAGAGTTCTATTAAGATTCTAACTTAGTCATCTAGAGGTGCCTATAAATAGGTCATTTGAGTCTTGCTCTTCTCATAGAGAGTGTAAGAGTCAGAGGCACTTAAAGATAATGAGTGTAGGAGACACTTAGAGATTAAGAGAGTATTCATTTGTATAATTTGAGAGAAGTAATGAAGGTTGGCTTTTTAGTTGTATCTCTTTATTGTGTTTTTTTTTTGTTGCCGTGAATATTTAGTTCTTTCATAGTTTTCTTGCAAGGGTGTGAGAGTGAAACACTGTGAGGGTCGTAAGGTGTTCGAGAATAAGTAGATTGGTTGACAATCACAGGACAAGGTTGAATCTTGCTTTGTTGGAGCTAAGTGAGATTGTTGTGCAAAGGATGATTAAGGAAAAAGAAGACAAGGGAACCCTCATCCAAGAAGAGGAAGTAGAAAAGTGGCAAAAGATGATTGAGGAAGAAGAAGAGGACAAAGCCTTTGTCCCGGAAGAGAAAGTAAAAGAGCAGAAAAACTTGATTGAGGAAGAACAAAGGGAGGAGCCAAATAAGGAAACTATTGATAAATTATTGGTAGTCACCCTGACTACAGATGGTTCCCACTTCCTAGAAAACAAACTATTTGAGTTAGTCAAAGATTTAGGGAGTTTTATTATTCCTTATTTCATTAACAATTTGTTATCAAAAAGGGCATTAATGGAGTTAATTGATTTCTTAATTTGATAAAATATGTCCTTATTATTATTTTACAACAAATGGTTTATTCGCAGGCTACTAAACTACTATGTGGAGAAACTGGTGAGAGTGAGTCACTTATTATAAACCTAAGTTAATATTAAATATGAAGAGTATATTGAGCTAATCACCTTAAACAAGCGTCGAATAAGAGGCAACCTATGAATTATGATAGATTTCATTTTGTTTCCATTTTTTATGTTAGCATATAATCTTGGCAGTTTTGGGTCGGCCCGACCAGGCCTAGGTTGACCGGGCCTCGGGCCTATGATGCCTTTGATCGGGCTTGATCCCGGGGTTACCAAGGCCAAGCCAGCCCGAGGCCCTACGAGTAGTGCAAAACGACGACCAAGCCTAGCCCGAGGCCCTACGAGTAGTGGAAAACTTTTGAAAATTTTTAAAAATAATAAATCGACTCAGGTTGCCCTGACTTGATCCAACCTGGGCTCGAGTCGAACCACTCTTGGCCTTGTCGGGCCTAGGCCGGCCATCGAATATGACTTTGTTTCATGTTATTTTATGTTATATTATTTCCATGTTCTTTATTATCATCATCATCTTCTTCTTCTTTTATCTTTTTATCCCTTATTGTTTATATTTTTGCATGGATGGATGTATCTAATATCAGATAGGCCCTTTATCAAATTCAGAAATCTGTAATTCTTTTTATTGAGGACACAATCAATTCCGACCCTTTCTTACCTTTTGTGTTTTATTGTTATTTTATTTTGACGTGCTTCAATTGTGTTCATAGAGGACATCGTACAATTTTATATGTGGGGAAGGGATTTCTTAAATTTTTATAATCATTTTTAAAATCTTATCAACTAATACCCCAATTTAGTTAAAAATTTTGTCCAAAATACTTTAGATCCTTATTGATTATTGAATTTAATTAATATGCAAAAGGATGAAACTTAGAAAATACTTGCTTTTAAAATTTATATTTTAATAATCATTTAGATAATTAATTTGAATAAAAATTGCATATTATTTACACAAGATCATTTTGGTGAGCTTTTGAGTGTAAGAGCAAATGCATCATTATTTTAAGCTTTTTGTTCTTTCATGTGTTATTCTGCATAATTGGATAATTCTAGAACTTACTTTTATTATTTATATTGAGACCACATTTGTTAAATTAGAAGCATTGAAATGATAAAGGCATTTAGATTCAATCTTTTGCTTATTCTATTTCCTTGACAATTATCCCACCAAATTTTATCCTTTAGGTGTAACTAGTTTTGAAACTTAGTCTTTTTATTGATTATAACCACATTATTAACCTTTACCTTACTTTTCTTGAAGCCTTTTTATAATTTTTAAACCCTGAAGGTTATTTACATTTACTTATTGCTAGAAACTTAAATTTTCTTTAATTATTGGTACATGTTGAATGTTTGAAATAAAATATGTTGCGAGCATAATAAGTGAATAAATAAATAAAAGCATTAAAGTTATGGTACCAATCGAATTATGGTGTGAAGGACCTATATTATGAAAAACTACGTTGCATATAATTTTTTTTATGTAAATTCCCTTCAATGTTATCACCATTTTTATTATCCCTATTGTACCCTAACCCAAGTCTCATTAAAACCTTGTATTAAGATCTTTTGATTTTTGTTTCTAGTTTACCCATAAGTGGTAGAGATATAATTTTACTGCAAACTTATGGTTAAGAATCCTTCTACGCATTGATTTGTAATTTCTTACACTTTTCGCCTAAGTACTTTAAGTGCATTGAGTGAATTATTGGTAATGGTGTAAAAATTTGTTCTTTCGATTTCAAAAAGATTATCTATGTGATTGCTCCTAATATTGACTTATGAAGGTTAGTTCTATAATGACTTGAATCTAATTGTATGTTAATTTGATTTATATGACAATGATTTAGGGTGTGAATAGACAGGTTGAGGTTAATAAGGAATGAATGTTTATAAGTTTGATAATTTAGATTATGATTTGCTTGAGGACAAACAAAAGCTTAAGTGTAGATATATTTGATAAACGATTAATTGACTATATTTATATACTTAATTATATTTAGTGTGTTTTGCTTGTTATTTAATGATTTTATACTATTTTTGGTACTTATTTCGGTTCAAGTGTCTTTGTAGGTAATAATTTCCTTCATAGACCAAGAGGAGATGTATTTGCGTAAAATCATGGCATGGAATGGAAGAATTGGAGCAATTATGGACTTACATAACCGTATATAATGACTATGTAAGTCACTGTAAATATGTGGAGCTTTAACAACACAATTCCTACCTGTGTTGAGTTACAAGGCCGTGTATGTTGACATACATAGACTACCTGTAGGTTGTATAAGTCTCTGTGACCATGTAAAGTCACGATTTGTGGTATTTTTGGAGATACATGATTGCGTAAGTGACTATGTATATCTCAAAAACCCTAGTTTTTATTATAAAAGGATATTATTAAAGGTTACATGAAAAGGAGGCAGATTGGAAGCATTTTTTAGTCGTAAGAAACATGGAAAAGAGGCAGTTATAAATAGAGGACGAGGAAAACATGAAGATTATGTCACAATATTTGATAGAGAGCATCCTTTAATCCAAATTGCAAGAAGATTTCATTAGAGATAAAAGGGAGATATAGATTATGAATTTTTTATTTCTATTTGGTCTTATAAATATTTGTTATTGGTTTAGTGCTTAGGTGTGATGAACCCTAAGTTGTGACGATAATATGATATAAAATTTTATTGAATGCAGTTTTATTGATTGATTTATTGCGATTCAATTATGCGTTTTTTCTTAAACTAATATCTCTGAAATATTAGTTCAATATTTTATTTTATATGATTGAGATTTAAAAATTCTTTTGTGTGAATAGATCTAACATAATTAAAAGGAGTTACATGCAAACCTAGAGATTGATTGATATAATTTATCTGGATTAGGGTCAAATATAATAATAAAATTTACAAATCAATAAAGTAATCTTAGGAGTTTTAACTAGAAAGATTTCAGTTAATCAATTGAGGGTTGATTGTTAATAATCTTGAGAAAGATAATAATATAAGATAGGAAATTTCACGGTTCAATAATAAATAGTTTAGTTGCATATACCATAGGGTTAGTATTTAAGATATCTTAAGACGATTCATCACCTCAATACTATTTATTTGATATTGACTAATTGCTATACTTTTTTTTTCTGAGTTTATTATTGTGTCAACTTTAGTTTTTTTTAATTTTCAATTAAATTTATGATTTGATTTGACGGTTAAATAATAGAAAAAGGGTAATAGTAATGTTTATAGTCCTCATATGATTAACCTATACTTGTCGGTGCTAATTATTATTATACCGTACACTTGCGGTTAAAACTTATAAATATTTATAAATAAAATAATTCAAACAGTGATACTATTGTAAGGCTCTAATAACGGTAGTTTGAATTTTCAAAGTAGAGATTCGAGCAGTAACATCTTGGTGAAAGGATTCTTGATTGTGGTGTTGCGACATATCAGGTGAAACAGATGTACGACAATGTTTTGTGGCTGGGAATGTGATATTTTTTTGATTTAGAAATCTACTTGAGGGTCTACTATAATATGCCTCGTCCAAAGTCAATTTCGGTTGCTAGATACTATAAGGTGGTCCAAGCCTGAACTCGTATGTTTAATCTGGATTGGAGAGCGCAGTTATAACTAATAGTTTTGTTTTATGTTCTCGATTGTTGTTGGCAAAATTACATATATACTCGAAACGTAAAGGTATTTGGGACGGGGCAGGAGGAGGAGTTCAGATCTTCTGTCTAATATTATGGTGTTTTATTATGTCCAATAAATCTCAATCATTTATTTATGTAGGGTCCATATAAAACTCACGTAAATTCCGCAAAATAAATGGCTGAAATTTTATGAGACAGAATAAGACAAAGTAAAACTGGACAGAAAATCTGATTTGGAAAGAGGTAGGCGTGAAGATAGTTACGAAGGAGGAGCAGATGAGTTATGAAGGTGGTTGTGAAAGAGGAATAAGTAAGTCTGAAATCGATATTCAAAGAAGAGAAGGTGAATTTATTGATTCTATTTTAAGATAAAGAAAGATATGATTCTATTAATGATGGTTCGCTGGGACAAATTCGAGGATGGCAATGATGCATCACATTCACGGTTCTCATCGAAATGACTTCAAACAAACCAAGAACAGTGACTTAGGTCAGTGTGAAATGGGTCTTGTTGCATGGTGCAGACGGCATCGTCAATGAGACTCAGCCTTTGGTAGGTGCAGCCAATACTCTTAGCGTCAGTACTGATATTATCTTCAGTGGAAGACCCACCCATTGGGATTCTACAACGTTGTCCAATAAGTGAGTGAACCAATCAGTAATCAGTCTCTCCGCCAATTTTTACTGTAAAATTCCAAATGGGTATCAAATAGAATTGAGAATTCAAATCAAGACGCTTGAGTATCGACAGCTTGGAAGTCGCTTAGCCCATCAAGAAAGCATTATTAGTACTTGCTTGGTATGTCCAATGGTGACCTCGGAAAGTGCTGACCTTAAAACTTAGTCTTTGATAGTGCTGTATGGCTTAAAAGATGCAAGATTTTATTAAATATCTAGTTCATTTAAATAACAAAGCACATCATACAGCATGTCCTACCTTCATTAGTCATTACAGACCGCCAATTGCTAGCAGATCGTACCAGTGTGTTGAATTCATTATAATAATCCACCGTCCAAATTTGCATGTCTCGGACTAGAAAGTGATGAAAATATATAGCTGGGCCGGGGCCCGCGCTAGGGCAGATGAGAGGTTGGAGATTCGGAGTGAGATAAATGAGTGATAACGAGTTCTCAAGTTGGGATTGGGACACCCTGCAAGTTGGGAACACAGGCTAGATGCCCATCTTCTTCTTTTCGTCTTTTCCATTTTGGGGGATAGGGAAGAGAGCAGGCTTCCAACGTTGAGTAGACGTGTCGAAAGCTATACCATTAGCAAATAAGGCGGTGCAATGAATTCATTTTAAGAAATACATCAAAATTCTACACTAAAATGATGTAAAGTATAGTAATACACCAAATTTAGTGTGTTATTATTTATGCAACAAAAATTATAAAAAACAAATCTGATCATTTTCTTTTTAACATATTCTTTTTATGTTCTTCTTGTGATTTGATTTATTTACATAATTTACTAAGTAATTAAATTTAAAATATATATTACTTTACACAAAATATATCATTACTAAGATTTCATTGAGACATTTAAAATGACACTAATATTGAATGTAATATTAAATTTATTTTTAATATTTATTTATAATTCTTGTTTATAAGTGTTATAAATTTATTAATAAAATATATATTTATCCAAAATGGTCTACCTTGGTACAAACCATTCATAATTTTTGAAGCCTAAAAAAGAAGTTATTCACGAAGATGCAAGAATCATGTAGGAAGGATATCGAGTATGCATTTGGAATTCTCCAGTCACGATTTGCAATTATTAAGGGACCAGCACGTTTTTCGAAAAAAATCATATTATATGATATTATGTCAGCATGTATTATAATGCACAATATGATCATTGAGGGCGAACATGATGCTCAAGTGGTCATACAAGATTGTAGTAAAATGTCAGCTCCTGAAATTAACATTAATAGAGACGATACAATTATATTTCAAGAATTCATTGCTAGACATAAGCAAATTAAAGATAAAGAAGTTCATTATGAATTTCGTAATTGTAGGAAAATCTCGATGTGTGTATCACATACACACGGTGCGGAAAACAAAAATTTTTGTTCCGGGACCTTCCCGAAAGCCAGGATCCATGTGT
>JAOQMQ010000196.1:10257821-10270727 GCA_027563845.1 Erythroxylum subrotundum
TTCCGCAATTTATTTCTTTTGTCTGTCCCGACGGGTCACCCCGGGTTTGGCCTCGGGAGTCGGGATTCGGGCCCAACAGTCTCTGAATTGTGATTCCGTTCTGGATAGTTGGACTCCGAGAACGGAGACCGGCACTGTTCGACCGGGCCTCGGGAACGGGGTCTAGCAATAATTTATTTGAGGGGTGAACAAATTAATTTTGAAATAGTTTTCAATTTAATAATTTAATTTTTAATTCAAATTATGTTTTCTTTAGAATAGGAATATAAATTTGTAAAAAATTACTTATGAACCTGCAGGCTTTGGCGACAAACTATGTATTAGTCGCTACATCTGATGTTTGTCGACCAAATACAATAGATCATAGCAAATTAATTAATACTACTTCCAAACAACTACAGTAAACAAGAAATGACATCGTTTACATAAACAAGAAAAATGATGTCGTTTTGTATTAGGTTTTCAATGACAACCACAATAAAAGGCTACTCCATTCTCATTCAAGCCGTCAACATTTCTCAAAATCCTTTCTTCTGTTTAGGTTCTATATTGTGGTCATCATCGTGAAAGAACCATTATTAACTTAATCATTATTATTCTTTTGTTCTATTTTCATTAACGAAGTTGTGCTAAGTTTAACTTATACCTTTAGGTGTTTATTATAAGTTCTTAATTATGTATTTGATGTATGAGTTGTGTTTATGGTTGTGTTTCGAACATGATTTAATGTTTGTCTTTGTTATTTGTTCATGGGTCGGCTTCTTCCCAATGACCTTTAACGCTTCCCTCATCAAAGCTTCGTAACTATTTGATGAAAGGTCTTTAAAAGTATTTTACTTTAATTCATTTCCATTAATAGTAATATAGCCCAATATAGACAATACTATATTTCTGTACATCAAGAATAGCCATGTCTATTCTACTTTAAATTCTAAATTTTGCATGTGATACAAACTACACGATAAATTTATGAAATTTTAGTAAGGGTAACTTTCATATCATTATGCACATTGAAGATGTATAAGTTCTACACTGGACTTCTTTCACTTATTACTGAAATTGAAGTTGAACATATCATCATTTTATTCTAAATCAACATTTACAGAATATACCTCTTAACAATATTAATCAAGGAATGTCAACAAGGCGACTAGTTCTGGATGGCCCTAATTCATTCCGTTGGGAGGAATGTGGAAAAAATTGTGCCTATTGAAAAAATAAACAATGCAGAAAAAATCTTCACTTCATACACTAATCATCGTTTTCCTTATATGACCGATCTTCTGCTTTAAGGTGTTTAGTATCATCCGAACAACGTCACTTTCCTTATTATGTATATCTCATTTCCTTTTATGAAGCTATTATATATATATTCACATTTGATGATATATACTACATATTGTTTTAAGCTTCCTTAAATCTCGAAGATGACATGTATGCCCATGGACGAGGAAGCGATGTCACAACGGTCCGTAAATGATTAGGGAAATCGGTTATTTTGAAAAATTCATCAATTCCACATACTTTGTCTGGTCATTCATGTATGTATGTTACTCCAATTTTGGTTTGTTTAACGGTTTACTAATCTGACAATATCCAAGTTATATACTGATTGTGTTTTAGGTAAACTGTTTCGTACTGGTAGTTCATCTGGAGAATTTATCTTCCATACTAAATTCGGTGACTCATTTACTGTATCCTCTACAAGTTTAGCTATAGCGGAAACAATGTTGCAAGAGGATATGAAAAACCCTACACCTAAAAGAAGAACTATCACTGTTTTAATTGGTGCCTTTGAAAGTGCAAAGACCCTTCTCAGAAATCCATACATCGGGAACTCATATACTTTTATAGACTCTCAAGTCACTTGGAATCTAGAAAAATAATTATATCATTGTCATTTATTGATGCAATCAACTGGACTCAGCTTCAAAGTTGATTTATTGCTATATCTGTAAGAATTTATCAAATAACCTCTCTACTAATTAGGGGTCAAGCTGCGTACTATTGAGTATAGACTGTTATTATTCTTGTTTTATAACTATATGAATTGTTAAACTTCTAATTCAAAGTTCGTGCTACTTAATATATCATATTATTATATTGATACAATTATTTACATTTTTTAACGAATTTTTGCAATGTTAGTAAATATTAATGATTAATTAATACTACTATTTAACACTTAAAATTATGTTGTGTGTATTTTTTCAACAATACGTTGTAAACGTTCAAAACAATTCTCCAATAAAACATATCTTAACTATGATGAACTATAAAAATGTTAGTTTAATAATTTTGGAAAATATCAACCCTTTGTGACGATTTAGGCAAATGGTCATCAAATGTGTTGCAAATTAGTGTAGAACTTTTCACTGAATGTGGACCATTTAGTGATGATTTTTAGAAATCGTCACTGAATATGTAACATTTGGTGACGATTTTCAAAATTTGTCACCAAATGTTGATCTTGTAATGGTCACTTTTAGCGACAATGTCAAAAACGTAGTAAAAAACTAAACGTCTTTTTAGTGACGATTTTATATAATCGTCGCTAATTGTGAACCTTTTAGTGACGATTTCAAACATTGTCACTAAATTATGGTGACGATCTCTGAAAAGTGTCACCAAAAGTTCATTTAGCAATGAATTTATGAAATCGTCACCCCATTGTAGATCATTTGTGATGATTTTTGGTAATCGTCACTAGACTAAATATTCACCATTTGGGGACGATTTTTGTCATTCCTCAAAAAATGTTGTTCTTTTTGTGACGTTTTTTTAATTAGTCGTTAAAGACTTAATTTTAATGATGATTTAAAAAATCGTCGCAATATGATAACTTTTGCCGATAATTTTGCGAATGTTGCGAAAAAAAAAAAAGTAGCTAAATGTCTACTTAGCCGTAGTGCAATTGCTTGGACTAGCCGTAGTGCAATTGCTTGGACTTGTCAAATAGTTCCCATGTCTGCAAATTCTTTGACCAAATGACTTCCAGAACTTCTAGTATTTAGGTTTTTTCACTTTTTGGTCAAAAACAAAATTTATCTTCTCTCATTTGGATGTATATATGGTACGCACGCTTGGAGTTTCTTCAAAGTGCTAGTGTGAGTAAATGTGCAAGTTTACTACTAGATTTCACCATGTAAATTATGACATTAAAGGTTCCCTCAAGAGATCCAAAATTCCACGAAGTGCTCTAGTGCGTAAGATGCGCACGATTCGTACCAGCTTTCACCATTTAAATTTACATGTAAGGTTGAGGAAGATGCAAATGCATCGTAAATGTGCAATGTTTTACGGAACCCCTAAGACCAAAAGTTAAGAAATTGTTTAGGAATTTAAAATCAAGGAAAATGAAGCACCCAAATTTCGTTAGCAGCTGGAGTATAACCAAATTCAAGAATACGAGACCTTATACGGCAACAAGAGGAGAGAAAAAGGAATTACAGAAGAAAATTTTATACGTATGATATACATAATGGAAACGGTGCTCTGATTACTCTTCCTGATTAGTACTTTCACTCCATTTATCAATGGCTTGCAGCACCGCCTGTTTAACAACCGGAGCATCAAAGCTTTCATTTTGTGTTGCGTTCTGCAAAGTCAACAACCTCATCGCTATTAACTTTTTTTCAAAACCTACCTCTTTGTTATTTCTTTTTTACTTTCAAGCATTTCCTTAAGTAAGTCAATAGGCAGCTGGTGGCCAGACCTGCTATAAGGACAATACGTGACTCTCTACAGAGCTAAATCAAGCAACAAGACAACAAGACTAACAAAATGATTTAAAAGTTGGTAACTTCATATTGAGGCACATAAAACAGAAGGAAAGAGCGATTCAAAACATGTGGCCGGTGAATGGTGGATAAAATTCCTATAGGCAGATAAAAACGGATTATGAAAACGTATAAATGGTGGATGACCTATTAGCTTGTAGCCACATAGCCTGGAATCAAGGACACGTGAATGGTAAGTCATACGGTGTAGGTTTTCAAACCGTTAAACTCATAAGAAGAGATTTTGTCAAAACTTTATTGAATCTCACCTCTCCACCAACTGCTTGTAGACGAAAAGAGTCTGTACAAGAAACCCTAGCTTCCAGCACATTAAGGCCCAGTTCTTCAAAGGCTTCCAATATGGGAACCAGCAATCCCGGACAACTGCTATCCGAAAAAACATCTATCATAAAACCCTTTTCTAGGGTTTCTACTGTCACCTGTAAGGAAAGGAAAAACAATGAAATATCTGGTGCGCAATAAAGAAACAAATTGAAGGAAAGGAATAGAACTTAATGACATGTTGGTAGTTGGTGGTACCATAGGCAATCCATTTGTGCTGGTTGAAGTCTGGGCAGCTGCTATATTTTGATTAAGTTTATCTAACTTTTGTTTCAGCTCTTCAATGTACTTGGATGCGTCCACTATAATTGAGGTTTTGTTGAGCTGCAACATGCAAAATTATATGTAAATCCACCATTGTCTTCTATGCCTCTCATCGTCCGTTTATCTATATGAACTAAATTTATAACCATATAGAATCTGCAGATTCAGATTTATTTCGATCATTATTAGGATACAGGTCTGCTATAGGCGAATCAATTTCAAATGTATCTGTTAAGTATTGACTAGGAACTTGTTGTCGGGCTAGTTGAATTTCCAGGGATGTGACTATATATGATAGAGTTCACAAAGTTTCTATGCTAGAACTAATTAATAGGAGAAGACTGCAGTTGTGTGTTTGTTTCCCTTCAGATTTGTAGTTATATATTCAGTAGCAGAATGTGATGAGGAAAAGTGCCAACTTAAGATCTACTGATAGGCAGATATGATTGATGCTTTACATATAAACTAAAATACTGAATAAAGAGATGAGGAAAATCTGAAGGCATCAAATGAAGGACATTACAGATGAATAAAGGAAGCAGCCAACTAAATCAAATTTAAAACAGTAACATCAAAGGAGAGAGAGGAAATGAACAGAAGGCAGAGGTGAGTGAAACTGAAAAAAAGGAGCGATATGTAAATAGTCTTGCTCAAATACACAATTCCATGCAAAGGAAGCGTTTAACTTTCTTCACGAACAGGGAAAGAGGAAGCCAATGAAAGCAAAAGTTCAGAGATTAAAGCAATTACAGCATGAGAGTTGGTAATGGAACGAAGAAGTTGCAGTTTCTCATGCAGTGCTACTCTCTTTTTCTCCCTAGAAACCATGGCCAATTCTTCTCTGTTTCTATGTTTCAGCTTTCTCTCGTTTATCTCCTTTGCCCTCTTCAATTATTCTACCAACTCTGAGAGCTCTCGGAGGCTTTATAAATAGGAGATAGCAAATCTATAGGATTCTTCTGTTCTGCGTCTACATGACTACTCAACAAAATATTAAATATAGATAATTATATATGGATTCAAAGGTTATCCAAAATCTTAATTTTATTAAATAAAAAATATTTTTTACTATTTATAATAAAGTTGGTGATGGATGACCACTAACAATCGGTCACAAGAATTATATACTATATTTGTGAAATTATTAAAAAGTTAGTTATGACCTCAAAAAATATAAATCTGTACACTAAAAATACATTATTCGAATATTAACATTATAATTTAGCAATTTAAATAGAAATTAATTTATGATGAAAAGTTTTGATTTTGATTAATCCATTAAGTTACTCAAGTGAACTGTTACATATTGGCTGTCAAAGTGTGATTTTGGGAAAATGTAAACATAAGTTAAACGAAAATAGGGAAACAAGGTGAAGGAAAGCGAAGGATGATGGAGAGGGAAATTAATGCGAAAAATGAGCATCGAAAGAAAAGAAAAAGATTGGTTGTGAAATTGGGATGCCTCCAAACACTCCTCACGGGGGCTAGCTCCTTCCTCGTCCTCTTCTCCCATCTCTTGGACAAGCCGTCACCTTTTGTCGTCTCTATCTCACCACACGTGCCATTTAACCCTCGCCAATATCGCTTCTAATAAGTACGACAGGGACTCCTTATTCTGTTGCCCTCGGAAATTGAAATCATTAGATACAATATCTAATATTTAGGTTTTTTTGTTAGAGAACACAAAGGAATTGTCTTAATATAAATTCTAATAGCTGATATATTTGACTTTAATTTTATGATGACGATTATTTATAATATGAAATTAATTAAAATATTGCCAATTACATGTCTATGTATGTGTCTTTCATAAATGACATAGTAATTTTTATTTACAATATAAATGCAATGATATGGCTTTTATTAGAATAATTTTACATATCCAAATATGATTGATTTCACAAATGTTTTGCTCTTTCGATGCTCTACTTATAATAATACATTTTGTAGTAATATTGCCTTTATATTAATCTCAATATATAATATAAATTGTATTTTAATTAGGTTTCTCAAAATTGTGAGAAGAAGAGTGCATCTCTTATATTAAAAAAAAATCAAACTAAAGGTTCTTAGTGTTCTACATATTTAACAACATGCACTATGCATAATAGAGATACGAACAACATATGGAATGGAAAGAAAATCTAGAAATGGACCACTATGACTCTCACTTGATTTGATTGTCCATTATATCGGTATTAAGATATATATACACAAGGTAATCTCCCCCTAATTAATCACTTTGATGAAAAATACCAGCAAGTCAAAAAGAAAAGTTAAAATGACCATCGAAATAAGTAGATGTATTCCAGATATAATACAAATTAAAGCCACACATTCTCCCATGATAGTGTCACGAGATGGTATCTATGTATGAAAATGTATTTATCAATAAAAGTTGAAATGCAAGTTTTGGATAGTTAGCTCTCGAGGACCTTGCTTCCAAGATTGTCTAGTTTGTGCAGGGACAAATCATGTACCCACCTATTCACATGTGTGCCCATTAATCATTACAACAAAACAATACCCTCCATACGCACCCTCTGCTCAAACCTTGTCTCTTGCCTTCCTCATATCACGTTGCTCTTCCTACACTTTGGTAGACTCCAGAGGTGAGCCTGTAGCTACCATTTGTTTTGATTCCTATATGCACAAAATTCACCGTGTACATAATTAGGTTGCTTACTATTTATGCTATAGTTATCGCATAAGGGCGTTCCAGTTCAGGGTAAATGGATTATTTGCTGCTTTCCCTACTTTTAAATCTTAATTACAGGTTAAATATCACATAGGACGCTATTTGTGTATATTTGTTACTGATCTGTAGCCTATAGATCCATATACTCCGCCTGCAGCCAGCCACTCGACCTGTGATTCTAACATGTGCATAGCTAGCTTATGCAGACCAGAGAATAATTAAAACACTTGTGTCGTCATATATTTCGGTGAAGTTTTCTTTTTAAGAAAAGATTATTTTTAATGCATTCATAGTTGAATGAGAGATATGAACAACTTGCAAGATGAATCAGATTTCGATAAAGCTGAACTTCAACAATTTGTCAAAGTGGGTATGACTGGATGTTTAATTATGGTAATGATCGTGAAGCGAAAATGGAGAAAACTACAATCTAACCAGATAAGCAATTATTTGTCTTGATGCTTCCAAAACCTAGCGACAAGTAGTGATTCATTTACACAATATAATTGGTACGTTCATTTCTGTTTCGTCCGTGTCATGATCAAGGTACATTATCTGGATTTTGTTAACTTACTGTCTAGTCAATAATAGAGGTTGCAGCAAATTAGTTTAGGCATTACACTATTACTCGACCACCACGCTAAACGAAGTAATAATAATAGAGCTAGTTTCATACAAGGAAAATGAGCTCCAATTTTCGTTAGATTGACATGGAAATCCTTCGTGTTATATACCTATAAGCAGATGGATGCGCAGTGACTTGTCTGCATGAATTTTCTACATGGTCGAAGTTCCAAGTAGTAGAGAAGCACTTTATTTTCGAAAGTTTTGTTTGGCTTGGAGAATTAGAATTAGAATTAGTTTTGAAAATTTTAATTTAATAAGTAAATACCAAGTTTGTGATAAAGGGGTAATAGAATTATAATTAACAATCTCAATTCCCATTCTAAGAATGATAATAATGGACTTATTTGGTTGTGAAGCAAATCTATGCACTTTTTTTTTTTCTTAATTCTCACAATTAACACGTACTTTGATCATGTGAAGAAACAAATAAATACTGCACTTTTCAAGGTCGAGCCATAGGACATTCCAAGAAAGTTGGAGATGTTGAGAAATTTTGTTTAGGAATAATGCAATCCCACCCGAATCCACGCATTTGAATGATAAAATAGGGTTTACTGCATGATAAATATTCCAAATCGTTGAACAATTTAAAATGATACACATGAGTGAGCAAATATAGGCTAAACATTTTTGTTTCAATTTACTATAATGCCTTGCAGTATACGTACACACACCGGTGATCATAGAAATGGCAATTTGATGTGAGCTCTGGACCTTCTGGCAGCGCATTGCTGAGCTGTACGCGTTTTAATGTCGATATGTATCTTCATATCATGTGACAAAATAAAAACAAACGAAACAAAGTAAGCGAACAACACCTTAGGCCCCAATAATGCAAGGGAAATTTTGTAACGTATGCAGAAATATTTTGCTCGTGACTTCACAAATATTTACTTCAAAACTAGAAACAAAACGTCTCCAAAAGATGACAATAGCCACTTAACAAAGACTTTGTAATTATTTGATAATTAAGTATTCCCATGAGGGACCTGCCGGCAGCACATCATATCTGCATTACGTGGAAATATAATTAATATTTCTTTTACTTCAAATTAGTTGATTAATCAATCCAAACGTGTTCTCTCTTTACTTATTATTACCTCCTCTTTTTTTTTTTCTTGCTCATACATAATATAATCTAATACTTTCTGCAGGCTATCATGTCGTGGAATTCCTAGACTTGTGCTAGCGAAAACCTCACGTGAGCTTAACTTTGGGAAGGTACATTCACATGCACATGTGATAATGGAAACAATGCTTATAAATGTATAAAGTGATAAGTGATTTTGCTGTGTACCCAGAGGAAGAG
This sequence comes from Erythroxylum subrotundum, assembly GCA_027563845.1. Taxonomy (NCBI): domain Eukaryota; kingdom Viridiplantae; phylum Streptophyta; class Magnoliopsida; order Malpighiales; family Erythroxylaceae; genus Erythroxylum; species Erythroxylum subrotundum. The sequence goes on from JAOQMQ010000196.1 coordinate 10,266,841, forward strand.
AGGTGACCCGGCTGGCAACCTAGAATCTTTAAAGGAGCGATATCATACATATATACTAGAACAAGAAAGATAAGTACTTTGCTTTCATATATTGATGATGATATATATTAAACTAATTTAATCATACGATGATCACTATTAAGTTAAGAAACTGATTTAACTTGACTCTTGAAAACCAAATTAATAAAATGCCAAGCATACGTCATTAAAAACCCTTCGCTGTCAATGAGAAACATAAGTAAAAACATAGTAATTATAAAGATATTGTACTATAATTAACTCGGACAGGATTAATTAGTTTTTGATGAGATAGAACAAGGAAGAGTCATTTTCATTAACAAATCATAGGGGTCACTTCTGTTGGTAGGGACTTTCAGATTCTAACTTTTAATATAAGATCTACAAGCTGGCCTACTATAAAGTTATATATAAGCTTGATGCATGCTTAGAGCTAGCAGAGGGCTATACGTTTCCAAACGAAACAAAAGTAAATGCTCTACACCTTTTCCTTTTTCTTTTTTGTCCTTTTTATATTGGGAGTGATTTAGTTCTTCTTCCAGATACTAGGATTGCAATCGTAAGATAATTGTTCGTTTTCGTTATCCAAGTTTTGTACTCTCTCTCTCTCTATCTCTCTGTATACGTACGCTAGATATATATATGTTAACTGACATTCAATATGGATACTGACCACAAGGTGACATCCGATTAATGCGCGCAAATACGATTAGTTGGTGTTGTTATGTTATGCCCAAGTTCAACCAAGAAACGGAACTTGTAGCCAGTCCATATTTTCAAGTGACCTGTAAGACGTTAACATTTGAATGTTTGAGAATAGCATCCATGGAAAGGCGTCCTAAAGATGTTCTAGCTAGTCCGTGTTGAGTATGTAGTCTGCTACCCCACTGATTGTGACAACGTTCTGGGAGTTTTGGTCACAGGAGGACTATTGTTAGAATCTCAAAATGATTTAAGGATCACAGGAAAAAAGATTGCGGGAAAAATATATGGAGCAAATGACACGATACTGACAACAGCCTTGTCCCTTCTTAATTCACATGTAAAGAAACCTGCCAAACTCACTCTGGAAACAACCAAAAGCCGCCCAAAATGGCAGAGAGAGGAAGCCTGCCGAGGACGGTTCAATAGGGTGTTTTAAACTATTTGCGTCTGTTTGTTGATTTTTGGATAGTACAAAATGGGATGGGTTTGCTGAGTTGTATAGTTGGCGTGGTGAAAAGCTGTCTCTCTCCAATATATAATTATTGATAGATTTAACTTCGCGGTCCAGAAAATAACACTTCTTACAACGCAAATAGCCTCTTCAATAAGTTTCAAAATATTATACCTATTAATGGAGATTGCCTACTCTCATTCTTTTCACTTTTACATTTCATAATTAGACCACACCCAAATCAGACTTAGTCGAATTTTAATGTCAATTTACTATTAGATTTAAACTTAGAGTAAAAATATATAATAACTATTTTTTTGGTAAGTAATATATGATAACTATTCAGTGGATGTAACTCCAATTTATTCAATATATATGTTTTTTTTAATATAATAAATGTTTATTCAAGATTAATTTACAAATATCAAAGATAGTTAATGGTATTAAATATAATTATTTCATAAGTCTTACACGTTAAGTATCATCCAAAATTAACGAATCCTTTTATTTGATTTTTATGTAGCTAATATTTTATTTAATTATGGAATCATGATTATTTATTTAAGTTTGACATTAAAATATTTCTAATTGATGGGTAAAAGTATTTGCAATTATCCCAATAAAATAATATTTAATGATGAAAATTGAATTAGTTTTTCAACTATGTTTATTTCTCTAGACTTTTAATATAATTGTAGATGCAAGGATTTAATAAATAAAAGGAAATATACTTCAAAGAAGGTTATTATACCTATTGACTTATCAAAATTGAATTAAACCTTACAGAATATTAAACTATTATTATAACCGTTAGAACATAATATAGAAAAATACAATAAGCATTTTAAAAAAGTGATTTCATATAAAAATATTTTCACAAATTTCAATATCACATAATTCATATAGAAATTGAACGTGGTTAAATTCAAGATAAATTCATATATTGTGAATAACTTTTTTCAATAATGAATCTTAATTTATTATAAAAATTCTAATCAAGTATTAAGAAATTAAAAATTTCAAACTAAAGGTTCTTAGTCTTCTACATGTTTAACAATATAGATACACTATTTTATTTCAAACTTCTTATCAAATTATTTTGTAGCATCTCTTACTTACTTTTAAAAAATCAATACAGTTCTCATATTGCATAAAATTAAAAAATATTGAAAATGTTATGTTACATAACGAAACTAAAATTTATGTTTGCCGAACATTATACTTACCAGTTTAAGATAATTTTTCTTATAATAACTGATAAAAACTATTATAAATAAATACAAATAAAAGCACATATATTAAATGAAGTTATTATATAATTATATCAATAAATAGCAAATACATATTATATAGTTACCTATAGTAATTTGTATGAAACAAAAAATATTAGAATGAAATATTAAAAAAGGTGAAACCATGAATTTAATAGTATGTATTTTTATTTTAAAAAATGAACTTAAATTGGTTTATCACTTTTTTTAATATATTAAATTTCACTGAATACACACTCTAATAATATATTTAATCTTAACGCACATAGACCTTTATTTATTTATTTAAATTCACTGCTTATAATTGTTAGTTTATATCCTATAGCTAATTTGTTGATTATAATTTAATGAAATAATTATTTAAAGATATTCTTTACCTTATACATATTCAAATATATATAATAAAGTTCATGAGATAAATGTACATTGCAAATGAAATATTGATGAGATCATAAATTATGAAATTCATATTAGATTTATGCGTATCTGTAAATTGTTCATAATTATTATTTTATTAAAAATAAACTTTACTAGAATATAAAAAGACTAGAAAGCGTAAAGTTTTCCTTATAAAAGAACTAATTGATCTTATAGATTAAAGTATAGAGATATTTAATCAAATTTATGCACTACAAGAAATTGTATTTTTAGTGAAGGTGAAAGTTGTCACTATAAGTAGTAATATTTGTCACTATTATAAATAGTGTCTAATATTTGAAGTCGTCACCTCCCGTCACAAATACCTCCGTCACTACTGAAATTGTGACTAATTTAAACAATGGTCACAATTGTACAAAACTTTTGTGACACTAATACTGACACTAAAACTTGTTAAATGTGTGACAAAGCTATATGGTCACAATAACTTTAAATATTTATGACAAATTTATCGTCACAAATAATGTAAAGTAGTGACAAGGTAAGTCGTAACAAAATTTCATTTTATTGTGACAAAATTGCCGACACCAAAACCTATCAAATGTGGGACAACACTATATGGTCACAACAACTGTATTTATTTATGACAAAATTTTGGTCACAAATAATGTAAAATAGTGACAAATAAAGTTGTAACAATTCTTCATTATATTGTGACAAAGAGTTTCGAAACTAAAACATATGGAATGTGTGACAACACTATAAGGTCACAACAACTTCATATATTTATGAAAAGTTTGTTGACACAAATAATATAAAATAGTGACGAATAAAACCGTAACAGTACTTTATTTTATTGTTACAACATTATCGCCACTAAAATAATTATAAATACTGACAAAGTATTTGTCACTAATATTTTTTTTATTGGCGTCCATTGCTTCTTGGTCACTAATATTTTAATAAAATAGTGTCAACATTATTTCACCACAAAAATGAAAATTGATTCTTACAAAAAGTATTGTCACTAACTATGTTTATTATTATCACAAATGAAACTATCA
>JAOQMQ010000196.1:10278800-10306915 GCA_027563845.1 Erythroxylum subrotundum
ATGAGAATGGCATTTGCTAAACTAAGTGGGAGAGAAGTGCATGCAATAGTGGTGATCTGATCACAGGCACAGTAACATGAGTTCTTCAAGGACCTATTCATGCCGTATATATTGGTAATAGCATGAAAAGCCAAGTACTGAGTTGTTATAACACTGTTGCTTGTTGAACAGTCCAACCAAAAATGGAGGCTTTGAGGAGATGGGTATTTTTCTTGATGGTAGTGATTGGGGAATGCAGGGAGCCAGTTCTGCACAGGGTTGGAGGAGGAAAATACACCTGGCTACCTGGTTCCAACTACACTGAATGGGCTAGCCATGAAAGATTCTATGTAGGAGACTGGCTCTGTAAGTATAGTCTACTTCTTGCCATGCTTTTGCCTTTGTCCAATATCATCTACTAACTAAAATAACAAACTTGTGAAGTAGATTTTGGATTCGACATACACAAGTACAGTGTATACGAGGTGACCCAGACAAACTACGGCAGCTGCATGGCGGAGGACTTCATAACCAACATAACAAGGGGAGGGAGGGACGTGTTCAATCTCACAGATGCAAGACCATACTATTTCATTGATGGCCGTGGCTATTGCTCTAAGGGCATGAAAATTGCGATTACTGCTGTAAATGCACCACTTGACGACCAAGAAATACCCAAAACAAGTCATGATTCGTCATCCTCAAGGCCCTACCTTCATCAGCTGCTACACTTGCTATTTGCTCTTGCACCAGCTTGCTTCTTTCTCCGATGAACAGCCCGTGCTCATATTTGCAGAATAAATCAGCTGCTTTGTCCTCTGTTTTTTTTTCTGGCTAATATGACATTATTAACATAATAAAAATAGGAGTCCCTTAAAATTTAATCTGTTGGAATATTTGAAACATTCAAATTCAATGCCATAACAAACCACATTGAGGCTGAAAATAGACGTTAGCAAAATAAGAACCAACATAAAATTGGGGGACTAATGACATTACATACACAACCAAGTCATACGTCTCTCAATTCAATGCACGGATTGCTTGTCCATAACCTTCTACAAGGGCCGAACGAGAATTTACGAAGATCCAATCGAGACCAGCTTATTCCGCATTTAACCGAGCTAAACAACCAGCTTGATATGCTAACTGTCAAAATTTTCATGTTAATTTCTAATTAGGAGATAGGAAAATGACTGGAATACGAAAAAAGACTGATATTCTCCGCAAGGAATTGGGTTAATCCAAGGGTGCAACTTAAATCATGAAGAACATTGCAAGGAATCGACCTCCCTTGACTTTGCATATAGAGTAAGCCCGTAAATCTCTGAAACTAGCAAAACAACCCAAATGCACAAACAACCAAACCAGCTTATGTTTGAAGTAACCCTTGCTTCTCAGCGCTTAAAACTTACTTACAGGCAAAAGAGCATTATCCAAAACGACACTGAGCAAAGGGGAGGTGTCACCAACAATTTAAACTACGAAAAGCTAATACCGTTAACCAGAGACTTCCGAGCTGAAAACTATGGCAAAAGAGCATTATCCGAGCATTATCCAAAACGACACTGAGCAAAGGGGAGGTGTCACCAACAATTTAAACTACGAAAAGCTAATGCCGGTAACCAGAGACTTCCGAGCTGAAAACTATGTGCAATGACAAGGCTGGAAATGACGAGGCTCAACAAAAAAACATGGAATTGCACACATTATCCTTCAATTTGGGCAGCTGAGGGACGGGGACTGGTCCAGCAGATGTCATCCCACCATGGCCGGAGGATGTCTCAGAAGTCTCTTCAAACTTCATGAACTGTCCCACCTGACTAGCTGCATGGTGGGCATAGCATATCGGTGCAACTGCATGGAACAAGAATATATATATCAGAAGTGGGATCAAACAAATATTAAGACCAGAGCATGACCAAATATTCGACTTACCCACAGAAATGGCAGTTGTGCTTCTTTGGTACCTGCAAAAAATGATGACGAACTCAGAGAAAATTGCTCAAGAGTGATAGACTCATCATCAACAGAATGGAGGAGTGCCTTGGTGAACTACTACTACAGAGAATACTCACACATACGACAGAGAATGAACAAGTTCTTGAAGATCATCTGAAGAAAACCCAACCTCATCTAATAAGACATGGTAGTGTGTAGGCCTTGTAGTTCCCTGATAATTAAGCAAGCATAGAAATCAGTCTTGACAATTATTTGATAGATTTAACGTTCAGAATTAGAAAACATGAAAACAAAATAAAAGAAATCAAGATAAATTTGTATTATAATGTACACTAATTTCAAAGCCAATAAATTATAATAAAATTTGCAGCACCAGGAAATGATGAAGATTACTCACAATCATTCCAGCATGTGCACAAAGATAGAAATCATTGTTCCGTGGATGGCAAACTTTGCTGTCAATGACAGTACCTGGAAATGGGAGAAACCACCAAATGTCAGGTCAATTCAAATACGGAAGAAACAATGAAGAGTTTCACCTGGTGGAACATTATCAGGAGATCCATTCTGGAAGAATTTGGTGTGGTGGTTTTTCTGCGCAACAATGAGAACAAATTTGGGGTTCCAAGTCTCATCAAGAAACTTGCAGGCCTGCAAATTTAAATGATGTTTTGTCACTTAAACTTCATTAAAGATAGCAATGAAATGTACACAACAAAGGATATTGAATAAACCTCAATTATCTGGTCCAGTTCAATGTTCAAAACTTGATTGAATTGTGATTCACTCACACCATCCCTAATCCAAGAGCATATGTATTAGGAACAAATAGCCAAAAATGTGGTGAAACAAAAAGCAGTGGCCAGAATCCATAGCTAAATAGACAGTTTAATTTAAACTTACGTAGGCAGAAGCATTATGATGCCTGCATACTTCTACCAGCTTCAGTAAAACGTCATGTTAAAACTAGTTTGTAAGAAAGCTTTAGTTTCCAACCAAAATTTAGAACTGGCTTAAAAATTTGGAAGACCACCAAAGATACTTGAAATGGACATCAAGCAGCCCATTGAGCATAATCAACTAATTCTACCTATTGTATTTTGATTAAGCATAAATAACGGAAGGGTTGAAACGTTTATATACAAGCCAAAGAAAACAAAATGTGTGACAAATAAATTTGTCCTTGAAAGGAATCATCTAACAGAATAGAGCAATTGTCATTGGAGAAAACACAAAGAAAAAATACAGAGTTGACATGGAGCCCGGGCTCCAGGGAGAGAGTACAAAATATACCTAAATATGATTATTTGATCAGGTTTCCTTTTCCCTGAACTAGTATAGAAGTCCAACAGAAGCTCCCTGAAAATGAAATAGACATTAACTATGACAAAACCACAGTGCTTAAGAATTAATACAAATCTTGCAGTAGTTCGTCAGTTTCACAAAATCGGAAACCACCATTTGTTCAACAACTAGCATAAAGAAAAACAGACTTCAAACCTGATGATGCCATCATCTTGCTTGTCAGACACTTGCTTAAATAGAGAGTCTATCATTTCAACCTTTGGGGACTGAGTACGCACAGATGCCCTATATCGTGAAATCAATGGCCACTGCCTGGAGCTAACCACCTTGCGTGTTTAAAAGTAATACCCGTGAGTGTGAAACACAAGGAAAAACCTCAAAGTTGTATCATTATATATTTACATAATTACAAACAGCAAAAATTACACAACCAGCAAAATTAAACCAAAAGGAAAATGAACTAGAAAACCATCAAACGGATCAAATCCATGTGAAATTAAGCAAATTACCGCCGCAATCGATGGAATATCAGACTGCCCAGGAGAGCCATGGGAGACATCCATCCCAAGAATAATAGTTGGAACCTTAGAAACCAGTGGTATGGAAGGTGAATATTCAACAGCTAACAAAGAATTCAACCCACCAAGCTGCATGAATCAAAAAGTGGTTTAATATGCGAAACATCACGCAAATGAGAAATTTTTAATCAAATGCTCAAAAGAAAAAGAACTGAGTAAAGAAAAGAAAATGGGGTAAGAAGTTTCAGGTCTTGAGAACAATTTTTATAGGGGAAAGAAAAAGAAAGAACTAACTTTTGCATTGATCTTGAGTAGAACATTTGTAAGATACTGGTCATTAACCCTCTGAGGAGCAATGCACTGAGTGACTATTCCAAATTCAGCCAGGTTCTTTCTTTTCCATGGCCCTTTCACAGTCAGGAAACATGATTTATCAGAAAAACCAAAATGCAAGACTGTCACTGAGAAGAGATAAGTTCACAAACCATAAATGTCAGAATTCTTCCTCTCAGGTAGTAAACAGAGAAGGAACTTCGGTGCTCCAGGAAGCTTTTCTTGTACCATCTCAAACATCTTCTCCACTCTAACAATTGCTGTTGCTCGTCTAAACTGAGGGTTCTCCTCAAACACATCAAAGGGATCTTCTATAGGCTATGAAAGGGGATTAAGAGAAGTTATCAGTCCCAAAAGTCATCTATTGTTCAGATAAACTCCAATACATCAGAAGACTCACAATTCCTTTCATATTTGCACATTTTAACAGATCACATCGTGCTTCCAATTCACAACTGCCCATAGTTCAATCTGAGATGGCTCCACCAATTTCTGTGGAAATATCCCATAATATAATCAGAATAGACAGTCAATACAACAATAGTAAAATAAGCAATACCTTGTTGTTGAAGTTCCATCTTCCATTTCGAGGAAAGAAATCCTCTCCATTCCCCACTTTTAGCTGTCAAACAAATAATTCTGTAGAACTTAGCATCGGCAACTACCCTAACAATCACAAAATTTTAATTTTAAATCTCAAGTCACTTGAGGAAAATAGAGCATTTACCCTTGGAGCTGATAGAACACGAACATCCACTTGACCAAAATCAGAATTAATTGAAACACCACAAGATCGGAGCATGGGCGCATTACCATAGTTGCTCTTTTTGATAGCCTGCAGGAAAAGACACCAAAAAGATATCCATACAATGCACAACAGATACCTGCGTAAACTTAAGCAAGAAACTTACACTAGATAACGCAGCCATCCTCTCTTGTGGCTTTTGTCTTGACTTCTCCACCAGAGAAAATCGTTGAAGTGTCGAGAGAGCTTTTGTATAACGTTGCAAGGATACCAAAGAACAAAGCTAAAATTGACCAACAATGAATTGGTGAAATGTGATGCAACTCATAAACATTGTAAACATTTTACACTAATATATCTTATCACCTCAACGGGAATGTAAGTTGGTCGTTTTGGCTTGCCAACATTAATGCATGGAAGATTTGCAGAATAACGCAAGTCTATATGTCGACGATTGACAAAGTAATCGTAGACGGTAATCTCGATGGACTCAACCTCTTGATCACCATCCTTTACAGATTTCTGTTTCAATTGAAACCTACAAGCAGCAAAGCCATTAAAAAAGTATAATCCTGCCTCTTCAAATTTATTTGTAGAGAGTTAAAGATTTAGCACAATGTCACCCAAAACAAAATAACACCAGATGGACATACATTTGCTCCCTACAAGGTTGCGCACTCAAGCCACTAATTTTGTACTCTTGATTCGAAGGGTTAACTTTAATCCTCATATTTTTCAGCGTTCTTTTGGCCTGATAAACAAAATAATGTAAATGGCATCTCAGCACAATTAAGAGGGAAAAAGGATAAGGGCCCATGCAGCTCAAATTTCTGACATATTTCATCGTCAACCCAAATGAGCAAACCAATCAAAGACTCCAACTTTGCCCAAAATAACAATAAAATAAAAACACACCTCATGTTACACGAACAAGAGTTTGGCGATCCCAAACGAAGAGGGAAGCAGCAACAAAGGCAATGAAGAGCAAAGTCAAGCGCTTTGTTCTCTTGAGGTAAATACGCCGGGTTAAAGTACCTCCTTTTCCTCACCGACGACGATGATCTGCTCCTTTCCATCTGGATTGATGACTCCGATCAACCACTAATCCTGCTTGCGTGAGATCGCCAATAAAATCTCCAAAAAAAATGACTGCCCTTGAGCCAAAAAAATTGGTTAGCATTCGTAGATTGAAAATGGAAAAGAAAATGTCAAGAGACAACTAACAAAAGAAGAGGACAAGAGTCCAATGGGAGAATAAAAAGGAGTCCAAAACAACTACAAGATGACAGAGGGAGAGTGTTGTTTTCAGAAATTCTTCTATTTATTTCCAGGAAAAATCAAAAAGTGGAGGAGTCGTTGTCTTGGAGATGACAGAGGGAGAGTGTTGTTTTCAGAAATTCTTCTATTTATTTGTAGGCAAATTCAAAAAGTGGAGGAGTCGTTGGCTTGGATAAGGCCGAGAAGACATTCGGCTTGACTCGGGTGAAAACAAAGTGGAAGCTGGTTTAAGTAAAGCAAAACGTCGACGTTTTATTGTGGGACATAATAGGTACAGAATTAATGAGACAGACGATCTGATCCCCCAAACATGTCTCCTGCGCTTCTTAATCTCTGCTTTGGAAACTGGAAAGCTTTTTAGCTGCAAAAGACTGCACAACCTATAAAAGCCCTGCGCATGTCTTATTATTATTATTTTTTAAAAATTAATTGAGTATATATTGAAAATGTTGAAAAGAGTCAACAATAGATTTATACTCTCCCCAAGACAAAAACGACACCGTGACCACATACATTTGTTAGCCATATAGGAAATTATCACACTACAGCATATCCAAGTCACTATATTGCAGAGGACGACAACGTTTCAATAATTAAAGAAGGTTCCAGATAAAAGGGGTAAAACTCCCCCTCATCTGCAACCTGATGCTCGTAATCTTCCCCATTAGGGTTAGAATCATCAGTGCCAATGGACACCTCGTCTCGTAACAAACAGTCGTAGGTGCGAAGTTTCTGTCTAATGCTTCTTTCCTTGCTCCTTCTTCCTCTAATCTATTTCCATATCTCTTCAGGCCATACTTAATCTTGAGGCTCACGCAGAAAACTCCTGACTCTGGATATCGCCTACCTCTGGGGGAAGGAGGAGGATCTCAGACAAGGTACTATAGCAAATTCTTCTTGAACTAAATTTCCATTCTTCACCTTGCATAGTAGATTCTCACCGAAGCAATTTCCATTTTCACTTACTTTCCTTATGTCTCTGTTCTCTAATTGTCTTACATATGCTTGTGTTGAATATATTCTGTACTTAGCCTCGAGTTAGACATTCAGAAAGGCTAGGATATTTCTGTTTCATATCTGGTTGAGGTTTTTCAGTAGGATGAGCTCTCTGAGTTCTCTTAGGATTTCAGATGCAAGAACCTCTTTGGGCGAGGTGGTTCCACCAAATCTTCTGAGGTTCCTTTGCTTCCACAACCCATATACACAGACCCTAAGGATAGAACATGAATCTTTCTATCTGGGCTTTTGGTGGTTGAGTGATTGGACAATTTTTGTACAATCTCTGTGACAGTGTTCCCAAGATTTAGCCATAGACATCTAGATATAGAACCCCATACATTACTGTTGTAAGGACATGTGAAGAAGAGATGATCTCTTGTTTCCACATGAATCTGGCACATTGGACATGTTCTGTCCATTTGCAAATAAGGCATTCTATCTGCTGTATTCAATCAGTTTTGGACTGTTAACCATAATATGAAAGATACTCTTGGGGTTAAAACCTTGCTCCTAATAATTCTATGTCATTCCACCTTCTATTTCTTACTTCTTATCAGATCTTTAGTGGTCTTGTTGTTAAGTTTAATGATAGGTTGAGTATGCCAGTAGAATGTGTCCAGAGAGGTTGGTTGAGGTAGATAGGATGGTTGGAGATGCCTCAGTTTTTCAGGAAAGTTCCATGTGCCCTCTGTAATCATGGAGCTAAGTTTAAGTTTGAGTGAAGAGGTTTGAGGACTGCTTAAACTGTTGTAATGATGTATGAGAAGTTCCAAGTTAGACCAATTGTCAAACCAGACATATGCCAATTTTCTATTCCCAATTGTGCAAGAGATATCTTCCCTATTTTGTTCCCCAACTTCAGAACTTGATTGAGAAAATGAGAGTATGAGGCAGATTTTTGAAGGCTCTATAGGTTTTTTTCTTTGAGAAATTACGAGTGGTGCTATTTCCTCCGAAGTGAGTTTTTATCCGTAAGGATCCACTATAGTCTCTTCATAATTAATACTTGATTTTTAATTTTGATTAGAGTTATATATAAACATCCTTCGTCTTTGAGGAAACAGATATCAGCCCGCTGACACTTTCCAGGCCTGCACTAATGTCAATATCGTCTTAGCTTAGCCCAAAGTTGTTCGAGGACAGGCGCCCCGAACCCACCTATCTATTCATGTTCATAGATCCTTCTAACTGGTCGTCGATCACGGTAGCGGTGAGCCTTTGAGCAGCCGTGGACCACATAGGAGACGGAGTGAGCAGCCTTTAACGGAGATGATGCGCAAGTTAGCAGCTCAATTAGACACTGTAATTGTGCCCTACTTTTCCTTCTTTCACATATCATCCAATTCCAATGTGTAAAAGGGGGGTTTTACTTATATATAATCGTAGATTTTATTTTTCAGTATTTGTGCCGCAGCAAACCTCACCATGTGCAATCTCGCAACCTCTCATCTTCCACGTCCAATGGAAGAGGTTTGTCTTTTTGTGTTTTCATTCTAAATCTCAAGATGTTGCCCAGAAAAAAAAAGGATGAGACTGTCTGATTTTGATCCATGTTGATAATCATAGAATATGATATTTATTGTCCGGCAGTTGAGCTTTGGGTAGTCAGAAGCCATTGACCTGTGTAATTGAATTGAATGGCAGATGAACTGTCCATCGAAGAGGACGCTGAGAGGAAAATAGGATGGTTATTCAAATTCTTCTTTGCTGGGACTGCTACTTTTATCGGTTACCAAGTTTTCCCCTACATGGGTAAGTTTGCTTTACTACTGTTTGCAAATATGAGTGGCTTTGTATTTTTGTCTGTTGGGGTTAAAACAACATATAATTCGTTTATGGGTACAGGAGATAACTTAGTGCAACAGTCTGTTGCACTTTTACGTGTGGAGGATCCTTTCTTCAAAAGAATGGGAGCTTCTAGATTAGCTCGATTTGCAATAGACGGTGAGGCTTCTTTTTTGGTTGAAGTAACACTTTCCAGGTATAAGGATGTTGTTTGAGGATAGTTTTATTGTCGTAATCTCAGTTACTAATCATGGTTCCTTGACTACTAGATGAAAGAAGAATGAAAATAGTAGATATGGGTGGAGCTCAAAGGTTGATAAATATGCTGGAGGCTGCTAAAGATGACCGTACTCGGAAAGCAGCTCTCAAGGCTCTTGCTGCCCTTTCACGGTCAGGTAAAAACATTTATTCCTTTCAATCACCATTTGTTACTTTGCAGTTTATTCTGTTCGATCAAAATTTTGTGGTTCAGTATTTATTCATCTGGCACCGATATTTGTTGAACGAATAGGTGGATGATTTACTCATATCACTCTTAATAGGTTGTTTGCTGCTGATATGTCCCAGGTTGTGCAACCACATACTATATGTTGAGATGTATGAATCGTTAGGCTCATCGTCATATTTTCATTTGCATACTCATCTCAAGAGCTTCTGCCCTTAAAAAATAATTAAACGAAAGCGGACTTTATCATAATTCAAATGCTCAGCTTGATTATTTAATGAACATGATGAATCTGCAGATGAAGCTGTTGGCGCTTTACATCATGTTGGGGCAATCTCTGTTATTAAATCTACCCCAGATTCCTTGGAGGAAGCAGAAATTGATACATACAAATCAACGTTGCTAAAAAGATTCCAAGATCTAAGATATGAAGCTTCATCTTGAGATATGGTGAGGTGTGCCTTTCCCACTTAGGGGCTTGCTGCCAGAAACAGTGTTTACGTTTCACAAGAATCTCTATGTACGAGGATGAGCAAGGTCTTTTTGTCCGATGGAGAAGTATGTTAGTTTCCTCGCGTGATGACTTTGTTTCTTACAAGCAAATTTCTTTACTTTCATTCGAACGTGCAAGATGCACTGTATTTTGCCAGTAATAAATCAGAGAAGTCGTTGAACTACATTGAATATTAAGCTTCTTTGCTTCGTTTTGGAATATGAGAACTTGATGTAAAAAAGGCTAGACCTCTACTTGGCAAAGGGTATTAATGATGAAAATTGATAGTCAACTTCTTGATTGCTGCAATTTAAACTTGTGCGTACTGAAAGTCTACAAAGGTGATTTTGCGGTTACAACTGTAACTTCCATTTCTCTGAAGAAGATAAGCGTCTCGCATAATCATGAAAAACAATGGATATAAGAAAGTACCAATATTTTGTCTTTATTGTGCCCCAAACTATTCTTTTTAAACATCTGAATACCGCATGAAAGAAAAGAACTTAACAAAAAAACTAATTAGAAGAAAAACTGACAATTAAATTGTATGTGTATAGCGATCCCTAACATAACAAAAGTCGAGTTCACAAAATAGATCAATGCTCTGCTAGCTAACAGAGGGTGTTATGATTGATGATATAGCTTGGGGCATTGGTGTGTTTTAGCAATTCTTGATCTCTTTTGATCTTGAATATTCATTTATGTTTTTCAGTAATTTGTTTTGCCATGACACTGAAGTTGTTCAAAATAGAAAATTACACACACTGACTTGAATAATCCTACTCTGTCTTGGGTCATTTAAAACATGAACAGCACACAATAATACAGACTAGAGCACCACCAGAATCACTAATACAAAAGATATTATGACTTATGTCTTGTAAGATTATATATGTTGGTTGATATAGCCAATGTGCTTGTAACCACGGCAAGAACTATCATTGTTGCTGCGATTATCCTGCCCCTCGTTGTTGAGATACTGTGAACATCTCTGTCAGTGTCATGGAAAGAAAAGAAACATGAGATGGTGAAACTTTTCAAGATAGAACATAAAACGGGAATCAATTTATGTAGGACAAAGGTTATACCTCAACACAATAGAACCTGGAAAGATAAAGGCAAGAGACACAGCAGAGGTAGATCCCATAAACTGAAAAATATACCATATGTCTGGAAAAGTAATTGCTGCCAGGTAACTGAAGACTAGTAAGAATATAGTGATGGACAGAAATCTGGTGTTGTCTTTTGCCAGAAGTGGCTTTGTAGGGAATAGAAGTTCATCAATGTTTGCCCTCAAGGAGAAGTTCAACAGAGGAAACACCAACATCAGATGCATAGCGTAACTCAGTCTTACTATGTCATTAAGTAAAGCTCCAGTCGCCGTGCCAGAACTTCTATCAAAATTAACCAATATATCAGCCATTATTGATTCTCCAAACAAGAGATACCCAAATACTCCTGTGGTGAAGTAAAGAACAGCGCAAAGTACAAGCGAAATTCTGACTGCTAAAGTCATCTCCGAAGGTTCACGAAGCTCCAAACTAATAGGATGAACTGCACATAAAGAAAGTTTTTAGTAGGCCAATAACAAACCATTCATGATTCAACAATTTCATTGCTTAAAATATCTGAAGAGTTTAACTCACCATTAAAATGAAACGTGAAAGCAGTAACGATTACTGGAACTGCGGTAAAAAGATCAAGGAATGAAACTTCATTGTCCAGATGAGGTAGCAGTCTGGGGTTGTTGGCTTTGCCTTCTATCAGTGCAGATATCGCCATCACTGAACTGATGCCAACAAACACTACTGCCAGGAGAACCGATATAGCTGAGCTGAACCTCAGTGATTCTGGGAACACAATAAGCTGACGACCTTAGTAATCTTCATCCATGACTTCTAGAATTTGATAATTACTATTAAAAAAAAAAAAAAAGCTGCCAATCAAGAATGACCCTGTTAAGAGATAAGGGTCTGAAATTATGCTAGTTAGCAACTGTTTGTGCCAAGTCAATTATTGCAGGTATAAGAACACTATAATTTCTACTTACTTATGAAGATTAAAACCTTCTTTCTTGAGTTTTATCAACGGACGTCAAATGATTCATTTGGTAAATAAAAAGGTGAAAAGGAAGAAAGATATTAGTGAACTGCAGCTCTAACCTAGACGCCTGAATAATACCAGTGGAAGCATCACAAAGACGACAACAATGAGGACTGCAAAAGCTCGTGAATTCCACCAGTGAACGCCAAACCATTCTTGCAGGACACCTAAGTGCACCGATCCTTCCTGCTTATTCCCTGACAGAACATCCCCTGAAAATTGACAAATTTTCAATTAGAATTTATGTGTTCGGATACAAAAGAGGTCCGATTTCCGAGGGTTTCAAAATACAAGTAGATCAAGAATGTTAAACTTAATTAATAGGGAACAAAAGAACAGAGAAAAAGAAAGAAAAAACTACAGATCCTACTCTTTTGGATTCAAAACTACTTAGCAGCGTTTTGACATGAAAATGATATAGCCAATCAAACAATTTCAGATATGAAAGAAAATTCATAAACGCCTTTGAACTCTCCCGAGCTTATTTTGTGAGAAGAGTAATGGGTGACTCTCAATTTCATATGTTGCTTTAACAGCTAGAATCCAATAAAAGTCTTATCTTTTAGCTTCCAGTGTTAGAAAGAGAGCTCGGCTATACTTGAAAGAAATCCAAGCAGCAAGTAATCTTACACTTAAAGAACCGAAGTTAGAAACGTATTCTTACCAATGATAATCAAATAAACGATCAAGCAGCCAAGATTAGTGATCAGGACACAAATTTGCACTGCCAAAGAACCCACCCAACCAAACGCCTCCTTCATGACACCAGCGTATGTCGTACTATGTCCTGATCGCGTATACTTGAGCAAGAACTCCACAGAAACATCAGCCAGCCACGCTATTACCACAATTAGCACAAAAGCAGGGACTACACCAATCACTTTGAGGGTGGCAGGTATTGACATAATCCCTGCACCTACTATACTAGTTGACACATTGAATACCGCTCCCGATACCGATGCACTTTTCTCCGTCGGCTTTTTCTCTGGCAGAAGCGGAGCATGTATTCCGGCGGCTGGCGACATTCCGGCTTAGAAGGAGGTACTAGGTAAGGTTGTCTTGTTGTACATTAATTAACATAAATGTGCGTATATAAAAGAAATGCAATGACCAAAATGCAGTGGTAAAATAAATCACGTAATGTCTATGAAGCAGGGTAAATTTGGAAGAACCTATGAGGAAGTTTGTTGGGGTTTTGCATTAATTAAAATAAGCCAACTTGGAAGAGATTTTGTATAATTGTTACAAAGGGAGGCTGAATGTGGACCTAAAAGCTGCTGTCGTACATTGATACGACAGGATGTGTGTGTGATGTCTGCTGGGACCAGATGGGTCACCTCTATTTGTTGAGGGATCTGATCAATGGATGTTTTACAATTCCTTTTGAGCTTCCATTTGTGCTTGCAAAGGCTACCAGAGTTTCCAAGTGAACTGATTGATACACCACGTGATGCACGATCTAATATTCTACACGCTGAACGGAGATCAATACTGGTTGCGTCTTAGTCTTGACGAAAAAGATAATAGACATTCAAAGCAAGTATTAGGAAAGTAAAGATAAGAGCATATGATTCAGCGGCAGGTAGGGCTGTTGATTGTATGTTTGAACTTTGAACCAAATCCTGAAGAATCAATGGAGTCTAAGATGAGTTGGCATATTTATGAACTACATACCACGTCAATAAATACAGTCTTCCATATTTGACGTTGTTCATTTGATTTGATACAGTTCAGGCACACAAAATTAGGGGCTCCGGTTGACTTTGTTGCCCATTATGAAATAAACTAAATAATACACAATCCACACACAAAAAATGAAAATCACGAGCTGTGCAAGTTGGCATAGATTGCAATTGAACTGGTGAATACAGCCAGGACTATGACTAATACGGCCATGATCTTATCCCATGTGGTTGAAATGCCATGCAAATCCCTGTGAAACAATAAAAGGAAAAAAAAAAAAGAAAAAAGAAGAGGATCTAACAACTGTTGAAGCTGGAATGGAGCTAGAGTAAAATGGGTACCTGAGAATGATAGCGCCTGGAAAAATGAAGGAGAGGCAAACAATGGTGGATGATCCCATGATCTGAAAGAAGTACCATATATTGGGAAGAGCTATTGCAATTGTGTAAACAAGAGCTAATAGCACACAAGTGAGGGACACAAATCTTTTGGTATCATCCGTTAACATAGGCCACTTGGGGAAGAGTAGTTCATCTATGTTGACCCTCAAAGAGAAGTTCATGATAGGAAACACAAGAGCCAATGCAACGCATAGCTTAACCGCACTATAGTGTTGAGTGCTTGAGCAACTGGAGAATCAGACCATTGATCGAAGTTCACTAAGATGTCACCCATGATTGAGTCACCAAAGAGTAGATACCCAAAAAAGCCAACGGAAAAATAAATTGCAACTGATATAATCAGAGAAATCCTGATAGCTAAGCTCATATCCGAAGGTTTGCCAAGTTCAGCTCATATTGGATGAACTGCATTGGTTAAAACAAATTTCATCACCTTTTCTTGCAGATTCAACTTTATAAAACTATAACAGAACCATAAAAATAGTTCAGCAGTAAAGTAATCAAACAAGCTCTGAAGATGATGAAGTAAATTGGTCACTGTACGAGTAATCCGTACACATTTGAGGACCATAGCATTACCATTGACATGGAATCCCAGAGCTGTGACAAAGACAGGAATTGTTGTGAAAAGATCCCACACGGAGGATTGATTGTTAAAATCTGGGAAGAGCCTCAATTTTTGAGTCTTTCCTCGCCACGTTGCATATATTGCCATACCAGAACTAATGGCAATAAACAATACCGCAAGGAGAATGGAGATTGCTGAAGAATACCTTAAGGAATCTATTGGAATTGGAAAAAAATCAGCGAGTGGATTAAAAAATTGCACCAACATAACTAAATAATTGTATGAAACATGTCAAAGAACATACCTACACGGCGTAAAAAGACCAGAGGAAGCATAACAAAGCTTACTAGAAAAAGAAGAGCATAAGCTCGAGAGTTCCACCAGTGGATGCCAAACCATTCTTACAAAATGCCCAAGTGCAGGGTTTCTCCAAATTGAGTCCCACATAGAACATCCCCTGGAAGAAAAGTCTTAAAAACACTTACAGTCTTACCAGTAGGGACAGTTTCTGTATGCACTGTTAAACAGGAGCAACTAATAGTACTATGACTAGTATTCTGTGTAATGAAATAGGTTGCCAAAAAGAACAGGACTTACCAATAATGATGAGGTAAATGACAAGACAACCAAGGTTAGTGATCATAACACATACTTGCACAGCTACAGATCCTGAAGAACCAAATGACTCTCTTAGAAGGCCAGCATAGGTAGTGGACTTCCCTGATTTTGTGTACCTCAGCATAAACTCCGCCGTCACATCGACCAGAATTGCAACAAACACGATCATTACAAACCCCGGAATTATTCCTAAGACCTTCATAGTTGCCGGAACTGACATAATCCCAGCCCCTATCATGGTGGTTGATATATTGAGAACCGCCCCAGAAATTGACGCACCGCCATTTCTTGTTATTTGACTCTCCAGAGACCGCTCGGTTGTCAAGAGCGGCGCCGCCACGCCGCCGTCGTCTTCCTTAGCCTGATTCGTCATCTCTAACTAACTTATTGAAGATCAAAACAATGGTGGTCGTATTTGGTTTACAACATACCCATAAAAAAATTATTAGATTGTCAGGTTCCTATATAATAATCAAAGAAATGATACAACAATGTCGGATATTTGTTTATTCTATCACCAGGCATTATCCGTAATCTTCTTTTATCTCCCCAACGATCTTCTCCTTTTTTTTCTGAAAAAAAAATCTTGTGCAACTTTGAAATACATATAATTATTTTCACACAAATATACAGATTAAATTCACAGAGACATCTTAAAGTGAAATATAATATACCTCGTACCTAGGCCTTGATCCAACTAACTAGGACCTAGGTTGATTAGAGAAATAAGCCCAGCCATATGTTGGGAACCATAACCATTTTGTTATTTATTTATTTGGTGAAAAAGAAAAGTAAACTAAAAGCGAAGACCATTTCTTCATTTTAATCAAATCATAATTCATACTCTTGTTCCTTAAGTATCTTGTGATTTTAGTGTTACTTCTGGTTATTGCTAGCTTACACCTTAGATAGAGAAAGTCTCCATTGTTGCATATCCAAATCCACCGACAATTCCGAAAACAACTGGGAGAGAGAGAGAAATGGGAGATCAGTTGGGTCGAGCGGAGGAATTCGAGAAGAAAGCAGAGAAGAAGCTAAGCGGTTGGGGATTGTTTGGTTCCAAGTATGAGGACGCCGCCGATCTCTTTGACAAAGCCGCCAATTCCTTCAAGCTTGCCAAATCCTGTATCTTTGATTATTCTCTCTCATTTTAATTTGTTCTTCAAACTTTGATCAGTTGGAAGACAAATGGTGCAAGATATTTTATTGGAAATTTTAGGGTTTAGTGACATCATCGGAAATAGTGGATATTAAGTTGAATCGTGGATCTCGATTGATCGAGTTTTTTTTTTTTTAATGTTTGTTTGTGTTGATTGAGTTGAAATATGTCATGTTTATTCATTTCCTTCATTGCTCAATCGCGGTCTTGTGCGACACACTGTGAAGCTTGTGTTTTAGAATATTATAAGCATGTGCTTACCATCACTTTATATTTCTCCTTTGCAGTTAATTGGTTTTAACTGGATAAAAAGTCAGTACCCTGAGTTGAGATAGATTTTTTTAGCATCACAGGCTTGTTAATATCGTTGTCATGGTATTTCAGGGGATAAGGCTGGAGCTACTTATATCAAGTTGGCAAATTGTCATTTGAAGGTACTATTTTACTTCTTTGAATTAGCAGTGGAATTTTCCATCTTTAATTCGTTTATTTTTTGCTGTCTTGTGTATCTATGTGATTCAGTTTCATTTCCTTTTAGTTGGATAGCAAGCATGAGGCTGCCCAAGCTTATGTTGATGCTGCTCACTGTTATAAGAAAACATCCACAAGTGGTACGGTGGTGCTTAGCCTTATTATCTTTTTATTACATAGAAAAAAAAACATTTGGGGATTACCAAACTAGCTTGTTGCATTTTATTCACATGTGAAATATAAGAGATCTACATTTGAATTTTCAGTTCTTCATACTTTGCATTTGAAAGTTGTAAAATAAAATCCGGACATTCTGCCTTTGTATCTTTGACAGCAGGCTTTTCAAAACTTCAAAACTTGGTTATCTGTGTACTCTAGTATCTCTTATATTTCCAAAAGTGAACGGAGCTTCAATGCAATAGTGTGCCTATATCCCTTCATTCCTATATATATGACTCAATTGTTTCTTCTTTTGCAGAGGCAATATCTTGCTTGGCCCAGGCAGTAGATATGTTCTGTGATATTGGAAGGATCAATATGGCTGCAAGATATTATAAGGTATCCTAGGCACTTAGACAATTGTCGTTAAGCAATTTTTCATGTTGGGAACTATTTCGAATAGAGTTGCCATACACAACTTACATCATTTTTGATGATATGGTTCTTTGCAAAATTAATAATCAACACTTCCTATGATTATAATGTATCCTTTAGACATGTATTTAACACTAATTTAAGGCATACAAAGTGGGTTTATACGTTCAACAACCTGGCGTCGTGGTTGTGTAGGAAATTGCTGAGTTGTATGAGTCAGAAGCAAATGTTGAGAAATCTATGGAGTTCTACAAGAAGGCAGCTGATTTTTTCCAAAGTGAGGAAGTGACAACAACTGCCAACCAATGCAAGCAGAAAGTAGCTCAATTTGCTGCTCAATTAGAACAGTAAGCTTGTTAATGTATTTGCATTCTTGTTTTCTACTATTGCAACTATCACATTCTTTAGTACAGTTTTTATCCTTAATATCAACAGGGGGTTACATGCCTGGGGGATTGTTTGGTTTGAGACGTTATATTTTTAATTCAGGGATCAATGTGATTTTCTTAACCCATCTGCAGTTCATCAATGCTAGTTTCTATGCTATAACATTTGTGTTTTTGTTGGTGCCTTTTGGAGGACATAAACAAAAATATAAATACTCAAATGTTCCAATGGAAGGCCTTCTCTTAAGTTGTTCATATCTTACTGCATTTGTTGTTAAGTACCATGGACCTCAGTTTGTTGGCTGTTTCATTAATTGTAAAACTAGCATATCGTAGAAGTATCTGTTAATAGGTTGAACAGTTATTTTGCTTACAGGTCCTTGAGTTTGGAAATATGGCATTTTTGTGGTGATGATTCACTGATGTTTTAATTTGTTATTTAGTTATGCGTTAAGTAAACAGTTTTCATCCAATAAATGAAAAACATAGTTCTTATGTGATGTTTTTCTAGATACAAAGAGGCAATTGAGATTTATGAAGAGATAGCGAAACACTGCCTTGGTAACAATTTGCTTAAGTATGGAGTCAAAGGGCATCTTCTCAATGCTGGCATTTGTCATCTCTGCAAAGGCGATGTTGTTGCGATTACCAATGCATTGGAGCAATATCAGGTTCTTTGTTTGGGTTGTGATTTTCATTCACTTGCCTTTACCTGTGTGGTTCATCAAAATGAAAAATGTGAAATTCCTCTTGCAGGAAATGGATCCCACATTTTCCAGAAGTCGTGAATGCAAGCTACTAGAGGTGTGCTGTTTATACATTTTGGAGGGTGTGCTGTTTATACATTTTGGAAACATTTGAACATTTATGCAAAAATTTTCTCTGACAATATTGATTCCATTCATTGATCTCACATTACTGACTTTACATTTTGTTAAGATCAAAACTTCCTCTGTTGTTTATTTTTGTAAACCCTAATAATCTCTTTTATCTTCTTTGAATCCCTACCCCAACTGAATAGAAGATCCCTTTTTGGTCTATTAAACAATATAATGGCTTCGGTAACAATCATACTTGTGGCAGGATATTGCGGCTGCAGTTGATGAGGAAGATGTTGCAAAATTTACTGATGTTGTCAAGGAATTTGATAGCATGACTCCGCTGGTATCTTATTGTATCTTTTCTGAGTGAAACTTTTTATATGTAAACTGGGCTACGACGTGATGTTTTGCTATATCAACAAGAAATAAGACAATAAAGAAGTATAGTATTTTCACTGTACCTGCATGTTCTCGTATTTTATATTTTGGTTGCTTCATTTAACATTTGCTGAGAAGTGAAATTGTAATTGGGTACATTTATATATATTTTTTATCATGCACTAATTATGATTGAAACTTCTTTGGTGAAGTTGATTGTATCACAATTTTCTGATGATGTTTGCCTGGACTGTTATAACAGGATTCCTGGAAGACTACCCTTCTTTTGAGGGTGAAAGAAAAGATCAAAGCCAAAGAAATGGAAGAGGACGACCTCACCTAATATAAATAGGTTCTTTTCATTTTTAGAAATTTTTTTGCTATCAACCAATGATTGGATTGTAATATATGTTGGTGTCCAGTTACATTTCCATTACAATGGTTTCTGTTAACTATACGAATGGGCTAACAATTAAAATCAGAGTGTGTATGTTTTGCAATTGTGGATGTGATTTTGTAATTGGGATTTGGTGTTTTATGAGGATTGGTATAGTGGAGGATGAAATGAAGTCGTATTTGGACCCAAGGCTCAGCGCAGTAGTTTGCATAAATTGTTCTCAACCGCAATTCCTGGCTTTCTTGGTTCCAGCCTCGCATCACCCCCTTTGTTGTTGTATCGTAGTGACTGTACGTTTTGTGGAGTCGTGGCAAAACACTGAGTGCCTTTTCTCTTCCTTCTCGCGTTTGTATGATTTGGTAGGATTGAGCTTCAAAAGCTCCAAACTCCAAACTGAAATTAAATGGGCTGGTACGAGCAAAATCAAAATCGAGCAGACTCTTAATCCGCTAATCGTACCTATTTTATATACTCTTATATAAAATTAGTGATCCAACCCTTGTCTGTAAATCGTGTTCTTAATCGTACACGTTATTATGGTTGTTCCCAGTCAACACTTCAGGGTTAGGGCGATTGGTAAATGGTAGTGGCAGGCACATCATCAGTTATGGCATTGAAACCACGTTGCTTAGTGCTGTCGATCTTATTATAATTATTATAAAGGGAGAAAAGAAAAGCTTGCACTGCACCTTTTTCATAGAATATGTTGGTTTCGTTTCGTTACAAGATACTTACCATACCACGTGGAATTAATGATGATGTGTCGGAATCACTTGGTCATCTCTCAAAGAAACATAACATCGGATGGAACTGAAAGATATCTCAACTGATAAACAAGTTATCGTCGTATTCAACTTTTAATGACGCAGCGCAGGCATTGCCAAATTGAAGCACCTATGTCGTTTGAACTTCCTCCATCTATCTCAGAACTCTAGTCTGAACATAAGAAAACTGAAGTTCTTGAATCAAATGAGGTTGGCTTTTCACATTATAAGGCACTAACTAACGGGAGGGCCTCGCATCGCATGCTTCTCTCTTCCCATTGATGGATGCGCGTTTCGTTGGTAATTTTTCTCTCTGAAACGTCCTGGCGGTTTCATTAATAGTTGCTCCAGTTCTGTTAACAAAAGGGATTGCTTTCTCAGACCAGTTTCTGGGTTTTGAAGAAGGCGAAATTTTTGTCTCTTAATTCTATAATTTGGTAGATTATGGATTTGGGTTTTTGTCTTTATGGCTATCTGGAACGAGTGAATGAGCTTTTGCTGCCATGCTCTGGTCTTAGTTTGGGTATGTTGTTATTTTGACAGATTTCTCTCCTCTATTCAGTCCAGACCCTCTCTTTTTACCGAGAAAGTTATATACCTGTTTTTACTGTTAAGGTTATCACATGACATATCTCATAAGTTTACGATATTGAACTTGTTCTGGCTATTTTTGACCACATGATGTCGGCTATGTAATACAGATTAATACACATTCAAACGCTCAACCTTTAGGGAGAGAATGGATGCCAATGCTAATGGTGATCAAAAAGTTGACATTGGGAAATCCATTGGGGTAGAAAATAATAGTCAAATTCCTCTTGAAATTTCAACATCAAGGACACTACTGAGCAATGGAATTCCTTATCAAAAATTCTGGAAAAGTTTAACTGCCCTTCCCAACAGAATGAAATTCATAAAACTTGATTCTGCCTCTACCAGATTGAAGGAGTTGGCTCAAGGGAGAGATGAGATTTCACCTTCAGTGGTATCTTCGGACCATGGCTTTCGAGATCGCATCAGTGACGTTCTTTGTCTGAAGATGGATTGGACTTTGCTCGTAAAAATGAGCAAAGAATGGCTAAGAAACCCAATGAATATGGCCCTCTTTGTGTGGATCTTGTGTGTTGCTATCTCAGGTGGAGTTTTGTTTCTTGTCATGACGGGAATGTTAAACAAGGTACTACCAAAGAAGTCCCAGAGAAATGCTTGGTTCGAAGCCAATAACCAAATTCTCAATGCCCTGTTTACTCTTATGTGTCTGTATCAGCACCCAAAACGTTTTTATCACCTTGTACTTCTTTGTAGATGGAAGCCAGAAGACATATCTAAACTCAGAATGATTTACTGCAAGAACGGAACGTATAAAACCCACGAATGGGCCCACATGATGGTTGTTGTTGTTCTCCTGCACATCAATTGTTTTGCTCAATATGCACTTTGTGGTCTAAACCTTGGATACAAGAGATCACAGCGACCTGCAATAGGAGTTGGAATATGTATGTTGTTTGCAATCGCTGCTGCTGCTGTGGCCGGAGTATACAGCATTGTTAGTCCACTTGGTAAGGATTATGATTCTGGAGTAGATGAGGAAGCTCCCACCCAGACCATCGCTAGTGAGAGCAAGAGGCCAGATCAGTTAAGGGTACTATCACTAGAAAAGAAATGTTCTTTTGCAACCAGAGGTGATCAAAACATTGTTGAAGCTAGACCACAGTGGAGTGGAGGAATATTAGATTTTTGTGATGATATTTCACTTGCATACCTATCACTTTTCTGCTGTTTTTGTGTTTTTGGGTGGAATATGGAGAGGCTTGGATTTGGGAACATGTATGTTCATATTGCAACATTTCTCCTTTTTTGTATGGCTCCATTCTGGATTTTCAACTTGGCCGCCATTAATATTGACAATGAAACAGCGAGGGAAGCTTTTGGACTTACTGGAATTATTCTTTGCGTATTTGGTTTACTTTATGGAGGCTTCTGGAGGATTCAAATGAGAAAGAGATTTAATCTCCCAGCTTACACTTTTTGTTTTGGTCAACCATCAGCTTCAGATTGTACACTTTGGTTTTGTTGTTCTTGGTGCTCCCTTGCTCAAGAAGTTAGAACTGGTAATTCCTATGATATTGTTGAAGAAAAAGTTTGCAGGAAACAAATGGACCATAGATGTAAAGTCTTAAGTGATTCGAATTCTCCACTTGGCAGCAACTTTAGCCCTTCCGATATTGAGGTGGGCTGCTCTCTGAGTCCTACCACTGATTCACTGGGGGCCGCTAACCCTGATTGGCAGCCTTATGATGTGAAAAACAATACTTTTACAGGAGGTAATGGTGAAATCATGATAGCACCTACTCCTCCATTGATTGAAAAAGAAGCCATTTAGCTGGCAAACGGTGCATATACTTGGATTTGTTTTTCATTACAAAATACATGTATTGTAGTTTTTAAGCTCATATTCATGTAAAGGCCTCTTAAACATGTCCTGCAAATCCTGTTGATTGCGAATTGAAGTTCTATGACCTGAACTGATTTTATCTGATGGCAATATTCTTTGTTTATGATACACATCCCTCCAGAGCCATCCCTTAGCTAATGTTGCACCTTTCCTGTAATCGACTTTTTTTTTATTCTTCAAATTTTGGTCATTCTTTTGAAACTTGTCTGACCCACTGTGCTATCTGGTCATCAATATTTTGCATAAAGTGTGGAGAGAAAAGCCTGAACAGTTACTGAGGTAGCTTGAGTGACAAAAACATCATGTAATTAGCTTGTAAGGGATGGCTACACAAAGAGATAAGCATAGTGAGGCAGTACTTAATTTCAGACTATCTGTGTGTGTATTAAAGTTTCCTTTATTATACGTGCACGACAGCACGAGTGAAGGCGTTAAGCAGACAAGAGTTTGATACACATTTGGAAATTCTCATTTATCTAATATTTCGAGCTACATCAGATTCTTAACCCTTAATTATCTCCGAGGAAAGTATATTGTGTGGTCTTCGATGATGAATTCGGATCATGTTATCATTTTGGCATGCTGGAGCCCGTTTTAGTCTAGGCAAGTTTTCAGTTCACTGATCAGTTATGTTTCCTTTTCTTTTCTTTGAGTATAGTTCTAGTTCATTTGTTATGGCACTGCACTTACAACGTCAAAAAATACAATTGCGAAGATCTTTAAGGTTGCATAATGCTACAATAAAGAAGTAAAATTTGCAGTGTTTCTTCCACTACCACGAAGATTATTAACAGGACACATCTCATGTTGCAAGTTGTTTCATTATGAGTGCAAATCTATTCAAAGAAGCACACAGAACTCATGTACAAGAGATGGATGATTATTTCTTAATAATGGGGTGGTTATGTTGTCACATTATGGGAGGGGGCCACATTTATTTGGTATTTGTATGTACTTTTTCTGTTTATTTAGGTCATGATAGGTAAGTTTCTTGATATCGGATGGACCGTTCTTTAACATAGGTCGCAATCAAGACCAACATTTCCCCAGCTCTCTGCTGTTTCTTTCATATAATTAATGGAGAGTTAGCAGCAGTAGCAAATGTGAGTTTGCAACACCTTTCGGTTGATGTCTCTATTTTTTTTCTTGGGGGATCAAAATGTATTTTATTGGTTGCATTAGATGCCAGATAAGTAGAGATTGTTGATGCTTTTATTTTAACATGGTCTGATGCAATATAAAAAGCAGTTGCTTTAGCCAAATCCACTATGAAAGAGCCAAAGAGGGTGTCGGTTTACTTGTATGTAGTGGTGCTATGGCTTCTACGTTCTCTCTTCCCTTCACTGTCAAGATTAAACTGATTCTAAGTACTGACATTTAGCACAAAAGGCAGGCTGATATAGAAAAGAGAAGAAAAGAAAAAGAGCTAGATTTGGATTTTACTTGTCTTCACCAAAAAGAGAGAAATTGTTTAAGGAGGTGAGGCAGAGATCATGTAAACTTTGAGGACCACCGAAAGAGCAAAACTCCAAGCCGAAGTATGCCACTTGATTAAGGAAATGATGACAACAATAAACATGCTTGTCAAATAACTAGATCCAAGAAAGGTTGCAGGCTTGTAAGTGGCATTTAAATAATTAAATGAGCAAAATTGTAAATTTAATTTTAATATTTATTTCCTCTTTCTAATGCTTTTCATGTACACCAGTGAAAAAATATATTAAGACTGTTAAAAACTCCATAGAAATTAAATTGTTATTATTATTGCATTATGTCTTAAGTTTGTATTTAAGTTTAAACTTGTTTAATAGTATGTGTAGTATGATGATGATTTTTAGTGTGAAAAATAAATTATATATTCTCGCTCTAAAATATTTTAAAACTTTATTTTTACATTTTTAGGGGTAAATTATATTTGAATATTTAAATATTATTTAATTTTGTAATACTATACATAACTACTAAAAGTAGTAACAAAATCTTCAAATTTTAATTTGTTGCAAAATTAGCCTATCATTAACTCTTTAATTAACGAAGTTGGCGTGACACACAGTAAGACCTATTACCAAATAAGCATTTACGTGGCCAAAAATTTACAAATAAGCAAATTTATTAAAATAATTTAAAAACATAAAATGTATTCATGTAAAGACATTGAGAAGCTCTTGAGGAACTTCTTATCGATAAGGGATATGAGTTTTAGGCCATTTGCTAAGGCCAAATGGAAGGATATCTGTTTAACCTAAAGATAAAGGGGGCTTAGGAATAAGATTTATACAATATTTAAAAAAACTTATTAATGAAAAAAAGCTTCAAAGAATCATTACTAATAAAGAATTCTTATGGGTAAAATGGGTGAATGAACATTATCTAGGAAACACAGGCATATATATAATAAAACCTAAAAAGGACACTTCTTGAAATATGTTGTAAATCTTGAAACTTAGAAGGAGTTTATAGCCTTTCATTTAGTATAAGATAGGAAACAAGGGTAGCATATGGTTATGGACTAATAATTGGAGCCTAATTGGCCCTCTTAATTAATTGCTAAACTACTCAAATATCAAGTTACCGTATCCTTCTAATGCTAGAGTTATGGTGCTGATTTATAGAGATAGATGGAGTTGCAATAATAGATACAATGAATTCTTTCAAAGTTGTTTTCCCCCCACCTCCCTAACCCAAATTAGGATGATAAAGTTCTTTGGCTAAGGAACCCTTAGGAGGTTTCTTTAACAAGTCTTGTATAAATGCCCTTAAAGAATCACTTCCTAAAGTCTCTTGACATTCCATATTTTGCAATAAGCTTCTAACTCTAAAAGTTTCATTTGTATTGTGGTTTACAGTTAAGGAGAGATTATCTATTATAGATAGGATCAAGTATGGCTCTAGTCCTTCCCCCTTATGTAAACTCCATATGGTTTCAGCTAAATCTATTAGCCATTTATTCTTTGAATAGCCCTAGTCTAAACAGTTATAGAATGACACTCTAACTATATGTAATTTAATATGTCAAGCTTTTGAATGGAGAATGATTATTTAATGGATATTTGACTTATGCTATTTAAGTAAGGATGGCGTAAAATTATGTCATCTAGCTTTTAGCTGCAACGTCTATAGCCTATAGAAGGAGAGGAACCTACAAATATTTAAAGGGCAATCCTGCCTTCCTAAATTAGTGTGCTTAAAGAATGTCAACTAAGTAAGGCAGATTATTCTAGCTAGAGGGAGTAGGGTTTACTCTCTTTCTTAAGGATTGAAGTTGCATTAGAATATTTAGTCTCTATCTAATTCTGATTCTTAGATTTATATAATTAGAAAGGAGATATATTTAGCTAATCTTATAAATTTAAATGGTTCATTGTAGCCTGTAGACTTAGGTTGTTGTTCTAATAATCTCTTTAATGTTTATATTGATGCTAAATCTGTAAAGACTTAAGGCTTTGCTTTGCAATGGCTTTTATAATTTTCCAAAAAGAATCCTAAATTTTTAACCAAACTATCTCCTCTTCCCTATTAAGGGAGTTAGGAGTATTCCTTTATTCTGACAAGTACATCTATATAGGATCTACATTCAAGGAGTTTGTGGAATATTATGATATGTTTATATAAGATAGTTTGAAAAAGAAGCTAAAGTAGATGTTGAAACTCAAAACAAGCAATTTTTTGTAAGATCATTGTTCGTCTGTTGAGAAACAACTGTCAATAATTTATACAAATGTAGTTTTCAAAAAGCTTCAAGTTGAAGTATTAGAAGTTGTTTTATATCACATATAAAAGGAAAGTAAAGATGAGGAGGCTCTTACATTTTAGGTGGAGGATTTTAAAGAACGTTAAAATTTTTTAATATCTTGGAATATAGAAGCTTTGAATGTGAGTTGTACATGTTGATCATTTAAATACAAAGAAAGGAGAGGAGATGGCTTTAGTTAGATTATAGGAAGAAGAGGAGATGATTTTGAGTCAAAATTTAGGTTTTATATTATTTTAAATAAATTTTATGATGTATAAATGTTTGTTCTACTTGTTAATTGGTCCTATTGACATGGGACCTAGAGGGATAAAGGAAAATTAAATTTTTAATAAATTAAAAGTTTGAGTATTTTATTGTAACTTTTGATAGTTTTGTCTTGTATTAATAAAATTAGAAAAAGTTTAAGATTTTAAATATAATTTATCCTATTTTTAATGTGTTATTTATAATGAAGAATATTGACATAGACATAACTAAGAATATATATATTGGACTGCTCTCAAGTTTGTAGGCATATACAATAAATACTCAAAGTATTCAAGGTGTTCTTAACAAAGACACTTTGATGCTCAATTTAGTGAGAGTTGAGGATACTAAATATGTAGAGAAATAGCTAATAGAGTTTAATAACAATATGAGAATTGCTTGGGGTGGCTTCTTTTCATAAGCAATTGTTTAAAAAGTATAACTGGACACTAAATATCACAGTATAGTTTGGATCTAACTTCTAATAGAAAGTTTAGTTGGTCTTTGATTAGTAGTCTAATTCCTAATATAACTAAATCATATCTTGATTGAACTTTCTCTTTTTTGACAAGAAACTCTCTTACATAGGGTTAAAGCTCACAAATGCTAAAGAAGGGTGATGAGTCGTGGTAAATATATTAGATGCAATCCGTACACTCATTAATGGTCCATTATTAGCCTTAGAGTTTCTTCTTGAATCTTAAATCAAAAATGAAATTTTTAGTGCCTTAGGGTTGTAGGGATTTTCTCTTAATAAGGATAACCTTCAATAAGGGTGAGGATAATCTTTTAATCACTTAGCCATTTCATCATAAGTTTTGCAATAGTAAGGCCAAGTTACTCCAAAACCTTTTCTTAAATTCTAATTAACAAATTACTACAAGCATGTTAGAGTAAGTATCATAAAAACATCAACTTTCAGACATTCATCTTATATTTACATAGTTTGAAAAGAATCTTCCTTTGAAGGATGCTCTATGAATATTCATATAAAACATAACTATCTCTCATAATGCAGAGACGTTTCCACTACTTTAGAGAGATAAATCATCACTTAATCTTAATCTTTTATCTAGGTCAATCTCAACTATTCTTCCCTGTATAAAAGGTTTACAATGTGGAAGATGACTCACTTTTGTTATACTCTAAAAGTTGTTGAGAGAGAACCACCCATGCCTTTTGTATATATACTAGTATTCTTGATAGAGAAACCACTTATGCATTCATTGTCTCTTTCTTTTAAAAGAAACATCAACCTTCGAGCATCCATTTTATTCACAACTCAAGCCTACATAAGACATATTGTTGGATCCCGTTTCCGGAACCCAACGATCCATCCGAAACGATCAGTTTTTTTTTGAAAGACATATCAATTTCTCATATGAATTTCACCAATTGTACACAAATCCATACACCATTTCATATTTCATAACCCTACACGAATCCATACAAAATTTCTATTTTCCTATTCATAC
>JAOQMQ010000196.1:10307015-10318726 GCA_027563845.1 Erythroxylum subrotundum
AATTATAAAGATGTTACCCACAATACATACAGTCACAAAACCCATTTCATGCTTTAACCCCCAAATATCATTGTAATGTTACCCAAATATCACATTAAACAACACCAATTTTCTCATTTAATATCATTAAATAAATCAGATCTCCAAAAAAAGGTTCGGGGTCCAACACATATTGATGACTAAACAAGAATCATCCTTCAGAATATTTCTTGTGAAACACATATGTCTCTTATAATGCATAAAAGCTTTTACCATCCATAGGAAGACAAATCATCACCTAATCTTAGCAATAACACTGATGAGATTCGATATCAATAAGACATGATCAAAGATTGTTCTAATGTAATAAGTTAATTCCAGAATACAAATACGAAAATTCATTGAAAAAGATTTAAATTACCACATTCGAAAAAAGAAGGAATTGGGAATGATAAGATCCTAGAGTTTGATCGCCACTAACAAACTAGACAAGATCAAGCTTTTTAAAGAACTTTAAGCAATAATACTTTAAAAGATGGAAGAAAACCCTTTGAAAAGATATGATTGATCAATAATAATGTAAGTAGTTAATTATAAACATAAGAAAGCCTTTTATAAATATAAAACCTTTAAAACTAGAATTCTAAAAGAAAATGATAACTTGAAATAACAAGATTCTAAATACTTAAAATTAAGTCCAATGCTTGCCTTGGCCAATGATGATATTATGTTTGTTCTTAAACATTCAGTGTGTAAAATAAAGACCAGTCTGGCACTAGTTATATATTGAACTTTAACGTTAGTTTGTTTATGTTTCTCCAATTTACAAAATCCAGTGAAAGACTGACAATGTTTTGCTTTTGTGTCCATTGTAGGTTATATTATGTAACTAGAATCTTCATCTTCTTTTTGACAGTTGACTTAAACCTTTGACAAGTAGGCTAACCCCCTCTTTATACATCCCTTATATAGAAACCCAAGTAGCTCGAATCAATACCCAATTTCCATCATTTCTCCTCCCTTTAAAATGATTTTTTCCTTAAATTAATACCTTTATGTACATAATCTAATACCACTTAATGCTTAATTAAGTAGGCATCTCTTATTTTTACTTTCTTTCTCAAGTGTCTACTCTCATTTCTTTCCCCTTGAAATCTCCTGCTTACTCTTATAAATCTATAGTTGATCTTTATAAACTTGCTTATGTGACAATAGAGTAATGGTAATCAATTTGTCATTTAATGAAAAGGAATACATGTTCTAACCTAAAAACCATGGGTTAGAGAGAAGGGCTCTCATCTCTTTGTTAGATGCTTAATTTCCTAGCCTATTTAAACTCGATTCAAAGAGTTTGATTGCCTTTTCTAGTAACTCGCCTAAAGCTCATCTTCCTTGCACTTAATTTTTTGAGCCATTTTTTACTGCTATGGGTAAGTCCAATCTCAACTTGTCCACCGTTCCCCTACCTCTACTAACCCTTTCCCCAAAACCTTACCCCCTACCTTGAATTATGTCCATGATTTTCCTCCCTTCCCTACCTTGAGTAATCCCACTAAGACCACATCTCCATCTTCAGATTCCTTTGTACCCTCAGCTAAAGAACATAACTTATTCTCCTCCTCCACTTTTAATCCTGTTAATGGTGTGGTCAGTAAGAATAAGGTGATTAAGGTTCCTTCCTAGAAAATCACCTAGAGTAACATGTAGGTGATTTAGAGTCTCTTGGATAGTTGAGGTATGTCATACCTTCTCATCCTTGTAGCCCCTTCCATGGAGGTTTTACAACTTGGTGCGAAAAATTGGAACTCAACCCTTATTGGTTACTTTTTGGAGAAAAGTTATCTTTTTCCTCCATTCAGTAATAGGCACATGCAAATTGGAAAAGATTTGGTCTTGAAAATGTCCTAACTAATGAAGATAATCTTTTCATCTTTAAATTTGCATATGTAGATAATGTGAAAAAAAATCAGGAGCTTAGTCTTTGGCACATTTATGAAAGGCCTATGTTGGTTATTAAATGGTATCTAGGCATCTTCTTGGACAAAACTAGGTTAAAAACCATACCAATATGGGAAATTATTCATAGAATGTCTCTAGAATATTGGTCGTTTAAGGGGCTTAGCTACGTTGTAAGCTTGCTGGGAAAACTAATTAGCCTCAATGGGAATATTGGCAATATAAAAAGGATTAGTTATAAAAGGGTCTATATAGAAGATCTCTTAGAGTTTATCAAGACTATGAGGTTTAATGAAAAGGGATAGTTGATTAAGCTTTGTCAAAGTTTCCTATCTATGGAATCCTAAAAGAAGGACCAAATGATGGTCTAAAAAGTCAAGAACAAGGAACCATGGTCAAATAAGGAGGGGCAACCGACTACGAACAAGAATAAATAAAGGACTTTCTTTACTCTACCTATTGAAGTTGTCTCTACTCTTAAGATCTCTAGCATTAATATTACTATAAGCCCTTTGCCTATTGAAATTGATATGAGACATACGTCTAGCTGGGAAAACTAATGAGACATACATCTAGCTAGGAAAACTGATCTCTAGTTGTTGAAAATATTTTGAGCTTAAAGCCTACTACTATCCCTGAGAATAAAGTTGAAATAAAGGAAAAATGTCCCATTATTCAACCTATCCCTTTAGAGATTGTAAAAGATCCTAGTCAAATCAGTAAAAGCATCACAATGTCACTTGAACCTTTCATCAACAAGAGTAGGACAGGTAAGAAAGCTAGGAAAAAAATTCCAATTTCTCCCCCTCTATATAAACCTACTCATCTAGAATGTAAGGGGCTTAAATAACCTAAGAAAATAAGTGACCTTAAGGATTACCTTTCCATAAAAAAGTCACATTTTGTGGGCTTAGTTAAAAGAAAAATAAAGAAGAACCAGTTTTTAAAGAGACTTTGGTTTTTGAAGAAGGAGTGGATCTCAGTTAGTAATCATAAAGCACTGTAATGGAAAGATAATCATCTCACTAGATCCTTTAATTTTTGTTCTCAGAAGATGCATATTCTTTTATCAATACTTACAACGTGACCTTCTTTTAAATCAATATTAAGCCCAAATTCTCATCCCCATAATATATGCCTCCAACTGGGATTCTAAAGAAGAAAGTTATATGAGGACATAAAAAAGATTGGAAATGGCCTTACTTCTTTATGGATCCTTGCAAGTGACTTCAACTACATTCTTTCTTTAATGTAAGCTCAAAGCTATATGAGAAATCCAAAACCAAAAATTGAAGAGCTTTGTCAACTCATAAGATAACTGGAGATTGCTAATCTAAATTTCTGAAGGAGACTCTTCATTAGAATAATATGAAATAAGGTGATTGATTTCAAAAAAAAAAGATAGACATGTGCATGGTGAACTCAACATGGACGTCAAACTTCCCTCTTAGTGATGCAAACTTCATGAACCAACTTACTTTGGCCCATTCCCCATCTATATTCAGGTTAAGCCTGAAGAAGGTAGGAGAAAGTCCCCTTTTTGGATTCATAATTCCTTACTGTAGTGTCCTAACTTTAAGGAAGCTCTTAACACGGGTCTTAGGTTTGAAGTTAAATATTTTAATGCTTATAAATGCCATTATAAAATCAAATCTATAAGGATGAACTATTGAAGATTTAAATAAATTAGACTAACCTAATGGTATGAGGGAAAAGAGAGGTTTTTGACATTTTTAATAAATGTTAAGAAAGGTTAACAAGGCATCCTGATAATCCTACTCTTAGACTGTAGGATGGTTTAAAGTTTAAGTATGCAACTGCCTTGTAAACCTCTAATTTTAAACTATTGTAAAAGTCTAGAATCAATTGGCTAAAGAGGGGAGATAGGAACTTTAACTTCTTTTTTAGGATGATCTAGGCTAAGAGAAATCATAATAGCATTATGGATTTTGAAGACGTTAAAGGAAATCTTATCACTAGTTACGTAGAACTTAAAAAAAAAGACCTACCTATAAGCACTTTAAAAAAACTATTAGGTACAAACATTAAGGTTTCTCTCATGTTTAATGAGCTCATAAATGCACTGCAGAATTCATTCCCTTTAGATTGCACAAATGAACTAATAAGGGAAGTCACAATTATGGAGATTAAAGATACTTTGTTTTACTTTTCCCCTGACAAAGCCCCAAGTATAGATGTCCTTAATGTTAGGTTCTTTCAAAGCATATAGGAAGACACAAGTGAGATGGTGATTAAATACGTTAAGGAATTTTTCATGTCTAGTAAGATTCTTACTAAAATGAACAAGACTTTTTGTTGGCCCCTAAAAATTTTCCTTACTATAAGCATGACTAGATTTATTTTTGGGGTTCTGCTATAGTAGCCATGTTGGAATTAATTAGCTTGTTAATGTAGGTAAGATAATATGACATGGGCTAAGGGCTTTGAATTATTAAAGTAGTGGGAGAGAAAAAGGCCAATTTTGGCAAGTCATGTAAGTTTAAAAACCATAACGCATTAAAGTAAAGGCAAAAAGGGACTTTATGCAATCATTAATAGTGTAAAAGAGAAGAAAATGGGATGTCTTACTTTTGGAAGAGAGAGAAAATGAAATTGAAGAAAGAAGAGAGAGAGAGTTTCGTGAGTTTAGAGAAAGAAAGAAAAGCAAGTTAGGTTTTGATTTTTCTTAGCCTTCAAGAGGGATTTTGAGAGTGATCAAGAAGGGAAAAAGGTAGAGGAAGATAAGAGCTTTCTTTTGAACTAAGCATTTCTTCATTTGGTGAAGATTTTAGGTAAGTTGTGTTTAATCCTTTGGAGTTTTGAAAGATTTTTGGTTCAAAAAGCTTAGGAAATGTATAGGTCAAAGTATTCTAGGATCAAGTTCATGCTTTTGGTCCTTTAGGTTTTCCATTTTGAATTCCATTGATTTTTGGGATTTTGTCAATGTTGAAGAAAATCAAGAAGGGCAAGAGGAGCAAGAGGAAAGGCATTTTTGAACAATCCATAGTCAATGACTTCAAGGTGGGTTACATTTTTATGATTTAGTAATAAGCCATTCATGTCTCTTTCAAGAAGTGGAATTAAATGAGTTTCAACTACTTCTAAATGCGCATTTATTGTTCTTTGAGTGCTTTGAAAATGTGCTTCATATTATGCATTATGAAAATGATTTTTGAAAAGGTATCAAGTTTAAGAAATCAAGTTTTCGAATTGTACCATCGTGGGCAACAAGTTTACAAGTCATGAAATACATGTTATGTGGGTTTGTGGTTGTCCCCTAAGTTAAGTCAAGTGCACTTTGACAAAAAGGCTTCTCCCGCTTGCCCGCTGGTGGCATGAAGCTCCTCATGGACTCCCATAAGTTCACGGTTATGCAAGACCATTATGTGGAAATGCGTAGTACGATATGTTCTGGATCCACCCGAACAAATTGATGTGCTTATGTGTTCATGATATGTCGAATACAGTGATGTATACATGTCATGCATTAATGTGAGGTTTTACAATGAAAATGATTATTGCATTTATTTTGCTTGTTACAGATTATAAAATTGTTACCTACGGGCTTTAAGCTCACCCCCACTTTCCTCCCCACAAACAGGTGATGAGCAAGAGATTTGAGTAGTCAAGGGCCAAGGCATCACTCCGCTTTTGAAATGTTGTTATATTTTTAAGCTAATCTTGTAAACCAAGGCTTTAGTTGCATTTTGAGAAATTATTGTTTTACAAAAGTTTGTATTTTGGATCATGTTGTAAGGTGGCTCGAAATGCCCACTAAAGCATTGAAAAACTCTTATTTTGATGCGAATGAAATACATACACATTATGATTTTTTATGGCTTTTCAAGTTCCGACATTGCTATATTCAATTTTTTTCAGAAGGGTAGGAATTGTGTTCTGTATTCAAGGGAAAATCTGGAATGAGCTAGGTAGAACTAGTAAAAAGTGCCTTCTTAGAAGTTGTAGATGATCTTTCCAGCTTTCCAACGATATAAAGTTTGTAATATTTGGACCTCCAAGTCGAAAGATATGACCCTTATGAGGGGAGATGCTCTGGAGAGTGTAGAAAGTGAGTTAGAATCGTCTTAGTTTGACTTCCCTATCGTCTTAGTTTGACGATTCTATTGTCTTAGTTTGACTTCCCTGTCGTCTTAGTTTGATTTCCCTATCGTCTTAGTTTGATGATTCTATCGTCTTAGTTTGACTTCCCTATCGTCTTAGTTTGACGATTCTATCGTCTTAGTTTGACTTCCCTATCCTCTTAGTTTGACGACTCTATCATCTTAGAATTTGCTTCGT
The DNA here is from genome assembly GCA_027563845.1 of Erythroxylum subrotundum. Taxonomy (NCBI): domain Eukaryota; kingdom Viridiplantae; phylum Streptophyta; class Magnoliopsida; order Malpighiales; family Erythroxylaceae; genus Erythroxylum; species Erythroxylum subrotundum. The sequence continues at coordinate 10,313,250 of JAOQMQ010000196.1, forward strand.
CTTAGAATTCCCTTCGTCTTAGAATTCGCTCCATCTTAGTTTCTGCTTCGTCTTAGAATTTGCTTCATCTTAGAATTCGCTTCGTCTTAGAATTCGCTCTGTCTTAGTTTTGTTTCGTCTTAGAATCTCTTCGTCTTAGGTTCTGCTCCGTCTTAGTTTTGTTTCGTCTTAGAATCTCTTCGTCTTAGTTTCTGCTTCGTCTTAGTTTCATTTCGTCTTAGAATCGCTTCGTCTTAATTGTTGTACATCGTCTTCGTTCGACCTTCTGCCTCTTCTTAATATCTTTTGTTCCATTTTTGATCCTATTTGAAATCGAATCTTGCTTCGAGTTCTTCAGGAAAGTTGCAGATCTATAAGTTTTCTTTCAAACCATCTAAGCATGAAATCAATCCGACATCTGTAACAAAAGTTATGGCAATTGCGTCAGGATAGGTACAATTTGATTGATGGTATAAACATGTTCGATTCTTTTGGGTATAACTTCCTCATCCGACCTCCAATGAAGTGATTCTTGAAGCAACGAAATTCTAACATCTTTTCTGTCGCTCCATGAAAGTTTGTACCTTTTGGAGTTGTTCTGAGAAGGTTTGCATTAGAGTAAGTGAGAGGTCGGTTGGGAGAGCATGATTGGAGTGTAGTATATCTTGGGCTGTAGAACTTCGATTTGAGATGATTCCTGTTTCAAAAAGGGGGGGGGGAACTAGTGACTTAGCTTCGGGTGTTTGACTGGTATGGGCACACCAACCTAGTGGAATAATGGCAAGTGACCCTGTAGGGTAATAAGCACAAGGCTCATGACTCCAGATGTTGGGCTCCGAAAACGGGGTCCAACACTTTTCTATGTCTAGTTCCAAATGTCCCTAATCTTGTTATCATGATTGACTATAGACTTATAACCTGTTACAATGTGATCTATAAGTTTATAGCCAAAATACTTGCTAACAGGCTAATAAATTCTTGCTTGTAATCATCATCCTTTATCAATGTTGATGATATTATGATTTCCCAAGAATTATTTAAGGGTTATAACTCTAAAATTGCAATCAAAAGCTATGGTTTGGAAATTGATTTCACTAAAGCCTTTGACTCTTTGAGCTAGAGCTTTATCCTCTCCTTTCTCCAAGGTTTAAGATTTCTTTAAACATTCATCTCTTAGGTGTAAAGCTGTATAACATTAGTTTCCTACTCAATTTTAATAAGTAGTGAACCAACAAGGATCCTAATAGTAGCCTGAGGTATTAGGCAGGGTAATCTCTTATCACTTTACCTATTTATCATATGTATAGAGACCTTATATAGGCTTACTAAGTTGAAAATTACTAAAGACAATTTTAAATATCATTATAAGTATGATAAAGTGGGACCTTTTCGCTCTCATTTATAGATGACTTGATACTACTGTGTGGTGCCACTCTTACCTCAATCAAGCTACTTATTAACTCCCTATATGAATCTTAGGTCTAGCCTTTAATCTTGGTAAAAGTTCCTTCTTCCTTTTAGCATATTCCAATCCTAATATTAGTACATAGCTTACGCTAAGGGGTTGAACCAATAATAACTTCCCTTGAAGTACTTTAGAGTTCCTTTAACTACCAAAAAGCTTATTAAAGGGGATTATTCTCCCCTTCTGAGTTTTATAAATAAGAAACTTGGTACTCTTACGGCAGAAGGTGGCTCCTATTACTACTTAATCAATTATGGACAATGGCGTGTTAAGATAAAAAATATGGAGGATTAATCATCATCTTTATTTTCACTGTGAGCAAAATTATGCTAGTTAAAAGACTTTGGAAACTCTGCTCTAATGGTGAAAACCTGTGGGCAAGGTAAATTGACCTCCATTTCTTGAAAGGAATAAGTATCTGAAACATACGAGCTAACCTTGGAATCTCATCGACATTTAGTTAGATTTTGAATATGAGAGAGTTAGTTAAAATACTCATGAAACAAAAGAATTGGTTATGGATACAACACCTTCTTCTGGTATAATCACTGGCATAATATGGATCCCTTTATAAACTAAGTGAATTTCAATCCTTGAAGTCAATCATCCTCACTGGCGATAAAGTATAATTCTTCATCAAGAATAACTACCCTTTCACTCTACAAAAGGTATAGGTGAAATACTGAATAGTAAGCCTCCTTACTCTCTTAACTCCTCTTTATAGACTAAAAAGGTTTCAACATTGAATAGCTCCCTATCCTTCACAACTAAATCTTATAAAAAGCTCCTGATGGATACTCAAAACCTGAAAACTTGGCATAAACTCATATAGGACTAATCATTTTTCCCTTCCCATTCCTTCATACTTTGGTTTATAACCTGTAGAAGCCTTAGAACTAAAGACTCCATCAGATTATCCATTCCTGATCTGGCTTACATCTTGTGTGATGAAGCACCTAAGACTTTGGATCACATTCTTTTTAACTGTAGGTACTCTGCTGACTTATGGAACAATATACTTAACTTTTCAAGTTATGGTGCTAAAACCTATGATGGACATATATTATAGTGTGGGCTCCTTATGTTTCCTAGCAAGCCAAGGTTGATCTAAAGTTGTTCATATATGCTTTCAGTGCTTTGGTTATCACATATAGTGAGAAAGGAACAGTCAAAATTTTAGTGAAGGGTCGTTAGACATAGAAACCAACTTACAGAACTTAAAGTGAAAGATTAGAACCAAGGCAATATCTTATAAACTCCAGTTTAATATAGCTCCTTTTATTTGTAATGGTTAGAACTTACAAACGATGTCCTTAATGGTATGATATTCCATTACTAGCTAACAACTTTTGTAGGTAATAGTAGGTAATCTGTAACTATTTACTTCTATTAATGAATATATTTAATTTTAAAAAAAGGAATACGTGTTCTTATACCCCTCATATATGAATTTCCTATTAAATTGTCAGGAATGCCTTAAACGAATGAGTCTTGCTTATATAGGAACCACATCACATTACACCTTAATGGCATATCTAGTATAGAAAGAGGTTTTTTTTCTTTATTCAGTCACATAATCCTTTATCATATGCATTCTCAATACCCTCCTAGTCATTAGTAACCTTCCCTTTTTGGATTTTACAATAATCTCATTGTCACTAGCATCCTCTAATCTAAATATATCACCATTTGCTTCTTCTTTCCTCGTAAATGCATACTCTCTATCCTCCCTCATCAATGTCACTCTCCCATTAGAATACTATGTAGTTATATGTCCTCCTCCTAAGTACTTGAAGCATTTGACATCTTGATCTCTAGTTGTAGAAAGAGGAATCGATCTTAACTTTCACCACTTGATGTGTCCGCTTTTAGCTTATTTACTCTATAATTTGACTTTAGAGTTTTATTTTCCTCTTTGCTACCTTGTGTTGCTCCATGAAAAAGAACTTGCACTATAAACAATAAAAAATTTAACATGCATCCTTTTAGGTTGCCTCTTCACATCATGGTCATGTTTACCATATCCTCCAATTTTACATGATGATGTAATTCCATAATATTCATAATTTTGGAATTCAGTCACAAATAAATTAAGTCATTCTCTCTTCATGATATTTCTCTATATTTGCTCTATCTACCACACTCTTAAAACCTTGAGTCAATGTTTGTAGCGTTTAGGAAAGATCCCTATAGTAGGAACTTGGCACAAAATATTTTCTTATCAACATTTTCATCTCCTCCAACATTATGATATGTAGTTCTTTGTTCCTCCTCCTAGTGAGAACTTATTAACATCACAAATTCACGATATACTTATTAAACTCTAAAGTAGGTAGTTTAAACTTCTTCTTTTCCAAAAAGTTATAACAATGAAAAACTAGCACCATAGGCTACTCCCACTTCAAGTAGGCATTTAGATCTATCTTCCCTATAAAAAGTGATATTCCTATCTTAATGCTTTTTATATTATTTTCTATCTTTTTTTATAATCTCTTTCGTATCCTACACTAATCATATTCCCTCCTTGTCTCTTTATTATTTATCCCCTTCCTCCTCTACCATCCCTTAGGTTTAACTCTCCTAAGTAGTTGGTAGCACCTTCAACTCCATCATTTGCCTCAAAATCATCCATACTAGTAGTTAGAGGTTGATTATATTATAGTATAGCTATAATAGCAGCTTCATATTTCTCCAATCTATCCCTAACTTCACCAAATTGTTAAAGGATTTGCTCATGATGTTCATGAACAATTCCTAGTCCACTCCCACTCTTTGCTCCTCACTTAATTTATCTTTGGACAAGGTTTTTACTTTAGGTTTGATTTATGTTGTACCTATATGAAAAGTCAGCAACAAAAGTTGTCTCTCATGTGCTTCTCTTCAAGTTTCATTTGACTCGCCACTTACACACTTGACTAAAGATTTTTTTTTAAGTAGACAATCTAAATCAATAATGCTAGTTTAAACCTTCCCCCTTTTTAAATACTTCCAAAGAAATAAATTTGGATAAATAGCAAACATATAAATAAAAACTATAGGCCAATGAATAAGAAAACTCAAAAATAGGAATTGAAACTCAAAGTACCCAATTACCCAATAAAAAAGAAGAAGAATATAAGAAGTTTAAATTGCACAATAAGAAAAACAAGATAATGAATAATTAGAGTATATCTAATGTATCAAATACCTTATCCCTATTGGAGAGAAATTAAAGCTCCTAATTTGTATGTGTATTGCAACTAGCCACTAAGGCACCATCTTTATGTAACTTTAGATTTCACCTTTTTAGGGCTTCTTTTGATAAAATCTAAAATTAGATTTTTTTTATTTTTCTTCTCTTTTTTTAATTGACTTAAAAACTCAAGAAAAAAGGAATAAAAACAAACGAACAACTTGTTTTTAGCAAAACTAAAGAATGATAAGAACAATAACAAACAATGATTATAAGAAACAAAGAAACAAGAATATTAAAAATGCAAATAAAAGATGTAAAAAACCTAAATATAAAATTATACTCTACTACCAAATTCTAATATAATTCTCACCAATATAATTGATGAGTTTGAATATTAATACAATAGGACCAATGATCATTTTAACATAATAAGTTAATTTAAGAATACGAATATGAAAAATATAGTAAGAAAGATATGAATTTCCACACTCTAGAAAATAAAGGATTGAAAGTAATAATATCATAAAGTTCGATTGCTATATAAGTTAGATAAGATCTAAGTTTTTAGAGAACCTTAAGCAATAATACTCTAAAGATAATAGAAATCTCTCTAATAGTTTTGATTGATCAATAATAATGTAAATAGTTAACTAAAAATATAAGAAAGCCTCTTATGGGCATAGAATCATTAAAACTAGAGTTTTAAAAGAAAAATAACAACTTAAAATAACAAAATCCTAACTAGTTAAAATATGAATATGACACTTCAAAATTCTCAAACGCAACAACCAAACGCAAGTCTATACCTAACACTTCAAAATTCTCAAAATCATAAACCATACTCAAAATCAAACTCCA
>JAOQMQ010000196.1:10332163-10342572 GCA_027563845.1 Erythroxylum subrotundum
ATGAACACCCCTAATTATATTCTCCTTGCAATTTTCTATCTTTGGTGGAATGATTCCTGTAAGGTCCACGAAGAAAGTAAAATGACATGCGTGATAGCTTATTGACGAATGCCATTTCAGATATACGCTGATTTTGAGTAGAAAAAAAGCTTGCGCCAAGGATATTTGTTTGCTCAAGTCAACTTCACGCCAACGTTATCCTCTGTCAATTTCAACACCTCATATCATTTTATCTTTTCTTTACTTCCAATCATCTATCTCTCTCTCCATTATGCTACTTGTATAATCATTTATTATAAGTAATGGACAATTTAACGAGTCGTAGTTTATTACGTATCTCTTATGTACTAATTAAGCAGATCACCCTTTCTTAGTTTGAGCTTACACGCAATTTGTATAACTTGGAATAAATCAGAACCATTTCCTTACCCGGCCTTTTTCTTTTCTTACAGTTGTAGATGTTTTGTTTAGTTCCCGATCAGGAACTTGGAAGGAATCACTTAATCAAAGCAATAAAGTAAGTTGACACTTAATAAAAGGATCAGAGAAATGATATATTTAAATAAATATATGCACAAGCATACGTTATTGTTTATCGGTTGTTTGCTTTAATTTGGAAACAACCGAATTTGGAAATGGTTTCTTAAAATTGCTAAGGTGAATGTGATCTAGTGAAAATGTTTACGATATGAAACTGTAATGGAATAGGGACAAGTTGGATAATGCTTTGAACAACATGATATCACATAAGGAGACAATCAATCTTTATATGTTTGGTATGCTCATCAAAGACATAATTATGAGCTATTTGTATGGTGTTGTGATTATTACAAAGGAGATGAATTGAGAGAGAGCGAGAGAGAGCGAGAGAGAGGAAATACATTTACCTTGAAGCAACCATCATAATTAAAAGCTCTTGGACATTGTGCCTATAAGAACTCAGTAATTTAATTTCATGCTAAAGTAAGAGATAATTGTTTGTTTTTTATTGTGCCACGAAATGAGGGATGTACAAGGAAGAAACAATAGTTAATGACAATCAATTAGATCTCCATCCTAGTCAACATCAGAGTATGCTTATAATTTTAATGGAGATAAATGACTAAAGTGAAGACAATGAAAGATAATACCTTTGATGTGATCAGGATATGAAGAACATCATATAAGTGGGTAATACGAGGAGCTAACATGAATTAATTGATGATGTGAACAACATCTACAATTTTAAGATGGAAGACAATTAGGTATATAAAATTGCCAACTAATTTTGATGATAAAAGAGTATCATCATTAAGAAGAGTCCTATTAGTAGCTGAAAGGTGAATATTGAGTTCGAACAGAGTGTTAGTAGTCTTGGTGTTAATGATACCAACATAAGTGATAAGATCTATAACATAATTTGCTTAGATAGATAATAGCTAAAATTCATCAGATGAAACTTAATATCGAAAAAATAACTCAAATTATAGAAATCTTTTATCTCAAATTATTAATGTAGAAAGAATTTGAGAGTGAAAATGTCCCTAATTTTTTCATCAATAATTATCATGTAATTATCCTATAGGAGAAGAAGAGTGCATATTTGAGTCATTTTATAAATGAATAAGATATGATCACAGAAGCTAGCCCAATAAAAGAGCTAAATTGGATAAATCAGGATTAAAAAGCTTGTTTTAGTCCATATAGGCTTTGCGAAGGTGCCTAAGTTTATTAGATGGATAATTATAACTAGGTGGAGGTTGTATATATACTTATTAAAAGATCACCATTAACGAAGACATCTTTTTACATCCATCTGAAATATACATTATGTTTACTGGTAGCAATTGCAATGAGACTGCATATTAAGGTCAAACGAGCTACAAGAACAAATGTCACTTTATAGTTAATGCCATGCTCCTAGATAAATCCTTTAGTAACCAATCAGGCTTCGTATCGCTCAATTGATCTATCAAATTTAGTTTTAGTTTTGTAGACTCATTTATAATTAACAATATATCCGTTTAGAGGTAAATCAACCATGTTTCAAGTATGAGTGCTAGTAAGTGCCTGTAGTTATTTTATTATTGCCTTCTTCTCCGTAGAGGTTCAAAACTTGTCTTGCGATAGGTGTGAGGTTTATATAAAGATATTATAAGTGAAATATAGATAAAAATCTCGAAGTAGAATAGAAGGATAACTTACTCGATTAATACATCAAGGAAAAAGTTGAGTAAGAAGTTATGATGAATGATTAGATGAAGAAGGATCATTTGGAAGAGGTGATGGATCCATAGATGAAGAAGTAATGAGATGAAGCATAGGTTGTGTCAATCTATTAGAACTACTATAAAATGATCTTACGAGAGAAATATTAGGAAATAAAGTTATGGTGGAATCATATAAGAATTTATGAGAAAGTTTATTGACGAGAAATTTTAAAATACTTGAAAATATCTTCTGTTCCTAGAAGGTTACACATGAAAGATACAAAGTCTCTAGTATAAAGGATCCTAACACCTATACTTTTTATACTATATCTTATATCTTAGGAGGATATATAATCATACTCATGTAACAATTTGGTATATTTATGTGGTTAAAGATGAATAAAATAAGCACCATTAAAGACATTGAGAGTTCAATAGTCAGTAGCATGATTCTATTAGCATTCATAAGGAGAGATGTTACCTATGACTGAAGTATGGATATGATTAATAGTATAAATAGCAATAAGAGTAACTTCTCCCTAAAAGGTTTTTGGGTAAGAAGAATAGAAGAGAAGAGCTCAAATAACATTGAGAATGTGTTTATATTTTTGTTTAACTTTACCACTATGTCGAAAGATACCTAGATAAGATCTTTAAATAATATTTTTCTTATCAAAAAAGGGTGAAAGATTTATCTTTATATTATATAACAATATCATTGCATAGTATTTTGATTTTAAAAAAAATATTGAGTTTAAACTATAGTCTCAAAGTGAAAATAGATAGAAAATAATTTAGACCTATGATGCAGGAGATAAATCCATGTATATCTAGAAAATTAATCAACAAATGTCATATAGCATCATACCCATAGTAGTATGAGGAGCAAGTCCCCAAATATCAAAATAAATTAAATCAAAGGAACCAAAGAGATAAAATCACTGCTAATAAAATATAAATTATAACTTTAGAAATTGTCGTGTAATACAATCAAAGTTTTCGGACTTAACCTAACCAAAAGAAACACTAGGAATTAATGATCTAAGTCTAATATTGTAAAGATGACCAATATGAGAGTGTCATAAATGAGATGTAACAACACCGGTAATAAGTTTAAATGGTAGGTAGAGAGAAGTAAGTTCAAATAGTCATCCAATCTTAGGTCATATCCCATGGATTTTATCTGTTTATGAATCTTATGCAGTACATCATGACTCAGAAAAAGTAAGCTAATATTGAGTTCATATAATTCACCAATATAGATGAGATTTAAGGAGAGTTTAGGAACAATAAAACTATTAGACAAAGAAAAACTTAGGTGTTGAAAAATGTTTATACTTTGAACATATAAAGTAGAATTATTAACATTATGGACAATATTTGAAACAGAAAAGGTTTTTATGAAACTAAATATGGAAGAGTTAAAGGACATACAGTTATATTAAGTAAAATGAAGGTACCATAAAGAAGTGCCTATTTATAGGAAAGGAAATATTACCAAAATCTGGTTAAAGTTGTTATAGAAGGACCTGAAGATCTTTCAATGAGAATTTAGGAGATGTAGATGTATTCTATATTTCATCCTTTATGGCAACATCAACGACAATAGACTGAGAACACTTGAAAGAATTACCTTGTTTAGAGATGTGTTGACTACTCTGTTTATAGTATGTAAAATATGTTCTTCTTATCTAAGTTCTAAGAGGTAAAAGTTTGATAATAAAAGGTCTAAGTGACAAGGAAAATATCAATAGATGGAATAGATTTCTCCACTTAAAGGATGTTGAGTTGGTTCTCTTTCCTAATAATTTATTTTATTATAGTATCAAGGCTTGATAGTGATCCTCTACGAAGAAGATATCTTCAAAATGACTCAAACTTGTCTATAAGAGACATCAATAAGTGCCAAGTATGCTTTCGATCATGAATATTGGAAAAGATAGTGGCATCTTATGTGTTAGGTTAGGCCAAGTAGGGTCTTTAAGTGTCAAATGATCCTAAAGTGCTTGTAATTCAATCAATTATTATGTATATTTTAGCTAAGTTATTGTTGTTGCATACATTATAATCGTCTATAAATCTAAAATTGATTGACATCATTAAATACATAATAAAAACCTTTTAGCAAATGTAAATTGCTTTGGTACAAGTATTGTGAAGCTATGTTACAATCTAATGATTCATACCATCTCAAGATATTAGACGTTCTATAAATATATTTTTTCCTCATCAGTATTCTGAAGCTATGTTACAATCTCATTATTCATACCATCTCAAGATATTAGGCATTCTATGAATATATCTTTTGCTTCATCTCACCTTTAAATAGGTTTACATGTGTTTCAGTAATAATATGCCAAAAAAGTTCAAAAAATTGCATATTTTTCAACCTATAAATCATAGTTAGATCTAAGGAATATATTGGTGAAGTTTGGTAGTATCTATAGTGTACATTAGAGAAATTTTTTAACAAGGCTTAAAAATATAAGAAAATTTATAAACATGTATATAAAAACCTTTTAGTAAATGTAAATTGCTTTGACACAAGTATTATGAAGCTGTGTTACAATCTAATGATTCATACCATCTTAAGATATTAGACGTTCTATAAATATATTTTCTGCTTCATCAATATTCTGAAGTTATGTTACAATCTCATAATTCATACCATCTCAAGATATTAGATGTTTTATGAATATATCTTTTGCTTCATCTCACCTTTAAATAGGTTTGCATGTATTTCAGTAATAATATGCCAAAAAAGTTCAAAAAATTGCATATTTTCAACCTACAAATCACAGTTAGATCCAATGAATATATTGGTGAAGTTTGGAAATATCTATAGTGTACATTAGAGAATTTTTTTTAACAAGGCTTAAAAATATAAGAAAATTTATAAACATGTATATAAAGCTAAAATTTGAGTAATTTAACCTAAAAATAAGTTCAAAACACCCAAAAACTTTTAGAAAAGGTATGAGCTAAGAAACAATTTAAGAGATAGTTGAATTAGTTAATCAAAGGTCGGTCAACGAGTCTAAAATGAATTGGTTGAACTAATAATGACATAAGGTGCTAATATAAAAGATGAGGTGGTAGATAGTGAGACCAAGAACTGACATGCAATGACATCTATGATGATATAACAACTAACATGGTGCACATGACCCCTTTAATTGATGCAACAAATGACTAAATGACTGGTGACACGATGTTAACCAATCAAAAGATGACATATGATAGTGATGTTGACTGGACCTTTACATTTTTAAATTGAAAATAATGTTGTTTTTGGTTTAAATAATACAAAATGACATAATTTAAGTCATTTTCTACCTTTGAATAATAAGAGTTTTAAAATTGAATGTCCAACTTTTGCTGGCGTTTGAGGACATGTTAAGAGGAGTTAGAAGACAAATTTTACATTATTGTGATTGTCTAGATGAACAGAAGAGTATGATATATATCAAACACTACATAGATGACCAAATTATTTTTTTTTACAAGTAAGAATCAAAAGATTGAAATACTACTCTTTTTAATTTTAAAAAACTCTAATTTCATGTAAAAAGAGGGGGTTGAGAAAGAAAATTTCCTTGTATTTTTTTAATATAACAACAGAGAAGTGTGTTATTTATGTGTGAGATTTGACTGTAGAATTAGGGAGAATTATATCCCTAAACATATTCCATGATTGAATATGTACCTGACTTGCATATGTTACATACTTTTTCAAATGTTAAATATCTTAATACATAAAAAATAACTCAAATTATTTTATTGGTCTCCAATAGACCAATGAGAAAAAAAGAGTTTTAATCATAGAAAGTTTCACCTTAAAAATTAGGACAGAATCGCTATGATTAGTGTTTAACATTTAGGGGGCGCTTGGTTCATAGAGGGCAATGACAATGGGAATGAGAATGAATATAGTGAGGAATGAGAATGAATATAATCATTATAATTATGATGGTTGGTTAAAATGAAAGAATGATTACCATTACTATTGATGATGGTTGGTTTGTTAAAAATATTGAGAAATAAAAATTTGTTAAAAATGTGTTTTATATCAAATTTTAAATATATTTTAATTGATTATTTTTAATTTATGCACCCTAATTATGATGATAGAATGTTTAAAATCAAGTATACTGCGATTTTTCCTTTCCAAAAGCTCTTGAAGAAAAAAATACTCTAGTATTTTCTTGCATCAACAAATCATTAGTTACATAATATCCTTAAAATATAGTTTAATCATTCAAAATATTGTGCAATTCATAGACACAACCATAATATCCACCATTTTATTACTATAGTAAAATCCAGTAACGTAATTTAATACAATTTACATTCCTCTAATAATTCAAATGATGTTATATTTTAAGTAATTAATGAATAATATTTTAATTAATTACATTATAATTAAATAATTAATTAATTATATTTTAATTAATTAATTAATTACCTCTTAATTATATTTTATCTTAATTAATTTAATTAATTAATTATATTTTATATTTTAATTAAATATATTTTAAATAATTAAAATTTAATTATATTTAATTAAAAAAATTAAAAAATATTAGTGTTGGTAGGAATCAAAATCATTCCTCCCACACATGGGGGGTATGGACTATTACCTAAAATTTGGGTATGAAAAAACTATTCAATCAATCATAATAAATAACCAACTATTACTATTCATTCCTTTTCTATGGATTTATTCTCGTACCCCTTAACCAAGCACCCCCTTAGCTTGAAAATATATTTACTTTTGGTTCATAGCTAATGGAAGATAGTATGCTGTCTGTTTTATCAAGCCTCTTCCCTGTGGTTTCCTAGTTCTATATCCCTCAATCAGATACAGCAGATCTTGAGGGCTTCCTCAAACGAGATGCAGTTGTTTTAGGAAAGGGACACAAACTCGAGGTAAATTAGAAATAAAAGACTTGAGATGCATGGTAGTTTTTTAGTTTTATTTTCTTTTGTCCATTAGGTGACCCAATATATCTGTTAAGCTCTCGGTATTTTGCAGTTGGATGAACGAGGAAGTAACCCTCTTCATCAACAAGGAATTAAACTTTTGCAACTCCTACTTTGCCAAGTCAATATCTTTGTATCATGTAAGTAGATGCAAGAGCCAGAAAACAACAATTTGAAACACAACTTTTGTGGTCTTGCACAACATTTTCTCAACATGATTATGCTAGTATGATTCAACTAACTGTATTGGGGATCCATATTGCAAATAATTCAGATAAATCTACACATAAATTCTATCTCAGCAATAGTGTCAAATCTGAGGCATCCTTATCATCATCACTAGCAAATAATTTTATTCTATGTATTGCTTGTTATATTTGGCAATGAAAAGCCACAAATTTCTTTATTCCTTTCAATTTAATGCAATTTTCAGTTGAATATCTAGGCCAACATGAAGTGCTCAACTTGTTTGATCAGTACCTTTATAGTTGAGCCAACAATAGGTTACTAATATGCATCATCTTGTCAATTAACTATTGTATAAAACAGAATTCGATTTCAGATTCTGGAGGCTAATTCTTTTCGTGTTAGATTTCTTCCCACTTCTGCTCTAAAAATTAGGAATTTTTATATACGTTCCTGTTGATAATTGGAAGTGTCTATGGATTCTATTCTGCTTTCAAGTTTGTATCATCCTATGGCGTGATTCCAGTAAGGTCCATGAGAAAATTGAAATGACATACATGACAGCTTATGGACGAATCCCATTTTGGATTTGCGGTACAAAGCAGGAAAAGCTTGCACCAAATATGCATTGTAGCGGAAATATTTGTTTGTTCACCTCAACTTCACCCCAAAATTATCCTGTCAATTTCGACACCTCATGTCATTTTATCTTTTTCCTTATTTCCAATCAACTATCTCTACCTTATGATATTTGGATAACCATTTATTATAAGCAATGGTCTATTTAGCTAGTTGTAGATTGTGACATATCTCATATATAAATAGGATATCACCCTTATTATCTTGAGTTTACATGTAACTTACACAACTTGGAATAAATCGACCCATTTCCTTGCTCGGTCCTTGTCCTTTTCCTTTTCTTACAGTTGTAGATGTTTTATTTATTTCGCAATTAGGAACTTCGAAGGAATCACTTAATATAAGCAATTAAGCCGGTTGATGCTTGATCATTCACCTAAGAAGAGAGAAGAGAAATGATATATTTATGTACATATATGCACACCCATCCGTTATATAGGCCAACCCCTTATTGTTTATCACTTAATTATTTGGTTAGGCTATGTACTTTATTGATTTTCAAACAGGTGACCGATATTTTAACATGATTAATTAATGAGAAAAATCTCATTTGCTGTCTCAATAATATTAACCTCAGTCCCGTGCGTCACCAGTTGAATACTCATCCCATTCCATCCTTTAATTTTTTATGAAAGACAAACAGTAGGACAATTGAACGACTATGTACATTGGGAGGATTGAATTTAAAATAAATGGATTTGCGTTTTGACTGGAACAAGATATCGACTTGGATTGATTAGGCATTTTAACTCGGAGACAACGAAAATCGCTGATATGTAATGACATTTCCTACAATCCAAGAGTTTGTCATATCATAGAAAACACAAGAGTTTGTCTTTCTCCAGGGTTCACAATAAAATAAAATAATAGAAAAGAGAAGAGTGCAGGTACATGTTTATCTTAATGTATGATCGGTTAGAGGAATTGGGAACTAAATATACGTATTAACAGGAGTTTGATTAGAGCAGAAAATAAAGGATTATAATGTCATAATTCCGTTTACAAGGTGGTTGGGGCAATATTTTCCTCTTAAGTGTGGTTTGCATACACATTAAAGAGTTATTACTTTTATAATAAGTGATTTAATTTAATTTAAATCAAATCATATCTTTGATAGTAGGATATGATAAGGACAAGTGAATCTTTACAGGTCTCTAATCTAGTTTCTATAAATACATATGTACATCATTTTTCAAGATTAACATAAAGGCAAAGGTTTATGATAATTTATTTGAGGATAATGAAGTGTAATACTATTTCATTGATTAAATTTTGAGTAAATTTGTGAAGTACATGGTCTAGCTTTGTAATTTACATGATAAGCATGAAAAGGGAAAGCTTTGGATTATGATTATAATTGATAAGAACTGAATAACATTGATATTTGGGATCATATTAGATCGGATATGTGTTATCAGCCCCATTAAGTGAATGATGGATGAGATTGTGAGCTTGTTTTGAAGTTGATGAAAAGTTGAAGCGAATAGAACTTTAGTCATTACATTAGCAATCTAATCCAATGAAGAAATATGCCAAATGTGGAGAGCTTTACAAGCAACCAAATCTCAAATAATGTGGATATCAATCTCAATGTGCTTGGTGTGAGCATGAGATACTAGGTCCGAAATGAGAAAAGTAGCACCAAGATTACCACATTATAAGGTAGGTGTAAGGTGAGACAATCCTAGTTCTCCAAGAAGTGAAGATATCCAAAATAACGTGAAAGAGACGAGGGCAATTGTAGGTTATTTCGTAGCACTCTAAAAAAAGAGATTAGAATTAAGAAATAACAGTAGCCTTCAGGACAACCTGCCCAACTGGTACTACAGTAGGCTTGTAAGAAAAGTGAGGTTAACATGGTAAAATGAATTCCACAAGAGGTTTTGAAACGAAGATAACATATAATCCGTTGACTATAGTCTATTGGATGTTAGTAGGTCACCATAAGAATTGAGAGACTTTGATAACAACAAATTGGATGTTAGGGTGAGTAAGACAAAGGTATTGTAGAACACCAATAGTGCTACAATATTCAATTTGATTAAGGAGCTGAGTGCTATGATTTTTGGAGAGTAAAAGAGTGGAAGTGATAGGTGTGAGTGTGGATTGGATTTGTCAAAGTCTATAAGGAGAAGAAAATCTTCAGTATATTGTGATTGAGTAAGGAGGTTTGACTTTGATCCTAAGAAAATGATGGACGAGGCCTATTTTACGGAGAAAGAGGAGTTGTGATTATGAATAAGTGAGCTAATGAAGAAAGAATAAAATATCATTCACTTAAACTAAAAGAAAGGTGGGGTGGGAAAAGGTTTTATGATTGAAGCGAGAAGTATCTTATTTAGAGGAAATAAATTGAGGTTAAGAAGCTTTTGACTTAAGTGATGAAACCAAAATTAAGGGGCTTATTTGAGA
>JAOQMQ010000196.1:10379940-10391943 GCA_027563845.1 Erythroxylum subrotundum
TGGTAGATAGGTACATTCCACTTTTGTTCCTGTTAGTTTTAAGCTAAAAAAGTTGGAGAAAATGTTGAAAGTTGTTATGATGGAGGAAATAGAGTGATCTTCTGCTTTAAAGAAAATAAAAAGACCATCAACAAAGTTTAATTTTTTTTCCTTGAAATGATATTCAAATATGTTGTTTGCCTCCACCACCCTTCTAAATAGCTTGCTAAAGACTTCCATCACCAATGAGAACAAGTATGAGGACATGGGATCTCTTTGTCTTAAGCCTTTAGCTCCTTTAATTATATATGTAAAATCACTATTGATAAGAATGTTAAAGGTGACTTGTCAGTTATAGTTTTGTCCATTCTCTCTATAAATAGTGGGAAATTCATAAGCTTCTAGTGTGTTGAAAATGAATGTCCAGTCCTTAATGTTGTAAGCTTTTTGGAAGTCTATTTGATTGCATAGTTCCTTTTGCTTCTTTTCCTGGTGTAGTGCTTGAACCACTCTTGAACCAAAAGGATATTGTCACTAATTACCCTTCCTAGTGAGTATGCTCCTCAAGATTGACTTATGTAAGGTTGAAGAACTGATTTGAGTCCATCTGCAAGTATTTTGGAGATAACTTTATAAGTGGTATTGTAACAAGCAATAGGGAAAAAATTACTAAAGAATTTGAGTTTTTCTTCCTTTAAGGATAAGGCTAATGGCCATTCTGTTGATCTCCTTCAGAAGTTGCTTTTCAATAAAGAACTTCATGACTGCTTCCACCATTGCATTCCTTGTTAAGGACTTAGTTTTCAAGAAGAAGCTGGCATCATATTGCTCTAGTCCTATGGCTTTTGAAGGGCTAAGTGATTTCATTGAGTTCTTAACTTCTTCAGTAATAATTGTTTTTGAAAGTATTTCCATTTCATGAATAAATAGTTGATCTTGGATGATCTTCTTGATGACAAGAACTAAAAAATTGGCAGTGGAAGGGGAAGGGATCCAAAGAAGTTGGAGAAATAATATTTGACTTAAGTTGATTTTGATAAGTAAGAATCTTATCCCCTTTGACAATTGAAACTATTTCGTCTGAGGCCTTCCTAAAGATGATTGATAATTGGAAGAAGGAGGAATTTCTATCTCCATCCTTTAAACATATAATTCTTGATCTTTGCTTCATCAAGGAGTGATCAATGCTTAGAGCTTGAGAATAGTTATAGAAAGATTGCTTTTTATTGCTTTGCATTGAAGAGTTGGAAGGATTATTGTACAATTTTTTTAACGCTTTGTTCAGAGTAGCCCTTATAGTATTTAGGAGGTAATGAGTATGTCCCACATTTTTTTCTAACTCTTTTTAATGCTTCTCAGTTTTCTAGTCAATGAATTGTTTAATGCCATTGATGTTCATATTTAACCCTTTTATCATTGCTTCTTTCAAACCAAGGAGATCAACAATGAAATTGTTAAATATTGAAAGGAGACCTAGATGAGGGACTAACAGAAGATGTGCGTATGAAGATAGGGGAATGGCCTGACAAGCTTGGATTGGGAAATAAGGCACAAAACTAAGGAAAAGTTTGAAACCAGTCCAAATTTTCCATGCTTCTGTTAAATTTTTTCCCTGAGAATGAATTGTCCTTCTACTTGTTGGACTAAGTGAAGAAGTTGCCACCAAAAGGCAAATCAATCACCTGAAGATCAGTTAAACAATTTCTAAGTTCATTGCAACAAGAGATGGAATGATTAATTCCTTCAACTTTATTTTAGTTGAAATCACCAAACAATGTCCAAGGTGTTTTGACATAGGCTGAGATGTCTTTGATTTTTTTTCATACGGGAGTTCTTTGAAATGAATAGTTGTGAGCATAGAAGAAGGAAGTAATAGTAACATGCTTAATTTTCATTTTTACTTCTATATGGATCATTTGATCAGATAGTATAAAGCTTAGAACTTCAGTTTTCTCCTTATTGAACATGACTTTAGTTCTTTAATTAGTATGGCATGAGTGATTAGAGATTAATATCCATTGAATTGGTAGTATGATGAGCAAAATACAACTTTCTATTTCCACTTTAGATTTCAAAATGCCTATTATATAAGGCTTATTTTGTATTATGAAGTCTCTGAATGCATTTTGTTTAGAAGGGTTATTAATTCTCCTTACGTTCCATACTATGGAAGTCATTTTGTCTAACCAAAACAAGATGATTTTTTGTTCCTACTAGACTTCATTTCATTAGGTACTGTAAACTCATCTTTCAATTTAGAATGTGGGTATGGATTAGTGTTTACCTCCTTATTCCCAACTTCCTTATTCGAGACATTCTTTGTAGGTGTAAACAGCACTATGACTTGAGTGTTTTGGTTCTCTTCAGCTTCAAGATTAGGCCCTATAGTGTCCATACTATTGGATTTTAACATTTCGTTGTCCTGATTGAGCTCAATGTTGAGATTATCATATTCTTCATTTTATTCCATCTCCTGTGCCATTAATTCCATGTATTGACCTGCTTTGAACAACTTCTTTATTAGTGTCCATGTCTTTTTTCACATTCATGTTGATTGGTTTCTAGGCATTATGACAATCACTATATCTTCCACCAACTCATAATTATCATTCAGGTTTTAGATAGGTATTTCTTCAAGAAAGTCCTTCATGGCCTCAAGTATACAAATCTTTGCAAAATTGATCCTTTTAGTTTCAGCCTTGGCTTCATTTAAACATATTGATTTCCCTACAAAACATGCAATATGAATGAGCCCTAATTTTTTCCAATACCCTAAGGGAATGTCGTTGACACGGATCCATATAAGGATGTTAAATTACATAATGTATTCTATATTGAGGTCAAAGAGCTAGGTTTAAAGTAAAAAAAGGCTTGTTATAGATATGTTAGTGCCTTAATTCAAGAACTTTCTTCGCTAAAATGGAGCTAGAGAACTTGAAGAAAAACACATCTTTATTGTTTACAAGAATGTTAGTCAGACCATATTGTTTCCATACTGATTAAGCCCATGCTTTCATTGTGGGAAAGGACAATCTTTTGTCCATGAAGAAGCCAATGAGGATGGTATCCCACCTTTTAGCTCCAGTCACCAGAATGTCAAGAGGAGGCCATAATCCAATCATTAACTATTCTGTTTGAAGGATAAAGAACAATTTGATTTCAGGTACAAAGTCACCTATAACCTAAAGCCAGGTGCATTTAGGATGGGGCGAAGGAGGTTTAAAGTAAGGTTGAAGACTATGGTTTTAAGAGGATATTTCATGATTAAGGAAAGACGTTGGTTGGAGAGAGCTAGAAGCAAACAAGGCTGGCGATGGTAGAGTTGCATCTGAAATTTGAAGGAGTGGAGTATAAGAAAGGGGCAGAAAAAGATTTCAATTGTATGTCATTTTACCAAAAATGGTAAGTGCTATAGGATGAGCAAATTACTAGGTGAAACAAGAGCAAAAAGCCAGAAAGGAGTAGAAGAAAGAAGAAACTAAAGAATATTAGAAATTAGCAAAAGATGGTATCATAAGAAGGAGAGTTCATGCAGATCATACAACAACAAAGGAGAGTAGAGAAGCTTTCTCAAGTCACTATGCATTTAAAAGATTATCTTCTTATAACAGCATTGAACTCTTTTTCCTTTGAGTTACAATGAATTCTTTATTTTTTAAAATGATTTTATTGATTAAGGAAATTTTTAATCTATATTTTTCATAATAACATATATTGCTACTAATTGTTTAACTTTTGTGATATTAATAATTTAATTTGTTAAGAATTTAAGATGTGCATTAGCGGGTTTAAGTAACATAAGAAGGAAAATAGGATCTAAGGAACAATTTTAACCAATTGAGCAAATAAAGTAAAATCGTGTAAATAGTTGAGGTTATAAGATTGAGCATTAATCAAGAAATTAAGGATGAATCAAGAACAATTCATGTCAAGCACAATATGACTTATCTTGGCAGTCCTTTACTAATTCATTTTAATACACTTTAGGGATTAAAATTGTATGACATTTTGTATTATGATTAATGTATATTATTTTCAAATTTCAAGATGGACATCTTTTTAATATTGTTTAATGAAAAACCTTTGAAACATTTACTTCTTAGATTTTGGAAATTTTGTAAAAGTTTGAAATTTTTTATGAAGTGATAGGTTAGTCATTTTATAAAATTTGAAATAGATTTGAAATTAAGTATGGAACATTAATCGACTTATAAGGACATAATTTGATCATATTATAAATCAAGTTTGATTATCATAAATGAGACTAAGGTTAACTAATTTGTTTGCTTCTAAATCAAGTTTTTGGAACTTCTTATAAAGGATGAACAAAGACTTTAGTGAAGATGTAATAATGTTATTACACCTCATATTACTTTATAAGACATCTCCAATTTTAGTTAGATATATAATTCTTTTAAAAGTTCACCTACTTTGATTTAGTTTGGTATCTCTTATTCAATATAATAATACTAATATAAGGCAAAAGACATAAGCCTACCTTTTGGTTTAAGAAAGTTTCAAAAAAATTCTTTTATCTTTAATTTCTCGAAAAAAACTCCTTATGATTTTTAAATTTCTTAAAAAAACTCTTTCTTTTAGACTTTAGTTAAAAAATAATGATAAAACATGTGTGGTATAGACATCATACATGGAGTAATAAAATGTCACTAACATGGTAACTAATCAAGCTCTTAAACTCAATTAAACTAAATAAACTTGATTTAATTAACAATTTAAGATAATTATAATAAATTATTATTTTGTATTGAGTTTAATTAGTTCAATTTGAGTTTAAGACTTGGGTTGGATCCTTGTGTAGGTAACCTTTGATTGGTTTACGCATGATATCTATGTAGAATGTGTTTCATCGTTATTTTTAACTTGTATAAGAGAAAGGGTGTTTCTATAAGATAGACACTGTTTTTTTTTTTTTTTGAGAATTTCAAAGATTAAGGAAGTTTTTTGGATTATATTTTGGTAATATACGTGAGTAGATGTCTTGAGTTGTAAACTTCCATTGAGGTTTTGTATATTATAATTAAGGATGTTTATTGAATCACTATAAATCGGTTTTGATATCTCTTTCCCTTACCCCTTTTATTATCGCTTAAGTGTGTTGTTGAAATTTATTAGTTTATATCATATTTTTATCTTCTATAAATTGTGCTCATTAACACACTAAGTTAGTAAAAAATTTGTTTAAAATTTATTGACACCCAATTTACCCTTTATTAAGTGTCATTAGGGACTAAAATTACCTTTTATAAACAATACAAAAAATGGGTTATACTATACTAAAATGTATTGTAAAATTTAAGCTTATACTAATCGAGAAAGAGAAAGAGGCTAAGATAGCAAAAAAAATTGAATCAAAACTATAAATTAGGAAAAGTTAAAGGATTAGTTGAAAAATAATTATAATTAATTTTTATATTTTTAAAAATGAAATATTATAAGTTAAATTTAATAAAATTGAGTTAGTAAGTCAAAATTTTAAAATAAATTTTCAATTTGTGCATAATTAAAATTTTTTATCTATTAATTTTTTGGATTTTATTTTTATTTGATAAATTAATATCTTTGTTTGAATAATTTGATATTTCAACTATAATTAAATTCATTATACCTTTTTCAAAGTTTTGTTGATATATATAGAGTAAAAGATAATCATATAATGGATTGTTTATTTATAGGCACTTTTATTTTTTAAAATATTTCTGTTATTTTGATATGAAATACAAACAAATCACTTGATTCAATTTTATTTAAAAAAATTTTAAATATATATTTCCATGGTGATAATTGAGTAATAAATAAGTAAAAAAGATAAGTATTATAAATTATATAAAAATATTATAACATTCATGTTAAGATTAATTTGTAATTTTACCTTAATATATATATTAAGAGTTCTAATATCACAATCTTAATTTATAAATGTTGTTACACTTTTTATGAATCAAATATAATAACTATACATTTTAAATGGTCTTTTTGTTGACCAAATTTTAAGTAGGGATATGAAAAGTTCCTAAAAGAGTATTTGACAAAAAAATTAAATTGGATCTTAACATTTTTACCAAAATTTAACTTGAATTCAGACACTTCAAAGTGTTCAAAAAGAAACCCAACATTTTGAAAATGTTTAATTTAAAACCCAACATAACATTTTTTGGTATCTCTTTGTTTAAAACAATTATTGTAATATATTTTATTATTTATTTATGGGACTCATTTCCAAATACACATCATAGGAAGCAAACGAGGCAAAACAAGAAAAAGAAGAAGCTCGGTTACCGAGACAACACTACCTAGAATCTAGATGTCAATAGGGTCGTAGTTGTAGTCATCAAAACAAGAAATCAAAGTTCAAAACATATCCTCTTTAACCAACCAAAGGCAATTCAATTAAGAATTTCGTAGTTGATGAAGTTCCTTAAACCAAGCTAGTATGTGAAAGTCTTTAAACTAAGCGAATAATAAAATAAGCTATTTCGTTCAAAAAAATAAAATAAAATAAGCTATTATTTAAGAATTAAGATAGATATTGAATAAAAATATAATTTTAAAATATAACTTTTTCATAAGATTTGATTTCTATAATTTGAATAAGATAACTATTTTGCCTTTACGTGATAGTGAGATTTGAAGATAGAACCTTTTAACTTTATACTCTTTCATTTTACCAACTCGACCACTCCTAAGTTTAAAGACAAAATAGTTATCTTATTTGAAAACAGGACCTTTTGTACTACTACAACATATTTTTTTATATTAAAAATTTATAATCTATTTATTCGAAATATTTGAGAGAAAAATTGAGTAGACATATCTATTAAAAAATAAAAATTTAACAAAGTCCCAACCGTGAAATAGAGACAAGCAACCCCATATTCTGGCCCAATAATGCAATGGAAAGGGAAGATATACAGCTAAAAATCTGAAAATGACGATAAGAGTCCATGAACCTGTTGAATTCCACTCAAGACTCTAGAGTCCAGACATGGCCGTCCTGCCTCACGCGGATTAATGATTATGAAAAGAAAAGGGGAAAGCAAGGTAGTGGAAGGAAAAGAACATTTTTCTAAAGAGGGCACTGGAGCACTGGTCCCCCTCAAGAAATGGTCGCATCCATTTTTTGTCATCATTTCATCAGTTCGGACATGTTAAAAAGTATTTTAGTAACTGTCCGGACATATGATCTTCGTATTCAACCACCATCAAAATGACCTCCCCCTAACTGCTAAGAGTGTGCAAGGTTTCAGGTTTGTTCCGCTTCTATGTATCCCATCCATTGAGTATAGCTCTACAAACACTCAGCAGCAAATGCCATTGTACCTTATTGAACATTTCGACCACCCAAAACTCGGGTATGAACAGAATAACAGCAATTAGGACCCAAGATTTGCCTGGTCACTTTCCAATTTTACATGACGGGAATAAAGAGAGCTTTTCAGAAAAGTAGTATTGCCATCAATCACGTAAGGAATCCTATACTGTTTTTGACTTTACCATATATTTATGTCGCTTGTTTTGGTTTCCTGATTCAATCTATTCTTATCAAGAGAATTACGGCTCTATCTCGCTCAAACTATCAGCCCCTTGCACTTATCATCAACGCGAATGGCCTCTGTAAGTTCGATGTCAAACTCTCTCTCAGTATCTGATCCAGCTTCCTTGTAATTTTCCCGATATTTGCATGAATCTTAAGCTTCGGATCTAAATTGTAACGAATTGATTCATACATAGATGGTGGAACTGAAAGTGGGTTTGCATTGCGATGAATGCATTAAGAAGATCTTGAAGGCTATCAAGAAAATCCAAGGTAAAAGAGCACTGGACCTGTATGGTTATCTTCTATTCTGCGCATGCTTCATAAACTTATAAACTGCGGTCTCTCTGTGATAACGAACTTCATTGACACGTTGCTGCTTTCGATTAGCAGATATCGAAACATATAATGTCGATACTCAACTCAATAAGGTCACCGTCACCGGCAATGTCACAACTGAGGAAGTTATCCGAGTACTTCAAAAGATCGGGAAGACAGCTACCAATTGGGAAGAAGGTGAACTCAACTGTTAAATTCATCACAACTCAAGATTGGCTATTGCGACTACTGACGATTTTCAGTAAGGGACTTGGAGCATGGATTGATACACTCTGTAGAACAGATTTTCCCATTGTTTTCCTTTGTAAACATTGGCTGTTTGTACTAGTTAACCTCCAATTCTCAATAAAACTCTGCTTTAAAATTTTGAAAGCTATCTTCTGAACTGGAGTTCTACTTTAGGCAGAGAGAGGTGAATGTACTTTGCACACGAAATTCAACCTTTCCAAGTTTTTGTTTCATTTACAAGGAAAAAAACAAAGCTGGAAATGAGGAACTTGAAGACAAAGAAAATTAGCCAGCAAAATGAAAGTCACAGTCTTTATCTACAAAAACAACATAGACCACCCCAAATACGCCATCTTTTGGGTCACCGAATCTTACAATCTACCGTGGTTGGTGGATCGTTCGTGGACTCACTTTCACATTCACAATCTTCGATGGCTTATCCATATACCTTGGTACCTGAGTCAGACCACGACCCTTTTTCCATTTCAGGGCTCCAACAGAAACTATCTCCCTGGACTCTTCTTCCTCTGCAATTAATGAACAGAGAAAAAGAAAAGAAAACCCGAGTTAACGAGTTGGACCGGTGACTCGAGCGATTTAAAACTGAGATTTCCCTTAAAGTGCTCTGTTACCTACTTTCATGGGAGTAATCATCGTCGGCGTAGTCGTCGAAGAAGAGACAGTCGAGGTCGTCGGGAAGGGCATGCTCGTAAATATCAGAGACGAAAGGGTCAGTTTCGAAATCGAAGAAACACTCTTGGAGCCAGTAATCCCGAAACCAAGGTGAGGATTTGACAAGGGCCCACCACTCCTCGGAGAAGTCTTCCACCGTCCGATACGCCAGCGGTACGAACAACGGAGCGTTGGGGTTCAACGTCGACGGCAACAGTGAGCTCTTAGAAATTACGTCAAATGCCATTTGCGACAATGGATAAGATGATACACTATGACCAGAGTAAATAATGTGAACTTCAATATATAGCGCGCTTTAACAAAAAGGACCTTCAAGCTGAAGTTTATTACAGAAATGACACAGAGCACGTTGTGACGTATAAAATAAGGAATACAGTACAGATAATGCATGTATATGAATTGCAAGAATACAGAAGGAGCCAAGGAAGGTTCCTTTGGGTATGGTGTGGGAGAGCACACCGTATTATTTTATTATAGATTAAAATAAGGAAGAAAGTGGGCACTGGAGACAAGCTAGGTTAGGTAGGCAACACATACACATGTTCTTGTCTTTATCAGCATCTTGTCCATAGCACGTCATTTGCTCCTATCCTTTAAGTGCAACGGACTGTTTGAGTGGTCCCCACTTATCAACGTTCATGAACCTCCACTTTTTATATTTGCCTGGCGCACCAATCAAGAGTTTAAGTCCGGTTGTAGAATTATTATTAGGACCATTTACACAGGCTAGAAACCCACTCACCTTTTGGGCCCGAATGTGTGTCCAATATCTTGTTATCAAATTCAAATTCTTTTAAATTTGACATATAAATTTAAATTTAATTAAAAAATAAAGAGTTATATTAATTTATCTTTTCCTTAAGGCTAAGTCTGGTTGGATGTAAGGTTTTTAATATAATAGAATTGAATGATTTATAATGAAATAAAATGTAAAGGAATGTGATATTATAAAATTGTTGTCTGTGAGAGATGAAAATATTCATAATATAATATAGTAAAATGTTGTTTGAAAAAGAGTTTATAATGTAATATAGTGAAAAGTTGTTCATCATTTTACATTTCATCCTAAATCTTTCAAATTTAAAGTTTCTTATTTTTAATGTTTAAAATGAAATGAGATATAACATGAAACCTCCGGTTCCATTACATTCTGTTATAACCCATCACCGTAAATGAATAGTACATTTTTTTTTGTAAGAAAAAAGTGAGCAAGGCACAAAAGCAAAAAATTACCTAACATAAGAGACCCCTATTAAATCATGATCAATCCATCTACCAACACTAGGGGAACTTGCTGCAAAGTATGAAACCAGGATGAAAATCAAAAGCAAGGTGGGAAAGGGAGTCAACAGCAAAGTTCCCTTCTCTGTAAATGTGATTGAGTTCCACATTATTGAAGTGCTTCAGTAAGTCTAGAATTCTGTCAACAAGAGACAAACAATCTGAATTTGTTTGGACACCACCGGCGAACATCTTGACAGCAATCTCATTATCACTTTCTACAAGAACATCCAAATAGGCAAGATTATAAATGAGTTGAATACCGCAATAAAGAGCCCATAACTCAGCACGAAGAATAGAACAACAACCCTTCTTGAAAACAAACCCATGTTTCCAGAGACCATTATGATCACGAATCAAACCTCCACCTGCAGCAATCCTCGTGGAGGTAGCCAAAGAAGCATCAGTGTTGAGCTTCATAAAAGGAGAATGTGGACATTTCCAAAAAATTAACCTTGAAACCGAAGGACTATTATTCTCCGAAGGAAACTTGTTGAAGGTATTTTGAATCAATTTAGCTTCAAAAATAGTACTCTGCAAGATATTGAAAATGGAAGAAACACTAGAATTAAACACTCTGTCATTGCTTCGTTTCCAAAGGCTCCAGCAACCTAAGCCAAAAATAGTAAGCCAACTAAGATGATCATGAGAGAGATAGGAGCTTTTCAGATTTAATAACAACCAATCTTCCAGATTAACATTCCAGAAGGAGCTTAAATTATTAAAATCAGTAAAAAGATTCCAGAATTGAACAGCAACATGACAATCACAGAGAATGTGTAGAAGAGTTTCAGGCTCATCGTTGCAAATATCACAAACCCCATAGTCACTTAAGTGTCTTCGTTTTCTTTCATCGTTAGTTAAGACTCCATTGTTGAGGGCCAGCCAAAAAAACATTATGATTTTTTTAGGGCCTTGTCACATCCAAATCAGGTTCCAAGGAAAGTTATGAGAAGGAATGTAATTTTCAAAAAGAAAATTATACGCAAACCTCAAACTAAAAACCCCTGAAGAACACAGACCCCAAAGAAGAGAATCCTTACCACAAGCATCGGAGGGCACAAGTGTAGCAGCAATATCAGAGCAAATTGAAGTGGGGAGTAACTGAAAAAAATATTCCCATCTCCGATCTCCATCATCAGTAACAAAAAGAGACAGTTTTATCAATCATATTACCCAGAATAGACCCACTAGCTACATGTAGCAAAGGCTCTGAGACACCCGGCAACCATCTATGTTTCCAAAATTTAACCGTACTTTCATCACCTAAGGCCCAGAAGGCGTTAGAAATCACAACATCCAAATTCGCAGTCACCAAACGCCATAGAGGAGTACAAGAAGCAGGAGTAACAATATTATTCGGGATATCAATGCTGAATTTATATTTGGAACGAAGCACTTTAGTCCAGAGATTATTAGAATTTGTCAAGATATGCCATCCAACTTTCATAGCATGTGCTATATTAACTAAACGAAGATTCCTCAAACCCAAACCTCCAGCTCCTTTAGAATGCTGCACTTTATCCTAAGCAACTAGAGAAAGACTCCTTCTGTCATCTTCCTTTGTACATATGAAACTCCTGCTGATTTTTTCCATCTCATCATAAATAGTAACAGGGATCTTAGAAGTTTGCATGGCAAAGGACGGCATTGAAAACAAAGATGAATTCGCCAAAGTAACATGACCTGCAAGGGAAAGACGACTAGAATTCCAACTTAAAATTTTTGCCTTCATTTTGTTAAGGATATACCCATAGCTCTTCTTAGTGACCCGAGAATGGAGGAGAGGGACTCCTAGGTATTTCCCAAAGTCATTAGTTTCATGAAACTCCAAAGTAGCCCTTAAGGATCTTCTCGCTGACGCAGGAACATTTTTTGAAAAAAAGACCCGAGTTTTTTTTAGAGTTGACTTGTTGACCTGAACAAGCACA
>JAOQMQ010000196.1:10392043-10405281 GCA_027563845.1 Erythroxylum subrotundum
TCGCTGACGCAGGAACATTTTTTGAAAAAAAGACCCGAGTTTTTTTTAGAGTTGACTTGTTGACCTGAACAAGCACAGAAGTCTTGGAGGACCCCTTTAACAATATCAACTTGAGAATTATCAGCTTTAGCAAAAAAGATAAGGTCATTCGCAAAGAAAAGATGAGTAAGCAAAGGACCATCTCTGCTAAGCTTGATAGGTTTCCAACTCCCTTCATCAACAGATTTACAAATGCCATGGGATAGTCTTTCCAGGCATAACACAAAGATGTAAGGAGACAGGGGACACCCTTGGCGCAGACCTCGAGTCAGCAGAATGTGATCTGTGATAGTATTAATGAGCTACCAGAAACACACTTCATGATAGTATTAATGAGGGCCTGGGGTATTCCTACCTCATGAAGGGTATCAAGCAAAAATTCCCATCAAATTATATCATACGCCTTTTCAAGATCAACTTTTATAGTCATATAACCCCTTTTCGTACTCATGTTTCTTATAAAGTGAATAACTTCCTGAGCAACCACAATATTATCAGTAATGTGTCTTCCTGGAACGAAGCTAGTTTGAGCGAGCCCGATCACTTGAGGCATGATCATCTTGATTTTATTAGCAATAGTCTTAGTGATTAATTTATACATTACTGTGCAGAGAGCAATTGGCCTGAACTGATCAATTTGCTTGGGAACCTCCACTTTAGGAATAAGACATAACAAGGTCTTATTAATATTAAAATCAATATCTCCTCCGACAAAAATATTTTTGACTTCATTGCACACATCCTTGCCTACAATATGCCATTGGGATTGATAAAAACCCGCTTGATACCCGTCAATACCTGGTGCTTTCCGAGGCGTCATATCGAAAAGAGCTCTTCTAATATCCTCATCACCAATAGGTTTGTTAAGTAATTCCATGGTATTATGGTTGCAAACAGGGAAACTCCCTTTGATAGGATAAGACGGCTGGAGTGCTACATCATCTCTGTACAACCTACTAAAGAACTGCAAAGCAATATTCTGAACAGCCTCCTGGTCACTCACCCAGTTTCCCTCCTCATCCTTGAGGAGTTCAATCCGATTCCACTTCCTCCTTTCAATAATTTTCATGTGAAAGAAGGTAGTAATACAATCTCCCCATTTAATCCAATTGCTACGAGACTTTTGCATCCAAAAGAGCTCCTCCCTGTGAAGAACGATATCCAGGTCAGTTTTAAGCTGATTATAAGTATTCATCAGATCAATCGATGGGCGTGTATCTAGCACACGTTCCACATTAGCAATCCTATATAACAGCTAGCTCTTAATTCTAAAAATATTCCCAAACACTTCAGAATTTCAGACCTTCAGTTTATCGATCAATTTTGAGAGAGAAGAAGACAGTTGAGAATGGGACTCCCAACTATTCTTCAGACAGTTGAGAATGGGACTCCCAACTATTCTTCACAAATTCACTAAAATCAGCATGAGTTAACCAAGCCACAATAAACCGAAAAGGCCTGCTGGCCAAAGCAGGAGAAAAACTGCAAGTCTGCAAAAGTAAGGGACAATGATCAGAGTGAATACGAGGGAGATGGGACGCAGCAGCTTCCGGAAACGCCAACCTCCAGTGAGAGTTACAAATACCTCTATCCAGTCTCTCCCAAATACAACCTCTTCGCCAAGTGTAATCAGAACCTTTGTACCCCAAATCAATCATATTAGTGTCTTGAAACCAATTAGAGAGAACTGCTGGCATACCCGGTTCGATTAGAAGACCTCCCTTTCTTCTCATGATAATAAAGAATGGCGTTGAAATCACCAATCAGAGCCCAAGGGAAGGAAATAGCAGTATTGGGATTAAGAAGATGCTCCCATAACTTAGCACGACAAGATGGAGTAGGATGCCCATAAACAGCAGACATAAAAAATAGAAACTTATTATTCTGAGAGACAGAGATGAGAACAAATTGTTGATTACTGATCATTATCTCAATTTCTTAAAAATCATCCCAAAGAATCCAGATACCCAAAAAAAAAAAAACCGTTGCTTCAACTCGATGAGAAAAAGGGAGGCCAATTCTACTAATACATCTATTAGCTTTAAGTCCACTGATTCTCGACTCAAGAATAATAACAACATGAAGGTTATGCTTCTTGATGAAACACTTCAGAGTTCTCACAAATTGAGGCTTACCCGCCCTTTGACAATTCTAAGAGAAAATAGTCATTAAAAAGAAGAGAAGGCATACAAGATACCTCATTAATCCCGCAAATAAGGATCAACATCATCATTCTCACAAGGCATAAATTCCTCAATATCCTCGTCTAAAGACAAGTTATTGTTAGCTCGAATTCCAGTATCTGCTTCTAAAATGGGAACATCCACAATCATGGAATCATTCGGTGGTCTTCCTAGAAGCTGTTCACCCAAATTATCATCAGCAAGGACAATGCCCAAATCGGCAGACATAGAGACAACTTCCTTAGTAATGCCCGTCTTGGATCCCATAGCTTTAGACGACGTTAAGTCAGCCTTTCCCACAATAGAATGATTTTTCTTGTTCAAAGTAGAAAGGAGGTTAATAATGTCTTTTTTCCAAGGCATGCCTATTTTTGAAGTCAAAGAAATCTCCTAAAGTGGGCTTAGTAATTCGCTCTTTAATGGATGGTCCGACATTTTCTTTGTTATAGGAGTAAGATGGGTCCCTATTACTTCCATACTTACGGCCCAAACTTCTTCCTCTGTTAGATGAACCCCTTTGCCCACGTGTGAGAACAAAATTCCCTTCCCTTAAAGAATCATGCACCGGATCGGTGTTTCTAGGAATACCCTGAACAGATTCCTCATTACCTCCTAGAATCTCGACATCCTTTTCAGCTAAAACTGAATATCTGGATCCTTGATTCTCATCTTGATCCTTTAACCCATGATTTTGGCCCTGATTACTCGGTTTCCTCTTCCGCTTCTCAACCACCGTCCACAGACTGAAATCATCTTTCCCTGCCTTTGAGTTCGTCACCGGAGAATTAGTCTCATGATCTGGCAATTCCTTAAAGGAGCAGTGAGTATCGAAATGACCATATTTACCACATGAGAAACAAACTTCAGGAAGATTTTCATATTAAACTAATTGAACTTCACCATCAATTTCAAACTTCGATACAAAAGGTTCCATAAGATCAACTGAGACTGCCACCCTTATGAACCTTGCTCTTTCAAAATCACTTGTATTGAAGTCAATTTTAAGAACATGACCTACCATTGCCGAAATGGCTTTTATCACATCCTCAGGGTAATACTGCAAAGGGAGTTTTGGAAGACGAATCTAGACTATAGTCTTTCTTATATAAGGGTTCTTTACTCTAAAGTTAGGAGTCCAAGGCTGGACAAGTAGATACCTACCCATAATAACCCAGGGACCTCCTAAAATAGCATGGTTGTAATCCACCTCGTTATTGAACTGGTTCAGAAAAAAAACCCTACTAACATCAAGAGTTTTAGCCTCACTTAAGTTCTAAATTGCACCAAGCCTAGAACAGAGCAACTTGTAGCCAATGTCCCTCCCAAGAAGACGAACAATCACAACATTGTCCAGATTTCTATTAATCTTGTTTGTGAGTGCCATGGAGAGAGTAACTTTAGGAATATTACCCGTTTTATCAATCAGAACATCACCCTCCCCCACCGTAATCTTCTTGGCTGCCATAACATCTTCCATGGTCGATTCTAACACAACACGAACCATCAAACAATCCTTGTATCTATGAGAGGCAACACCTGGGTTTCGGTGTTTAACCTTCTTGGTTGCTCTATCTTCGTCCATGACCTGCAAAGTAGGGTTCTCTAGAGGACTTGCCATAGATCTCTTTAACGCGGAATAAGATCTTCTGTCCAGTTTTATAGTGTTTTATTGTGTCCAGTGAATCTCAGTCATTCATTTATGCGGGTCCCACATGGGTTCCACATAAATAAACGTAGAGCCCGTATAAATGAATGACTGAGATTTACTGGACACAATAAGACACCATAAAATTAGACAGAAGATTTGAACTCCTTTAACGCAGCCTTGGATTTTCCAGCGCCGTCGCCCTCACTTAAAAAAAAAATTGACTGACTGAATAGTACATTCTTTCGATTCTTATTAATAAACCGCCAGCGTAAGCATCGGTTTTAGCATACTATGGGACTTCATCGTGAACTTTTACTACTTTTGGGAAAATGGAAAGTAGAAGGCTTGTGAATGCATGGATGAGAGAACGTTGGCCATCAAGGTAAATATACGGCTATGAATAAACCAAAATAAAACACACAGATTATCCTCCTATTTCCACGCACGGCTATTTAATGTTCAATCATAAATATCAAGGATGTGTTTAAATGGTTTTTTTTTTTTTTTTTTGCCCCCCTTCCCCTTTTAGTTTCATGAATCCATGCACGTAGGGAAGAATAACGCAAGAGAGGTATACAGAAGTGTTTTATGGCGATGAACAATCCCAAGTCCAGATTGAACGTGAGCGGAGAGTGCTTTGACTATGTAAGGGTTTTCTCGGACGGTATTTTGAGCACCGACAAGGAAAGTATTCTCCAGCATTCCCTTGTTCGCTTCCATCTTCTCATCGTCCTCTTCGTGTGCTTATCCAGATTCTTTCACTTCCTCTTAGGCCGCTTCTGTTTGCCCCGCATCACCTCCGAGATCCTGGTAATGTTCAATCTTCATTTTGTTATCGGAATAAATCACAGGCTCATTGCTATTCTTCGTGCATGTACATATTTGTTTATTTATCTGTCTACGCATCGTTGCCTCAATCAGCAAGTAGAATAGAAAGCGAAAAGCAATGCTTAACCTTTCTGGCTCTGTTTTTAAGGTTGTTTTAGCAATTCTTTGACTGATGTCAGTTTTGTCTGTCAATTTTGATCCGGTGAAGCAACAAAATTCAATACTAATTACTGTTGGAAGATTTTCGTTTCAAAAGCCAACAAATTGCATACATGTGATTGTGGTTAATTACAATTAGGCGAAATAGTTTCTAACTAAAATCTGGATTCCCGAGAAATCTTGGTAGAATGTCAACGACGCATCATCATTATCATAACTTGATTGGTTTGCTTAACAGACAGGAATGATCCTGGCACCAACTGCGCGGGGATACGTGTTCCACAACTCAAAGAATCCATTGTTCCCTCCATTTCCTGAACAGGTCTTCGCTGCATTATCAAAAATTAGCTTCCTTGTATTCACATTTCTGGCTTCTGTAAGAACCAACCCGCTCTTGGTAAAACAGATGGGTACAAAAGCCTTGATTTTTGGGTTTCTGCTGTTTGTAGTACCTGCTACGATGGCAAGTTTTTCTCTCGTCATGTTTCCAATCGATGAACGCCTCACTTTCACTGTGAAAACGCAAAGGCGATTTCTCGCAGTTTATTACATCAGGATGATGACAAGTAGCCAATTTGCTGGGGTCAGTACAACTTTGATGCAGCTGAAGATCGCCAATTCCCGGCTGGGACACTTTGCTTTGGCGTCAACTTTGGTTAACGACTTACTGAGATTCACGTTCTCAACTATGGATGGTTTCCACAGGGCAATGTTAAGTACATCAATAACGGTAGCAATTAAGGTCGTTCTTTATTCGCTTGCACTCGTTGGTGTTATTTTGAGCGTAATGAGAGCTACAGTACACTGGTTCATCAGAAGAACCCCAGAAGATAAGCCCATGAAGGAAGTTTACGTAACAGTTACGGTAGCCATGGTTTTAGGATTGGCATCAATTGGAGGTAGTGTGGGGATGTATTTCCTTTTTGGTCCTTTCTTGTTAGGCTTAGTGGTGCCTGCAGGATCTCCCTTAGCCAATGCCCTGATAACAAAGCTCGATACTCTTTCCTCAGGGTTTCTAATCCCACTCATGTTGGTATATAGTTCCACCAAATTTGATCTCCAGGACTTCATCAGATATTTCCCATATGCAGTTAATTTTCAGGCGGCTTTGATCGGATACACGATCAAATTGATAATAACGTTTATAGGGGCAATAAGTTGCAGGTTCCCTTTAAGTGAAGCTGCTGCTCTTACGCTCCTCGTGAATGTGAAAGGAGTTGTTGAAGTGGGCAGTCTTTTGAGCTTTGGTAGCTTGGAGGTAATCGCCAAATCCATTTCCTAGAAGCTCTTTTTTCTTTATTTTGTTAGTGGATATGAGAAGGAAAAAGATGAGCTTGTCTTGTATGCAATTATTACCAGAAACTCCAATAGAAAATCTCATCCCGCTTATAGCTGACTGCTCTTTTTGTTTTCCTTCTCTTAACAGATGTACGATCTAGGAACTACCAGTGGAATTTTCTTTGTGTTTCTGATATCAGGGATTTTACCACCACTCATCAACCTTCTCTATGATCCAGCAAAGCAATATATAGGCCACACCAAGAAATGCATTGAGCATGCTCCAAATGACGCAGAACTTAGCATACTAGCCTGCTCTCACCGGCAAGAGGACGTTATGACTGCAATAAAGCTACTAAAATACTGCAATCCAACAAAGCAAAGTCAGTTGTCCATTTATGGGCTGTATCTGGAGGAACTTATCAGTAGTTCTACCCCTCTTTTAATTAACCATCAACTAGGCCAGAAGAACTCTTACTCAGACGAATCAAGGACGCAACGTATTATTGATATTTACAAGTATTTCAAATCGCAGAACAAGAAGTTAAATCAGGTGCATGTTTTTACAGCAATATCGCCACTGAAACAGATGTATGAAGACATATGTGGGTTGGCTTTTGACAAGGCTGTTTCCCTAATAATACTGCCATTTCACAAGAAATGGAGCAACAAAGGCAAACTGGTTTCAAGCAGTAGTGAGATAAGGAGTTTGAACACCACTGTATTGGATAGAGCACCGTGTTCTGTTGGAATTCTCATTGATCGTCTGAGAAGCCACAGCATTAATTCCATTTTTGGTATATCAAAAATGTATCGAGTAGTCGTTTTGTTTATAGGAGGTCCAGACGATAGGGAGTCCCTTGCATTTGCCTTGAGGATGGCAGGAGACCCCTGCATTCAGCTAACAGTTTTGCATTTTGTCTCCGACAATAGTCGATTACCTGATGAGTGGGAAGAAATGCTCGATTATGAAGCTCTCAGAAGCATAAAATTCGAAGTGTCAAGGAGTGCTAACATTGGCTACAAAAGGGAGGCAGTTAAGGATGGATCTGAGACGGCTGCTATCGTGCATTCAGTTGCAAATCATTACCAGCTTATCATTGTGGGCCGTCGCCATGAATCTTGCAAAGACTCTCTATCAGGCTTATCGGAGTGGACAGAGTTGCCGGAGCTTGGACCTATAGGAGACCTGTTGGCTGCTATAGACTTCAATGATGAAGTTTCAATTTTGGTGATCCAACGGCAAATCTTGAAAGCAAGTCATAGCAGTGCTTTGAACTAATGATCTATCAATTGCATTATTGCAACATAAGGCAAGACAAGGTACCAATACCTGAGCACTTCAAAGCTTCTATATCACTGGAACTCACATGCCACAATTTTGTCAATCAAACCTAGCCTCTGCCATTGTCTTCATAGCCCTTTTGGTAAGGAAAAGCCATACAACAAGAGCGGCCCCGTCTCTTATGATAATTCATTTCTTGTTCTGGAAAATCTAGGCAGGGAGTATACTAATTAAAAATTGAACTTGCATCTTTTGAATGTCGTGGTGCATTAGTCGAGAACTCTGCTTGCATCTATATGGAGATGGTGAATAGGCAAATTTGATGGTGATGTTGACATTGCCTTAATTTGTTAAGCACTTAAAACTCAATTGAGTTAACGAAAATCAGATATTAGAAAAGGGCCTTTTAGTCGCGGTCAAATTTGGAGATGATGCAAGAGCGTGATCGGAAACAGCATGGATCACTTTTATTCCTTCACCGAATAGTTTTGATCAGTTTCAAATTTAATATGTTTTCCCCGTAAATTGTGAAACAACTGATAGTTCGGCTTGGACATGGTGTAGGTTCATGTTCTATTGGCCACATGTGAACCTAATCTACCATTTCAATGCTACATACTCGGCTATATCCAGAATTTCATTAATTGAGGCTTAACAAACTTGAATTTTTGTTTGGAATTTAAAACAGTGAGATGAACAATGTCGCACGTTACAAATATGTTCTTTGGGCTTGTAAGAAGGGAGTAAGCCCTTAACAAAAAGGGTACGAGGATTTTTCAACATCGGCTTCCGGCTAGGATTTGGGCTTTGAATGCTACTCGCAAAGTGTTAAAACGGTGTCAATATGTGAAAGCGTGACGAACTAAATTTAAATTCTAACGTCAAGGTCAATAACAACTATTCTAACTATTTTCTGTAGTTCTGTAAAAGTACTTCCACCAGTTCATGAACCATGAAACCGGGCTATTCAATTAACCTCATATTGATCAAAATTTTAACAATTTAACCATAGATTATCAGACGTATGAAGTAAGTAAACGGAGCTCACTGTTTCAGTTCTCAGGACAAATTTTGAAGACTTTTTTACAACTGAGTAATGATAAAATAGTAACCTGGGAGTTGGAATAATCACTTCATTATTTCTTGACTTCATCCATGCTAGTATCTTCTGTGATGCTGCAACCAACGGCTGCATTACTTGGTGCATCTGCCTGGTAAGTTGGTGGTTCACTTTTTCTACTTTGCAATCCTGAAAAACGTGCAAGATCGACCCATTGCTGCAGCATTTTGGGGAGAGAGAATCAAGTCAATTATCATAATATCTCTTTCAAGATTTATAAGAGAAGCTAAGACTATGTTTCCATATATAATTAGCAGTTTAGTAAATCAAGATAACTCCCACCTGAGTTCCCCAATAGGAGTTCACCGTCCGAACAAGAAGTGATAGCATATTTACAAATAATGTTTGCGAAGAAAATGCTTCTGCAAGTCGATGCTCTACAAGCCCAGCAATAATCTGCATGATAAACATCAAATATTAAAAACCGACCTGACAATCTAATGATGCATGGTAATATAAGTTGTTCAGTTCCAGGAAGAGAACGCCCATAATATCTGCCTTCTCGTTCCCCTTCCACGAGTACTTATAAAGATCGCTCAGGGTTCAGTCTGCAGGAATTGTGTCATATGCTACTCCTAAAACAGTTTTCCCCGTTGTCTAGTGTAAATTTTATATCCCAGAAAAAGGAAAATATTTGAGCTATAAAAAAAATGTGCATGCTTGATAAGCAGATATAATTCACATGTTTCAAGAGCATAGATGTCTCAAAAGAAGTCGAAGGGCCAAAAGGAATAACTAGTTATAGAAAGGATAATATAAGAATTAAATCCAATTCCTGATAACCTAAGTGCCATAGCAGATGCACATTATCCAACTCTAGGAACAGATGGCGTGCATTAAAGATCAATCTTGAGAACTCCAAGAAACTTATGCCAACAATAAAACTTTATAGGAGACGCAATAGAACGGATCACTTGACTTTACGTAATGTACTAACGTGTGCCATAGCCCACAATAATACGCTTCATACCACAAAAGAGTAACTACCTGGTAACGCAGATTTGCTGATGTTCCAAGGAAACCTCCATAAACCATTGCAGTTTTTAACAATGGGGATCTTTTAGTTCGATCATTAGATAACAATGCAGGATTAATGAGTTTGCGAATTGCATACAGTGTATTTGAAGCTGCCACAGCCGCAATGCTAGAAATGAATCCAACAATAGAAAGTTTGAGACCACCCACAAGTACAGATGCCGCTCTGTGACTGAGATTCCAGTCCTTCCCTACAATATTCTTCTGAAATGCATTATCAGGGATGGATCCAATGAGACCTTTGAAAGCATCCATGCTTTCATTCATATCCATGTCATTGGAAGATGTTAGAAATGAAAGAGTTGGAGCAGGAAGCCACACGGTAAAAAAATCGACAACCGTTGCCCTGATAGTGTCTGTAATTACATAGTCAAGCTCTTCAAAAAACCTTTCCTTTCGCCTCTCATACTGAGCTAAAAATGTAGTGGTGATTGATATAGTTTCTTCTATAGCTAATCTGTGTAAGAATTTAGGATCTGCCAAAAGCCTTTCTCGGAAACCCTGCACCAAAAGACATGGGAATCTTGAGCACCCACAGAAAGATCAACTCCCCCAGCATTTGTAATTCATTCCAGCAGCAACACACCTTTTAACCAATATATAAACTCCATGCACTAACAAAGAAAAGTTTTAATGTTCTATTGTCTAGTTCAAATCAGAAGTCATCTATCTTTTCTTTGTTCGGGCCAGATGGAAAAGCAACAAATCAGAAGTTAAACTGCCTTCCTCATGTCTGATATTTAAGCAGAACTTTACATCTAGTATCTTAAACTAATGTGAGCTATCTACATAAAGAATCTAGCCAGCAATCACAGATACTGAACAAACTTACTTTTTAAAATGTAAGATTACCTGGAATCTATGAGCTAGTTCCTTCGTAAGAGGATATTGCTCCAAATCAAAGAAGTTCTGAAGTACTTCTGGGGATACAAGACCGAGGTCAAGTCCTTTCTGAAGGTCCTAGTGGACATGAGAAACTTTTGTGATGAGAGATAACACTCCATGTAATATCAAATCTTAAAAAATCAACACTCGTGACCTCAGCAAGAAAAGCACAATTTTCATCTTTCTTCTGACATTTCCTCACGCATAGCATATTGATTGACAGGATAAAACAATGGAATGATTTATCTTTAGTTATAGATTTGATACCTGGGGAAGGGCATCTCGTTTTCTACCAGCCGCATTCATTACTCTAGCAATTTCTGCTCGATCAAAGCAATTCCTACTGCAAGGTCTGGCAGCAGAATACCACAAAAAATCAGCAATCGGAACTTCACCCTCTTGTCGTATAAATTGCCTTTCTGGTTCAAGTAAGATAACAACTTGGTTTTTCTTTTGCATCTTCTTGGTGATTCTGGCTGGCAGTCCAGTCCCTCTCGATCCATAAATAACGTGGCTTGCACCTGTCACAACTACAAGAATTGAAGCGGATCCCTCATCCACCACTGCCTGTAGAATAACTTGGGACATAGTGTAATCCTCAACTACCCTTGACTGTGCAGATAAATATGAACTTGGCCCAAAGGGAACATATTGATTTAGAGAGTTCATATCAACAGATCTGCGTGAGATAGAAGTGAATCCTGAAATGAAGCCTGAACCTGCCGGAGGAGCATACACTTTACGTTCAGCCTTAGAAAGCCCACGAATACCTTCCGCTTGGACAGTCCTTAAAACCTGTTCATATACCACGGAGCATATTATCATCCCATATTTTACTTATAAACATAACAAAATAACAGGCTTAATAGAATTACAAAACAATGGCATCTCTTTGTGGAAGACAGCCACGGCTACAATAAACTCTTGGCTCAATATCCATTAACAAGATGTCACATTACAACATGAAATAACCTACAATTTACTCGATGATAATCAAGCAAATTGCTAACTACCTTAAGTGGAGTACCACAAGCAACAATTTTAACTCCATTATCTCGGCAGTAACTTAAAAGAGGCTCATACTCCTGCCATCGTTGATCTGGCCAGTGCGATACTAGAGATTTCAATATTTCTCCATCTATCCTGCCAACATACACAGCACCTTAAATAAGTAATGGCTGTGTAAACAAATTACATGCTCCGTAACAATGATGTCAGGTCTTAACAACTAACACATTTAAGTGGATAAGGCTGATTATTCTTGCTAATGGAATCCAGATTTGTGAGAGTTTTATTTTAGCCACAAACAGACAAACTGGTGTGTGAACTGATTCTGACATCTCCTACTTATTTAATGCTGGTTTAGTAATGTAATTTTGCAGCAGCTCAGCTTGTGAGCTTTTCCTTTGCTTTTAATTCATGCTCTGGTTTCAGCTCCCAGTGCTCTTCTTCCTGAAGTTGTTTGGGAAGATTCCTTGTAGCTTCTCATATTCCATTAATTCACTTTCATTTACTTTTTTCAAAAATAAAGTTATATGCTCCAAAAAATAATGGATTGCGTTACCTTCGATCAATGTATTGATTAACCTGCTGCTGTAAGTCACAAGGAAACGCCTCCATAGCCAAAGAAATGGACTTTTCGCTCTCTACGCAACGATTCCTTAACTGCTTAACAATCTCTAGCTCCAAATCCTTATCGTCTCGGACCGGTACTTGCTCTGCTTCACCTAAATACACAATCCTCGCGTTCATTAGCTTTTCAAACACTTTCCTCTTGTCCTTACCAACCGCGAGAGGCTCTCCAATCGCAGTCGCGTCGTAAATTCTCGAACTGATCACCTCCTCCTCCACCTTTTTGGAGACTTCCACCGGCGGCGGCTGTAACGAAGGCTCCGTCGGCTTGGTGTCGTCGGCTTTGGAGGCGGCGGATTGTAGGACGCATATACCGAGGGAGAGGACTGGGGTGAGCAACACGAGGCGTCTGGTGGCGCCGGAAGTTTGACTTTGACCATCTACAGGAGAGCTGGTGGCGCTCCGACTCCAGCAGCAGCGCACGGAGAGAAGGTTGTGGTGGAGGAATGCTGTGGAAGGTAGTTGGCGGCGGAGAGGTGATTCCGGCGATATGAAGCGACACTTGTACGGGTGCGCTGGGGTGAAGTCTCTGTGAATGTGGGGCCTCATTAGTTGAGAGAGCTTGGTGAGATGGGGAGGGACTCAGAAGTTCAGTTACGCATGGTTAGCGGGGAGAGAGAAGGGATTTGGGCCATTTTGGACCATACATGTATTTATTTGATTTTTGTTTCGTTAGGGGGGAATGGATTGGAGGGAAGATCTTGTGACGTGGAAATTACGTGTATCTGGTGATCTCCCCTTTTTTTTTTTTTTTTTTTTAAGGTGGGGAAATAAAGCAAGCGGTTGAGAAAAGTTTTGAGTAATGTTTGCGCTTTTGTCGTGTGACTTGTGAGTATTGTAGCCATAAGATAAGGCCATAAGGCTGGAGTTTTCCGAACAAAGGATATGTCAATTCATAACACCTCGGCTTTTTATCATACTAGCACGGTAACGCCGCGCAAATGCGCAGCAATAATGTCCTGCTAATTTAGTCAGTTATATAAAATTTTGTAATTAAATGTATAATAAATATGGAAAATTTTAAAATTAGTAATTAAATTACAAATAATTTAAATATGTAATGAAAAAAATGTCATATTAAAAATATAAAAGTTATAATATGATAAATGAATAAGTAAAATTAGCAAGTAAAAATTTGGGATGAAA
>JAOQMQ010000196.1:10499199-10517803 GCA_027563845.1 Erythroxylum subrotundum
TTATTATTAAGATTTTTGAAAGCATGGTTGATGTAAACAGTAAACTAGTAAAATATACAGTACAACTGTATAATATACCAATATGGACTATTTTGTAATTTTTAAAAATTTTAGGGAATATTTCGTAAATTTCAAAAAAATTTCAAAACGGTACTCGGTACCGGTACAGTTCCGTTCTAGAACTCAATCCGATATCGAGCCCGGTACGATATTCATAACATTGACTTGGACCTTTTATCTTTTTCAAGTTTTTCTTAGTCATCATGCCCAACTTCTCAATTCATATAGATTCACATAAGAAGGCTTTTTTTCCAGGATTTTTAACTTCTTCCACATTGAATTTAGCAATACTAACTCAAGAAAGTTTTTTTGAAAAAGACTCCTAACTCAAGCACATCGAAACAATTGCCCTATTCTTTAGCCGCTCCAAGCAGCAGCTAGCCCTTT
The DNA here is from genome assembly GCA_027563845.1 of Erythroxylum subrotundum. NCBI lineage: Eukaryota > Viridiplantae > Streptophyta > Magnoliopsida > Malpighiales > Erythroxylaceae > Erythroxylum > Erythroxylum subrotundum. The sequence continues at coordinate 10,499,647 of JAOQMQ010000196.1, forward strand.
GCCTGACGGACGTTGGTCAGCAGAAGCTATTTCAGGAAAGTTTGTTAGTTTTTGAATTGGTCTCTCTATTTGTCCTATTTGCCTACCATTGTTTCCAACCTAACATTGAATCATTGCTAGAAAATGATGTTTTGCATTGGATTTGATCGGACTCAAGAATTTCTGTTGTCTCCTAACTATGTTCCTAGATTGATATCTCTCACCATATTTATCACTTTCAAAACGGAGCACTCTTATCTTTAACGAGAAGTTCATGCATTGGATTTATCGGACTCGTAAATCAAAAGAATTAGTTAGTGTCTCCTAACAACGTTTGGTATATGCCAATTTGTTTGCTTGATCAATACCAATAGCTTGAATTATGACAATTCATGTTTGGGAAATCAGGCAACAACTAGTGGTTATAACTTAAAACGCCTAAATGGGGTGTCCTTTTCTTGATGGTGGCTAGGTTTATTGCATTACAACTAGAAATTGCAATTTAATTGATTACTATATATGGTTAGAATATGTTATTGAAAAAAGAGAAAATAACTATGGAAACAAAATTTAATTAAATTCTCCCAAAGGAAACAAAAGTTCTATATTATCTTAAAAACAAGAAATAAACCACTAATCAGTGGTTGTAATCTCACACTTAAAACAAAAGAAGAAAGGAAAAAGTGGTCCTCGTTCAGGTGTGACACAACTTACATGCCCAAGAACGATAAAAAGGAGTGGGAAAAGAAGATGATGGATGGAAAATTAAGCACACCTCATCACAATATTTGATAAGGAACCCATCTGTTTCCCAATTGATTTTCTAATTTTTCTCTAATAATTGGTTCTAAACACTCTGAAAAGTCAATAACAAACTTCACCGAACGTCGTTACTTGGTCTTCCAATCTTGTTCACCTATCAAAATCCTGGACGGTTTCTGTATCTCCCAACTCAAGTCTTCGTATATGCTTCCTTTCAAAGAAACTCTACCTTTTCTAAACCGTACACCATTAACTTCATCTATTGTAAGAGTCAATTGGACACTCGAGTAACTCTTAAATTCATCATCAGGTTCTTTTATGGACGAAACAAAAATGAAGATCATTCACTGTGCTTCAAAGTGAATCAATTAACTATACTATATAGAGCATTTTAAATCCATACAAACTGTCGGAACCGATGGTTATACCGTTAAGACAAGCAAACTAATTTATTTCTTTCGAACGAGGTTTCAATTAGATTTATGGTCCACTATTAGCTATGTTAAATCTTCCTGCAATATCGTATGCAGATGTCCAAGCAATATATATATATATATATATATATATATATATCATATTGACTTAACTGAAGCTTACCATTATAATATGCCATAAAGTCGGTCAATGTCATTAATAAGCAATGAAAACAATGGTGTTGAAGTTTTGGAATATTGAATTATTATAATTGGCAACTGTTTCTTGCGATATATAGTGAAACGGGTGTGGTTAGTTTAACTTCATTATTCGGTTGTCATCTTTCAAGTCTTCCTGGGATATGATTTAGTGAGTTTGAATGCTACCTTTAACTAAACATGCATGCATGAGGATTTGTTTCCGAGAAGAACTGAAGCTGAAAAGGAAGAAAACGTCATTACTACAACAAATAAACCATCTCTGTTAAAAATATGTACCAAATTAAGATTGTCTTACTTTGATATTACTATCATGTTGTGCCTGTGATTACAGGTATATAATATTTTAGTACCTTTCATATTCACAATGAGAGTGGAAATAGACAATTCGTGAAATGGTTAGTACTGACGGTGATTTGCTAATTGTCAACCAGAAGCTCAAAAGACTTGAGAAACAAGCGTGCCGAAATTATTTACTCTAAACATCCCAGTGGGTGCAACAACTTCTATAGGGTTGAACTAAGATTTTCCCTGCAGTCTGAACATTTCTGAATCAAAACCTAATCTGCCAACCTCAAACAACTCTCTCCTTTACACTCATCCTATAAAGGCCCGGCTCCTTTCTACTTCATCCCTCACTTGTATCAACTCTTATTAAGTCTTTACCCATAAACCCCCTCATCGTTCTAACATCAAGCGACAATGGAGGTTGTCAACAGCATTCTTGACAATCGTAGATGTTTTCTATTCTTCTTGAGCGTGACTCTCCATCTCCTAGCTTCTACCATTTCATCAGCGAGTGCAAAAACTCACTACCATGATTTTGTTGTAAGTCAATTTTACGCACGCTTCATGTATAGACAAATCATATTTCCTTATTCTTGCAGTGTAATACATTGTTACTATTGGACACTAAACATTTGAAATGCGGAAACAGGTTCAAGCGACGAAAGTGAAGAGGCTGTGCAAGACTCATAATAGCATCACAGTTAACGGGATGTTCCCTGGACCAACCTTGGAAGTGAATAATGGAGACAGTCTAGTGATAAACGTTCAAAACAGAGCCCGATATAATCTAACCATTCACTGGTAACTCGTCAATAGTCTACTACTCTACTTCTCCTACTCAACTCGTGCAACAGTTGTATAGTACATTACAATAGAGGCGTGATATTCTTTAGACAGTGATGTTTGGAAGACATGTAAAACTTCCATGGAAGCCGTGCTTCCTAAGTAATCATGGTTCTTAATTATGTGTTTGACTGATCAAATATTTTGGTTGTGTCCTTAGGCATGGGATTAGGCAGATGAGGACAGCATGGGCAGATGGGCCAGAATTTGTGACGCAATGCCCGATAAGACCAGGAGGGAGTTACACCTACAGGTTCACTATCCAAGGACAGGAAGGGACGCTATGGTGGCATGCTCATAGCTCATGGCTTAGAGCTACTGTCTATGGTGCTCTTATTATCCGTCCAAAAGAAGGATCCTCCTACCCCTTTCCCAAGCCTAAACGAGAAACACCTCTTCTCCTTGGTACTCTCTCTCTCTCTCTCTCTCTCTCTCTCTCTCTCTCTCTCTCTCTCTCTCTCTCTCTATATATATATATATATATATATAACAATACTCCTAATGAAATAGTGAGTAGTGAGCTAGCTAATAGGGTTGGTTCATTGACAGGCGAATGGTGGGATGCTAATCCGATAGATGTGGTGAGGAGGGCAACTAGAACCGGAGCATCTCCAAATATCTCTGACGCATATACCATTAACGGTCAACCTGGTGATCTCTACAACTGCTCCGCCAAAGGTGTGTGGCTGTTCTCCCAATTCCATGTCTAAAGGGGAAAAGAAAATAAAGTTGACAATAGAAACTTGAGCTGAAAATATCTATGAACACAACCCTCATCGATGAATTATGGGCCTAACCAATGTGCACTTGTGCAGATACGATCATCGTTCCAATAGACTCCGGCGAAACACACCTTCTCCGAGTCATCAACGCTGCACTCAATCAACCACTTTTCTTCACCATCGCCAGCCACCAGTTCACAGTTGTTGGTGCTGATGCCTCCTACTTGAAGCCCTTTACCACGTCAGTCATCATGCTAGGACCCGGCCAGACCACCGACGTCTTAATCTCCGGAGACAAACCACCTGCCCGTTACTACATCGCTGCACGTGCTTATCAAAGTGCACAAAACGCACCGTTTGATAACACAACCACCACCGCCATTCTCGAATACAAGTCCGCGCCGTGCCCTGCAAAGGGTTTATCAAGCAACCCAATTATGCCAACGTTACCGGCGTTCAACGACACACCCACAGTTACGGCATTTAGCAGAAGCCTTAAAAGTCCACAGAAGGTGGAAGTCCCCACAGATATTGACGAAAGCCTGTTCTTCACCGTTGGTTTAGGACTCAACAAGTGTCCTAAAAACGCCAGAGCTAGAAATTGTCAGGGACCAAATGGCACTCGCTTCACTGCTAGCATGAACAATGTTTCTTTTGTTCTCCCGTCAACTTTCTCTTTGCTCCAAGCTCATCACAACAGTATCCCTGGAGTTTTCACGACTGATTTTCCGGCAAAACCACCTGTGAAGTTCGATTACACTGGTAACGTAAGCAGATCACTTTGGCAACCTGTTCGTGGCACTAAATTGTATAAGTTGAGGTACGGATCAAGAGTTCAGGTTGTAATACAAGATACAAGCATTGTTACGCCCGAGAATCATCCGATTCATTTGCATGGATATGATTTCTATATCATCGCTGAAGGGTTTGGAAATTTCAATCCTAAAAAGGATAAATCAAAATTCAACCTTGTTGATCCACCGTTGAGAAATACAGTTGCTGTGCCCTCAAATGGTTGGGCTGTCATCAGATTCGTAGCTGATAATCCTGGTAAGTAAATGTTTCCCCGTTTCTCTCCATGAAACTAAAATGAATTGAATACTAAACTATCTGTTTGCACTGCGATTGAATAGGTGTGTGGATAATGCACTGTCACTTGGACGTTCATATCACATGGGGTCTGGCGATGGCTTTTTTGGTCGAGGATGGGGTAGGGGAATTGCAGACTTTACAGGCACCTCCAGGTGATCTGCCTGCATGTTAAGAGATACGATATAATTAAATACATAGAAAATGGCTATCGTAGACATTGTCAAGCTCAACAACAGTGGGTGTCCAATTTTTCCCTTCTCATACTATTGGAGTTTCAGTACCGTCGGGTTTTCCCTTTCAATAGTCTTCTTGTCAAATTGTTTCTTTGTTTTCTTTTCCGATAGATAAAACCGCGGGGTTGGAGGGTGATGGTGCCTTTTGCAATGTTAATTGCCATCTACTTGCTCGCGAACCCGTACGACCATTGATTTTTAGCTTGTAATAATTTTTACTATTAATAACACCTGCAACTTTGTTCTCAAAAATCTATCCTTCTTCCTACTTCTATCCTGTATCTGATGTTCTTGCAAGGTGCATGGCATACAATATAACTTCTTAATCGACCGTCCAACAACATGGGTCGGATCCGCCGTACAAAAACAACAGTAAAAATAAGTGAGCAATACCGTCAATTTAATTCAATATAGGATAAATTAGTAAAAGTTATTAAATTAATGACCATCAAATACTGAATGCGCCTGACCTTATTCAATTTTACTTTTTCATGTCGTTTAGTTTGACCAATTGAAATTATACTGCCTCCTTCGTGGCCTAGACGATCCATAATAATTATAATCTTACTCTTGGACCTGTTACTGTTAGGTCTATGTACCTTTGTTCTATTATAACAAACCTTCAATTGGGCTGCTTTCCATTACAACCGTTGGGATAAGCAACATTCACACTTAAGTCACGGATGACGTTTCCAGAGGCCCACATCTCTTCTCGATGCTTTCTCGATCCAATTGCCAAATTCGACTTTGATCTCTACTCGCATTGATGATGACTTCTTTTCACCAGCGTGTCAAAACCTGTACAGAACAGTCTCTGCCTCATCCCACGCGGCCACGTGCTAGACATGCACAGAATGACCAGAGAACTAGGATGGGATCACTAGACAGTTTGTCCGTTGTTGACTTTTACACGTGTATCCCTCTTGTCGTATCCACGTGCTGCTTTATTCACATCTTTTTCTTCAATTTGAGTCCACTAGTCCTTTCATCTAATACATAGACTGCCCCTGTTCATTTAATAATTTACGGATATGCTAACGTGTAGTCCAGTTAGTTGCTTCACATTGATCAACTGAGAGAAAAGGAAAACAAAATAAGAAGGAACAAGACAATCAGATTAGTGGCGCAAAACTTATACAAATTACGGAGAAATCCAGTTATCGAAATGCTAATTACATTGTCGTTCCCAATGACCTCTGTTTTAAAAACTGGGTCGATTCGACCGATTTGATCGGTGATCGGTCAATTATCTGGTCTGATTTATCTTTAAAAATCGGTTCTCAATTAAACCAGTAAGAATCGGTCAAAATCGGTTAATTGACTGGTCAAACTGGTCCGGTTCAACCGGTCAGACCACTGATTCAACAATTTTGTATTTTTGTATTTTTTGGTATTTTTTAAATATTATTAATATTATATATAATTAAATATAATTATTGCATAATTATGACGTCACACCGGTTAGACCGATGGTTGAACCGGTCAAATCGGTCAAACCGATGACCAATAAGGCATCCGATTCGATGACCGGTTCAAGTTTCAAAACACTGCCGATGACTAATAAATGAACTGGACACAGCTTGCAGGAGGAGAAGATATTTGTAAGGCTTGAGGGGGGTCCAGATATAGTGGCAGACTTGAAATTTCGAGAACTTCGTGGGGGAAAGAGTGAAGGAGCGCAAAACTGGCAATTGCTTTGAGGCAAAGGAAAACAAAACGGGTGGCTCTGGAGGCTCGGAGAAGGTTCGGGTGCTCATTGTATAACAACTAAGGTTCACCCACATATCGTGATAAGATCGTTGCCACGTCATTATATCCGAGAAAGGAAATCAGAAATATCTAGAGAAGGCTATAAATATCTATTTTCACTCCTTTGCAATGTTTCTCAAGCCAAGCAAACAGACACAGCTATCTGCTAAACTTACTCTCTGTTCATCCTAATACAAACATCAAATCGCACCAAAGAATCATCTGCCTATCCTACAGAACAAATCAAACTTACACGGGATTCAGTAAAGCGTACCAGGAGCAAGAAGAGCAGTTGAAAGAGTTTAAATTTTCAGTTCTTGTGTCTCCGGGGACAACTTACAGGTTGGTCAACTTCGCCTTTCCTTTTCTCCTTGACTGATTTCTTTCCAGTTATCCTCTACTTTGCTGATTGAACTTTGGAAACGGTTTTTCTGTCATTGGTGACGATTCTGGGTTAATTGGGTGTAATTCTGTTTTGAGCGGTTGGGTTTTGAAGATTTAGGATTAGGGTTTCGTTCTGTCTTTAATCTCTTGGTTGTAGATTGTCATTTGGGGATTTTGGGAAAGGAGCGGATGAGTCGTGGCGTAACCGGAACGTCATCGTTTTTGAAGTTGAACAAAACTTAATAGTGTGGTCCTTTTCCGGGTCATTTTAGAAATGTAAATAGTATTTCCGATTTCTAATAAGTAAACTTGATCTCCAAGGTACCGGTTGTGCAATAAAGTTGTAATAGTCTATCACTAAATAGGAAACGAAATAATAATAGTTGTATTGGACCGCAAGCGTAATTCCTTGCGTAGTAGGTAAACGTAGTAATAACCGGGTGTATTTTCACATTCCGAATAGGAAATTTAAAGTCTGGACAAGTTTGAGTTTTGAGCATTTAACTGCAATATCTGTTCTTATGCGTTCCTTTTCCCCTTCTGTTCTTCTGTGATCCCAGTGTTCCAATTTTGCTCTTTTTTGTCGGTTGCAGATAAACCGGGTTACTCGTGTTACGGGTTTCTGGTGTTAGGGTTTAGTGGGGATTTGGAGAGTATAACTACGTAAACCGTGGAGTGGATTTTGTTGTGAATAAAGGATAAGTCGTTGAAAGTTGCAAGATGGGATCTTTTGTTGCAAGTTCGGATGTGGCTTGTGTGCCATCGGAACCTATCAGGAAGAGGAAGCGACGGGACGGTACCAAGTCCGTGGCTCAAACACTGAAAAAGTGGAAAGAATACAACGAGTGTATTGATTCTGGTGGTAATGGAGATAATAAACCATCGCGGAGAGTTCCTGCCAAGGGATCAAAAAAAGGATGCATGAAAGGGAAAGGAGGACCCCAGAACTCTGTTTGTAATTATAGAGGTGTTAGGCAGAGGACATGGGGAAAGTGGGTTGCAGAGATTAGGGAACCTAATAGAGGGCCAAGACTTTGGCTTGGTACCTTCCCCACTGCCTATGAAGCTGCTCTTGCCTATGACGAAGCAGCAAGGGCTATGTATGGCCCTTATGCCCGGCTAAATCTTCCGGAGGTGGTACATCCTACAGGTACTTCAAGGGGTCCTTTTTCATCTATAACACCTAAGGATTATTCTCCGGTTGCAACTCCTGCAGATTCGGACTCTACTATGACTTCGAATCACTCTGAAATTTGTGGATGTGAAGATACAAAAGAGCAGGTTGCAAAGATTGATTATGGTGAAGGTCAATCACAAATCAAAACAGAGCCCCCTGCGATGTATGAACCTTCATTGCGAAATTGTGCACTAAAAGAGGAGGTGAACAACGACCAGAAGGAAACTATGCAAGGTATTCGTGAAACTGAAGCAGAAAGTTATCCTACCAAAGAAGAGGTAGAAAAGAGCGAGGCATATGAAACTCCAAAGGCCGGGGATTTTGGGTGGATAAATGGTCATGATGGCCAGGATTTTTTGCAGGATTTCTCAATGGATGAGATTTTCAGTGTTGATGAACTGCTCAGTTCCATGGACAGCCCTCCGCTTCATACAAATTTCGATGCTGCTCAGCGTTCATATCCTCAAAATCCAATGATGCAGCACCAGCCGCCATTGGAGAACCCATATGCGAGGTTTATTTGCAGCTCAGAGCATACGGAGCTACCAGTTCCTTTGGGCAACGTGTACAGCTTTGATTTCTTAATGCCTGGCAGGCAGGAGGATGACACTCTTCAATTGGATGATCAGGGCTTCTGTGACCTGGGACTATCTGAACTGGACTTTGAGAACGCATGATTTAGGACCCATACAAAATGAGAAGCATCTTCGACAACTTCAAGAAGGAAAGAACTAGAAAATGCGTTTTGTTTTATACTCATTTGGCGGGACCCCAAAAACAAAAAAACAGTTCCTCAATTCTGTTTATGTGCTATGCCAAGTTTACCATTATATGAGCTGATTCTCAATATGATTTTAGACAAGAGTAATTGGCCATGAAATTCCAACTTTCATAGTTGGTGGAGTGTGTTGAAAGCATGTTACTTGTTAGATTCATATTGTACATTAGATACTAGGGGGAAGAAATTTTTCTTGTATATGTAGCTTGCAGCTAATACAAAATTGTGCGAAGACGAATCTTCAACAAGATGAGGCATTCAGTAAATTTCAGCTTTGTTATCTTAGTGTCCTTTCTTCGCTCATTTGTTTCCAGCACCGTTCACAAAATGAGTTGAACTGACGAATACGTTTTCTTGGAATATGGTCAAATTCTTTTATCGTAAATTGTATTTGCTTATTGTTAGAAAGTTCTTGTATTAATTAATGTTGGGAATATGACTTCTCTTCCGCTTTCTGGTTAATGTAGTATTGGGTTGTTAAATTTATGAGCAAGCTTTTCATTTGCTGTATAACAGATTGTGTTTGTCCACTGTACCCTTAAAAACAACATTTAGCATACATAATACAAGATGTAGTTGGCATAATATGTCTTTTTGTTGTGTAATTGGGTTCTTGTTGTATAGGTGGTTATGAAGCAATATGTGTTGGAAGTTGTTGTCATTCTCAATTTTGTATATATACATGATTGAAAATTTCTCAACCTTTTTGAAAGACTAGTGAAAGTAACGTGAGAGTTTGTAAATACCTAGCAACCTCTTTTAAAACATGGCATGGGTTTTTCTGCCAGTACTTTGGTGTTTTATGTAATTTTTATGTTTTCATAAATTTCTCATTTTCTTCTTTATGGCTCTTTTTAATTTTGCTTTTATATTTATTCTCTATGAAGTTGATCTTACAATTATCGGTTTATTTTAATGTAGAGAAGGACAAGAGGTACGTTCAGAGATTCTACTCGTACTTTTATAAGTTAATTGAATTAGTGAATGTATGTCTTGTAATTAAGTGGCCAAAATGTCACGTTTTGCATGTTTTAAAGCTTACAAGATAAGGTTCGGTTCAAAGAAGTGTTTTTAGATCATGGTGGAGTCTTATAGAAGACTCTGGAAGCTTCTAGAATATAGTAAAAGCTTATAGAAGATCTTGAAAGCTTTTGGGACATGACAGAAGCTTATGAAATCTTATAGAACATTATGGAACAATATGAAAGTTTATAAAAGCTTATAAAATGTTGCAGATAGATATACTTTGTAGAACCGTAAGGAAAGATGGAAAAGGAGCAATATCTATTTCACGAAGAAATGAATGGAACCATCAATATCGTTGCTTTGGATGCTTCCAAAAAGGTGTTCCTTGGAGACTTCTCTTGTTGCTAAATTATTATGCTTAAGGAAGCATTTACTAGTCTAGTTGCCAAGTTAAAGAAAGTAAAAGGAGACTGGAGCTTATGTAACATGGCGGTGACACAAAGAGTTGTGACACCTATTGTTGCTTCCAAAGGTCCCGGAGCCTAAGGTTGTTAAAGGATCAAGGGATACAAAGGCCATCAATAACTTCCTTTGAAATATGGAGCGGATTATGTCAAGATGATAACGCTTTGGTAACGTGTCGTAACACTACAACAAAATAATTATATTTAAAACAATAGCTAGTGATGAGTTTAGGTTGATCCCACATAAATTAAATCAATTCACCTTTCTAAATTATATATATATGTATAAAGGGGGGTCTGATTTAATGCAATTAAGAAAACAAAGTAAAATTGAACTTATGAAAGCAAATCAAAGCAAGTAGTGAAAAATGATAAAATTTATAAATGATTTTGGAATCCAGTTCTGAGATCAATCTTAGTCTAAACATAAACAAACATACGTCATTGCATTGTTGTTTTAACACCTCTATTAGAACTATTAATCGTAGATTAAAAAGCTTTGTTAATCTTGGTTTTCTTAGATCGGGTTTAACCAAAAATAATTTTTTAATTAAACATAGCTATCGAACAATTTAGAACAAGTTCTCTAGATTTAGTTAGACAGTCACATTACAAATAAGGAAAACAGATCAATCTAAGCAACAACTACACAAGTTTAGGTTATTTAACCTATGTTACGTTATCTCTAATGATTTAATGTCATTAGTTGCCACAAATGAACCCAAAATACAACTATTACGTATTGTATTCAAGATTGTAGTAATAGGTTTACATAAAAACAATATAATAGAGCATTCAAATCATTCTTACACAATTCAATAAGTAGAAAATAACGTAAACAATCCTTAAAGAAGGGAAGAACAGGGATACACAATGACGATATGCCTATACCAAGAAGGTAAGGTTTCTGCCCTTTCTTATACCTCCAAGATGATTCTCCCTTCTTTCATTGCCCAAAATGTCAATTTAGAGTAAAAACTACATTTCTAGGCATATGCACGGTTGGGTGCACGATCGTGCATCCAACTATGCAAATCAATTAAAATGCCTAATTCGTGAATGTGCACGACATGATATATCTTCTTTTTATGGCATTTTCTTGTCCCATCTTCACTCTAATCCTTCTTCTTTTTGTCCACAATAACAATTGAATGTGAACATCAAGAGGATGACTCAAAGAATGTGTTTTTAACTCACTTTAGCTCTTATGTTTCCAAATTAAACCTAAAATCAAATATGAGCTAAAATGAATGTCTTAAGCATTTCAAAAATCACTAAGTGTTATGGAATAAATGTATAAACAATCAAGCACGCGTCAAGTTCTCCTATGCTTAGCTTTTGACCATCCTCAAGCAAAACAACAAAATCAAAGTCACAAAACAAAATACTTACTCATTTTTCTATATTTTCCAAAAATAGATTGTTATAAGTAAAGAGAAATACCGAAATTTTGTTTCCAAAAAAGTAATATTCATGAAACCGAAATTTTGGGGCATTACAGAGAATCTCGAAATATATTTGGCCAATAAAAACCACATTCAAGTATTCTATTAGGCCCAAAATGACCACCACAAGCATACGAATGACAAAATTTTAAAATAGATTCAAATTATTGCTCAGGCACACGTCTCTTAATTACTTGGTTAGAACAACACTTCTATAATTGAGGATCATCCAAAATATAATATTTACAATCACTCTTTATTATATTATGCCTATCTTTACTCAAATCAGTAGGTATCTCATGATTCACTAGATAGTTTACAATACGTACGATGGAACCTTACTTTGAAGCGTTTGTAATTGTTCATCCGGAAATAGCTCTTGCAATGGTATTGAATCCTTTTCCTTCACAACTCAACTCAAGTGGTTCGAATCTGAGTTCTCTATACCTTTCTTATCTTTGATCTCCAAATCGAACTCTTGGAGTAAAAGAATCCATTTAATAAGTCTTGGCTTTGCTTCCTTCTTCGATAAAAGATATCTTAATGCTATATGATCAAAATATGTAATGACTTTAGAACAAAAAAAATAAGGTCTAAATTTATCTAAAGCAAACACAATAGCTAAAAGACCCTTTTCTGTGGTGGAGTAGTTGCATTGTGTTGGAATGAGAGTTCTTGAAGCGTAGTAAATGGCATGAGTCATCTTACCACATTTTTGTCCGAGGATAGCACCCACAACAAAATTGCTAGCATCACACTTAATCTCAAAGGGTTGACTCTAATTAGGCGGTTGAGTGATTGGTGCTGAAGTCAACAGTTCATTTAATTTGTCAAAAGCTTCCTTGCATCCCTTATCAAATTCAAATGGCACATCCTTTTGTAACAAACAACAGAGATTTGTTGAAATCTTACTGAAGTCTTTGATAAACCTACGATAAAAACCTGTATGGCTAAGAAAAGAATGAACCTCCCTCACATTTATGGGGTAGGGTAAGTTTCGCACAATTTTTACCTTAACTTTATCAACATCAATCCTTCTAGATGAAATTACATGTCCCAAAACTATTCCTTGTGTAACCATAAAATGTCATTTTTCAGAATTTAGAACAAGATTAGTTTCGATGCACCGTTCAAGTACACAATTCAGATTATCTAAGCATGCATCAAATGAATCCCCATGGACAGTAAAATAATCCATAAAAACCTCAATAATGTGCTTAACATGGTAAGAGAAAACATGCATTTTTGAAAGGTGACTGGGGCATTGCAAAGTGCAAAAAGGCATTCTTCTATAGGTAAATTTACATAGGCATGTGAAGGATGTTTTCTCTTGATCTTCTGGAGCTATCATAATTTGGTTATAATTTGAATATCCATCAAGAAATCAATAGTGAGATCATGTCGCAAGTTGTTTAAGCATTTGATCGATGAATGGGAGTGGAAAGTGATCTCTGAGTGTAGCAACATTTAACTTTCTGTAATCAATGCATATTCGCCATCCATTTTGAATTCTTGTAGGGACAAACTCGTTATTCATATTTTTCACCATTGTAATCGCAGTCTTCTTCTATACCACTTGGACTAGATTACCCAATTACTATCCAAAATTGGATAGATTATACCAACATCAAGTAACTTCAAGATCTTTGTCTTCACCACTTTTATTATTGGAGGATTCAATCTCCTTTTTGATTCTCTTGATGGTTTGGATCCTTCTTCTAAAAGAATTTGATGCATATATGCCGAAGGGATAACAAACTTAATGTCAGTTATGGTCCACCCTATAGTTATGATGTGGTCCTTCAACACTCAAATGAGCTTTTTCTCTTGAAGCTTGGTTAGATTCTTTGCTATGATTACAGAAAGTGTTTCTTCTTCTCCTAAAAATATATACTTCAAGTGCTCTGGTAATTGTTTCAATTCAATGGTTGGTGCTTGCACAACCGAAGGTAGAGATTTTGTATGAGGTATTGGCAATTCAATATTTGAAAGTACATACATTTTTTGCATTGGTTGCAATGATTACAATGCTAGCATGATTTCTTCTATCTCATATGCAATAAACAATTTAGAATTTTGCAAAGTGTTTTCTTCTAAAGTCATGCAAAGAATGACTTCTAACTTATCCTTACTGACCGAGTGTCGTTACGCTAGTCAAAATTAAAATAACTAAACTACTATTGTAGAGTGGCGAGTCTAGGTCGATTCCACAGAGAGTGTGTGTAAAGTTTATGAAATGAAATGAATCGGTGTTTAGGAAAGGGGGGTTTGGATTTTTGAAATAAGAAAATAAAATAAAACTAACTAATAAAAATAAATTAAAGAAAACATGCAATAAAATGATAAATGTGGGAAATTCGGTAGGGACCCGGTTCTTCGGTTCAATATCGGCCTACACCCTAACTAAGCATATTTTATTAATTTGTTATTCTTTAACCTCTCCTAGAAACTATTAATCATGGGTTAAAAATTAACCCGAGTTTTTCCTTAAGTTTTGTCTAATCAAGATACGATCGTTGATTAAACCTAACCACCGAACAACCTAGGATACGATCTCTAGATTTAATTAGGCGGTAGCATTACGAATTAGGAAAACCGATTAATCAAGGCAATAACCACATACGATGCGTCATTTAACCTAGGTCATGTTATCCCTAATGATTACGAATCATCAGTCGCTACACGTGAAATTCAACATAAAAATTACGAATTATATTGAAATTTTTGCAATGGGATTGAAATTAACAATTCAATGAACGCATTAAAATTATCAATTCACAATACCCAATAGGTTCATACACAAATAACCGAATAATAATGAAAATCTGATTATCCATACATAAAACCCAAATCAGTTAAACTCGGATAACACAATTAATTCCTAATGAGAGAAAGAAACAACAAAATAATTAAAATAATACTTAACCCAGGTTGTCGGCGTTGATTTTACCTCCGAACCAGCGTCGGGACGTCTAGCTCTTCATGGGTCTTTTCTGATAAATTACTTCAACCCCATTCTTTATCCCTAATTAATGCACAACCCCAAGCTTCTTTCATTGTTTTTGTATTTGTGCCGATAGTGCTTTCTCTCCTATACTGTTGATGATGTGACCAATAAAGGTCACACATTAACCTAAAAACCTTGCTGCCTCTCCAATCCTTGTGCTCCTCTCGGCTTCTCCTACTGTCCATTGTCTCTACCTCCAGTCGCAAGCCAGCTGCTCCTGGGTCACGCCTGCGCCAGCCGCACGCCCACCAGCGGCTACTTTCGCGTCTCACCCAGCGCCGACCCTCCTCTCAACTGCTTCTCGTCTGGTTGATTTATTTTCGTGGCCTTCAGCATATTTTAATTTGCTCTCTTGCTTCAATTGTGCTGCTACTAATTAACATAATTACATGCAAATTTCATGCACGTGATTGATGATTTCCAGCAGCCCTATTCCATGAATTTTATGTTTTTTTTCTTCTTCTTGCTCCATGAAGACAAGTAAAAATAAATCTTCGGAAAATATCTCGAATGGGGTACTTTTGGGTCACTTTAATTTCTTTGCTCCCAAATTGTACCTAAAATCAAATATGAATTAAAGTGAGTATCTTAAGCATGTTTGTACCATTAATCGCTAAGTGCAAATAATTAAAAATATCAACAATTAAACACATATCACTTAACTTCCATATCAAAAACTTTCTAAGACAAGTAATCAATGACATCAATAGATAAAACATAATGAACATCACTAGGGTACCTTATTGTTTAAAAATTATTAAAGAGAACTTGTTCACCATCAAACTCCATAGTCAACGTCCCTGCATGCACGTCAATCTTTGTTTTTGATGTTTTAAAAATGATCGACCTAGAAGGATTGGTGCTAAATTAGACAAGGGTTCTCCCTTCATGTTCCATACATAAAAATCAGTTGGGAAAGCTAATTCGTTAACTTGCACCAAGACATCCTCTATAACCCCTTCAGGATAAGCGTTAGATCTATCTGCCAGTTGAATTAGGACACGTGTTTCTTTCAAACCTTAAATTCAATAAAGTATAAATAGAACATGGCATGATATTAATTAAAGCTCATAAATCTAACATTGCCTTTTCAAATTTGGTGCCACTTGTTTTGCAGGGAATTGTAAACATACTTGGATTCTTACACTTTGATGAAAGTTTCCTTTGTATGACTACAGATACATTCTCCTCCACACTCACTTTCTCGTCTCCACTCAATTTCCTTTTGGAAGCGCATAATTCCTTAAGAAATTTGGCATATCTTGGGACTTTTCTTATGGCATCAATTAGAGGTATGTTCACCTCTACCTTTCTGAACCTTTCCAAAATCTTCTTATCTTGCTCCTATTTCTTTGATTTAGCAAACTTGTTAGGAAAAGGAGGTAAAGTATTAGTAAAATTTTTAATCACAGGAGATTGAGAGTTTACCTTAGTTTTCATTTCAGCTTCTAGTAGAGCCACTTCAAGTTCCTTTTTAGATTCATCATTGCCCATAAGAGGAGTCTTATGTGGTGCCTTTATTTCTTTACCATTTCTTAAGGTGATAGCACTTGCATTCTCTTTTGGGTTCACAATTATCTGAGAAGGAAGTTTATTCGAATTCTGATTTTCTAATCAGCTAACAGCAGTAGCTATGTGACTTATTTGATTTTCCAGATTTTGAATACTAGCTTTTGTTTATTGTTGAAATTGTAGGGTACTATTTTGAAACTGAAATGTATTATGAGTCAGTGTTTTCATCATGTCTTCCTATGAAGGCCCAAAGCTTGATGGTTGAGCTTGCCTTTGACATGGTTGTTGGTAGGAACTTTGTTATTTTTATCCTTGTTGTCCATAACTGTTAAATGGAGGATTTTTAACTGTTAAATGGAGGATTTTTTTCATCCTAAATTATATTAATAAGAGTAGTTAGGATCATACTTCTTTTGTGGTTAACCAGGAAAACTTCCAAAAGCGTTCACTTGTTCTGTGGGTGTTTCTTGCAAGGTTTGACACATATCAGTTAGATGTCCTACCATTGTCCAAATTCCACATGCTTTTACTTGTTGAGTACCGTTTGCAGCCATCTGTCTCACTAAAGATGTCAACCCAGCTATCTGTTGCTCCAATGTGGTAGCACTAGCTTCATTAATTTTTAGTGGTCTGGGGTTCTCTCGTATGTTGAATGGTTGAGAGTTATTAGCCATGTTGGAAATTAGATTTCAGGATTCAATAGGTTTCTTATCTACCAATGCACCTCTGCTTACTGCATCTATCATACTTCTTTCTTGTGGCAGAAGTCCCCCATAGAAATACTAGATCAAGATTTGTTCACTGATTTGATCGTGAGGGCAACTAGCATACAACCTCTTGAAACGCTCCCAAAACTCATATAACGTCTCCTTATTGTGCAGTCTAATTTTACATATTTCCTTCCAAATATTTGCATCTTGAGAGGTAGGGAAGTACTCTAAAAAAAAGTCTTTGCATCTCATTCTAAGTAGTGATTGATCCAGAGGGTAAGTAGTAGAGTCAATCTTTTACGGTGTCCCCCAATGAGAAAGCGAATGCCCTCAGCTTAATATGCTCTTCTTATACCACAGCTGGCTTTATGCTAGAACGGACTACGTAGAACTCCTTGAGGTGCTTGTAAGGATCTTCACCTAGCATATCATGAAAAGTAAGTAAAAGATGAATTAAACTAGATTTAAGCTCCACATCAACATTAATAGTAGGAAAATCAATGCATAAAGGTTGATGGTTGAGATCAAGAGTAGCTAACTGCTTAATAGTGCGATCATTATTTTGCTCTGCCATGTTAGAATCTATTTCAGAAATTGAATCACTAGATGAATTAGAAAGCAAATCTAATGTTGTTTAAATTCCTGGCTAATAACTAATTCTCCTGTCAAATGGTGACGGATCCTCAAAACTTTGTGCAACTTTTCTTTTCAATCTGTGCAGAGTTCTTTCAAAATTTAGATCAAATTTTACGGATCCTCAAAACTTTGTACAACTTTTCTTTTCAATCTGTGCAGAGTTCTTTCAAAATTTAGATCAAATTTTAGTTTATTAGAGTGAGAAGATCGTGTCATGCATCGTAACTAAACCAAACAAGAAAATAAATTAATCAAAAATAAAAGCAAAATAAATAAATAGATTCAAAAAAGTAATCAATATTAATTCTCGGCAACGACATCAAAATTGGTAGTGTGTCGTAACACTACAATAAAATAACAACACTTAAAACTATAGCTAGTGATGAGTTTAGGTCGATCTCAAAGAAATTAAATCAATTCACCTTTCAAAATAAATAAATAGATTAAAAAAAGTAATCAATATTAATTCTCGGCATCAACATCAAAATTGGTAGTGTGTTGTAACACTACAATAAAATAACAACGCTTAAAACTATAGCTAGTGATGAGTTTAGGTGATCTCAAAGAAATTAAATCAATTCACCTTTCTAAGTTACATATATATATATATGTATGTGTATAAAGGGGGTTTGGTTTAATGCAATTAAGAAAATAAAGTAAAATTGAACTTATGAAAGCAAATCAAAGCAAGCAGTGAAAAATGATAAAATTGATAAAATTGATACGTCATTTCATCATTATTTTCACACATCTCTTAAAACTATTGATCTTATATTAA
>JAOQMQ010000196.1:10524684-10536644 GCA_027563845.1 Erythroxylum subrotundum
GACTGAAGATCAGGGCACCTTGGAGACCTCCAAATCCAATCTCCACCGTTCAGAATGAAGAACAACGAGAGAGGAACATCTGGTTAAAATTTCAGATCGATCCGACAAGAAATCACCATGCGATTGGAGGTTGGAAGATTACTGCACAAAAATAGGAGAAAAACGAAAATATTTCTTTCTTTCTCTCTTCTCCCTCTCTTCTCTGCCGGCTGCACTCTCTTACATGTAACTCTTAGGTTTTTAAAAAACCTTTTTTTATATGTTAAACTTTGGGCTTCACTTAGGAGTGGACCCAAAACCCAACACTTCACTCAAATGGATTGGAGTAGGAGGACAGTATTACTGCTTTGCTGTTTAGATTGAGTTCAAAAGCCATTGAAAACAAAAACCAGCTCCCCGAAACTGGTCAAACAAAGTTATTGAGAAGTTTGGCTTGGTGTCATGTCATTACATTACCATGTCAGTTCTAGTCTGCATCAAACATTTGCATTGCGACCATTTGTTGTGGAATTTTATTTTTTATAATTTATATCAGTCAAGCTCATGGTCGTCGTCCCACTTCGAATTGGGTAAAATAAAACACAATTAATGATATCAAATTAGGATGAAATACTTTTAAGTTTTGATGTATTCTATTTGTAATTATTTATTTATTTTATTGCAGTTTAAAATTTAAACTAAAAATAAAAGTAATTGTGAATATTCAATTTTATTTCATGAATTAGGTACCAATTCTAAAAATTTTGTATTTTTGGGATAAATTAGACTAATTTAAGATATGACATTAATTAAGGAACTTTAGGTTTAAAATAATTCGATTGAGTAGTAAAATGTTACGCTGTTATCTATGGTATTTCTTTATTAGTCTTTGGAGGGAGTGGTTTGTTTGCTTGGCATTTGCTCTTTGTAATTGATTTCACTAGAAAAAAGGAAAATCAGCAATTACTTTTGTCCTGTCAATCAATTAAATTGTCTTAAGAAAGTTTGTTGTAGCTCAATAAATAAACCAGAGCAAAAAGTCAACGAATCGATGCATAAAGTTTTTTGCTTCGTGGAATTTGAGAAGAGTTATAAATTACATAATTTTTCTTTTGTATTTTTATAAAAAGTTTATTTCCATAACTTGAATTTATAATCTTAAGATTATAAAAGAGAAACTTTACTAGTTATTTTAAAGTTCATCGTCAAAAAAATAATAACCAATGAGTAAAATATTAAACTAATTCGACCGATTCAATTTTAAAAGTTGACTTTTTAAAATTTTTGTTTAATTTTAATTTTTTAATTTAATTTATTTTAATAACTTTTATTATTAAAAATTGATCATTTTTAATTAATTGGTCTTTTATTAATTAATAAGTTTTTATAAATCAAAATAAATAAATACATTTGTATTTAATATTTTAAATTAAAATTTAAAATTTTTAATAAATAAACATAATATCTTTCAATTATATTTCAAAATTTTAATTATATTTAATTTTTAATTAATTTTATAATAATTAAATACTAATTGAATCTTTTATTCTTTAACATTTTATTTATAACTTCAATCTCATTTTTTAAACCTTTGCGAGAACATTATCCTCTTTAGTCTTAACCACGATGCTTATCTCATACATGAAAATTAATCTTCACTATACGAGTGGCCTTAACTCTCCCTTTTAGGGATTGGGTTAATCAGAGTGGGCTACATGATTTGGGGTTTATGGGATCGAAATTCACTTGGCGCCGAGGCACGATACAAGCCCGATTGGACCGGGTGTTTGGATCGACTTCATGGCTGAGGGCTTTTCCCCGTATGGTCAATCAACATTTACCCTTTTTGGGTTCCGACTATCGTCCCTTATTGTTTCATCTAACTAGCTCCCCACCTCAAGAATCGAGATCTATTGGGTTTCGTTTTCAAAACGCTTGGTTAACTCATCCGGGATTCAATGAGGTGGTGTCTGAGCATTGGCTTCCGGAGGATGAGACTTTCAGCAAATCCCTCACCAATTTCGCTCTTCATCTCACGCGATGGAATACAGAAGTGTTTGGCAATATCTTTCGTCGAAAAAAACGTTTGCTTGCTCGACTGGAGGGAATACAGCGGGCGATGCAGAATTACACATCGGACGAGCTTCTTGACTTAGAGAAACGCTTAAGCATTGATCTTTTACATGTTTTGAGCGAGGAAGACATATATTGGCATCAATGAGCCAAATGTGAATGGATTTCAAAGGGTGATCATAACACTAGGTTTTATCATACCGTCACTCTTGCAAAAAGGAGGAAATTGAAAATAGATCGTCTTTTTGATGACACAGGATCTCTAGTGTCGGGCTCTGATTATCTCAAAGCTCTAACGAGGAATTTTTTTCTCCACTTATATACTCCTGACACTGGGGTGGTTTCTTTA
This sequence comes from Erythroxylum subrotundum, assembly GCA_027563845.1. Classification (NCBI taxonomy): domain Eukaryota; kingdom Viridiplantae; phylum Streptophyta; class Magnoliopsida; order Malpighiales; family Erythroxylaceae; genus Erythroxylum; species Erythroxylum subrotundum. The sequence continues at coordinate 10,527,086 of JAOQMQ010000196.1, forward strand.
TTGCCACATTTTGGCGACTTTCCTCAGCTTTCAGCGGACAAGATTCACGATCTTGAAAGTCCCATCCATGAAACTGAAGTTCGGAAGACAGTTTTTTTTTCCATAAACCCAAACAAGCCATGGGCATTGATGGGTTCAATGCACTTTTCTTTCAAAACCAATGGGATAAGGTAGGACCTACTGTGGTCGCTCTGATTCAAGTCATCTTTTGACTGGATCACTGGGAACAGGAATTAAACCGCACAATCCTAGTCTTAATTCCTAAAATTCCTGCTCCTACCAGTATTACTCAGTTTAGGCCCATAAGTGTTTGTACGGTGTTTTATAAAGTGATCGCTAAACTTATTGTTAATCGGTTGAAACCTCAGATGGATTACCTTGTCAAGGAGAATCAATGTAGTTTCATTCCAGGACGACAGATCACCGACAATATAATCATTGCATAGGAAGTGATCCATTCGATGAGGAAGAAACAAGGTAAACAAGGATACCTTGCTCTGAAGGTCGACCTTGAGAAAGCCTATGACAGGCTTCATTGAGATTTCATTCATAATACCTTAACTGATATTGGGATACCTTTTAACCTCATCAGGGTCATTATGAAATGTGTGACGACAGTGTCCTTCCAGATAGCTTGGCAAGGAACACTTTCTGACCCTTTTACACCTTCCCAAGGCATTTGATAAGGGGATCCGCTTTCCCCTTATCTTTTTGTGCTTTGTATGGAACGACTAGGGCAACTTATTACTCAAGCAGTTCATCAAGGTCATTGGAAACCAATTCGTTTAAGCTCTTCGGGACCTCCCTTATCGCATTTATTTTTCGCTGATGACCTTGTCCTTTTTGGCGAAGCAACTGAGGCGTAGACGTAAGTAATCACAAGGACACTGGAAACTTTTTGTAGGCCGTCAGGGCAAAGCATTAACTTTACGAAAACCTGGATTTTTTTCTCCAAGAACGTTCCTAGCAATACTGCTCGTCGCCTTAGCCATACAATGCAGGTTACCAAAACAAACAATCTTGGGAAATATTTAGGAGTCCTTTTACTTCATGAGCGTACCACTCGTAATACCTATCAGTATATTTTGGATAAGGCCCAACAAAAGTTGAATGGTTGGAAATCTAGGATGTTATCTTTAGCAGGTAGAGTTACTCTCACACAATCCGTAATCTCGTCCCTGCCTATCTTCATGATGCAAATGGTATGCCTTCCTCTTCACCTATGTGAAGATCTAGAAAAAATAATGAGGGACTTCATTTGGGGGTCACAAGACGGAAAAAAGAAAATTCACCTTGTCAATTGGGCTGAAGTGTGTACACCCAAGAAAGCGGGGGGACTAGGAATTAAGCGCATTCGATCGATGAACGGTGCTCTCCTTACGAAACTCGGATGGGACTTACTTACTAGACCCCAGGCACTGTGGGTCAAAACTCTGAAGGCTAAGTACCGAGTAGAAACTCATCATATCCCGCAGACGTTAGCAAGGAATGAAGCCTTGGTATTTTGGCGAGGGATTTCAACGACGTGGAATATTGTGCGCCAAAGCGCTAAATGGCAACTAGGCAATGGACAACGCATCCGTTTCTGGCTTGACAGGTCCTCTCTATTTAGTGGCTCAAACCGAAATCCCTGAGAGCATTCTCAATGCTACACTCTTAGATTTTAAGGGCGAGAGTGGCAACTGGCATTGGCAATTATTCCAACATTATCTCCCCGCCACTGTTTGTATGAATATCGCGTCCACCAATTCCCATATCAACGACCGTGAGGACGATAAATTGATCTGGGGTCAAACTACTAATCGGAGATTCACCGTAGCGTCTACGTACGATCTTATTGGGACTATTAATACAGACGTTTTTAACAGGTCTTGGGAGGACATATGAAAGTGGGCGGGACCTCAGCGAATCAGGTTTTTTCTTTGGCTGGTGGCTAAGCGGAAATTGTTAACCAACAAGCAACGTGTGACCCGTCATCTGACTATGGAGAATGGTTGTAATTTCTGTGGACAAGAGGAATCGATCCTACACGCTTTACGAGACTGTACTCGGGTAAAATCTTTCTGGCACAAATTTCCTCATGACATGGTTGGTGGGGACTTCTTCAGTCAGGAGGAGGGAATCTGGCTCAGGTCCAGCCTTAGTCATCATATGCAACTGAATCAGGCAGCGTGAACTACTATTTTTGGCGTAGCCTGTTAGTTTCTTTGGAAATGGCGTAATCAAAGCATTTTTGAGCTGGGTTTTGTTTGGCCAATCGACGGAACTAAAATTGTCATGGACTATATTATTTGGATCACTCAAGCCAATGAGATGGAAAACCGGGTCTTTCAGTGCCAGGGCTACCTTTGGGTACTTTAGTCGGATGGACTAAACCCATAGAAGGATGGGTTAAGCTTAATACTGATGGTGCGGTGAAACCGGGGTACAATATTGCTTCAGCAGGCGGAGTGATACAGAACTGTCAGGGGCACTGGTGTGTCGGCTTCTTACAGAATATAGGAGCGGGTGATCCTCTTTTAGCCGAACTCTGGAGTGTGTATTCAGATCTCATACTGGCGTGGGAATGGGGCTATCGGCACGTAATAGTTGAAGTGGACTCTTTAGAGGTCATTAATATTCTTTCATCATCCCTAAGTGGTCTGACTGAGAATTTTTTCTTGGTGACAGGTATCCAAGACTTGATTCTTCGAGCTTGAGAGGTGCAACTTAAGCATACGCATCGATAAGGGAATCAATGTGCTGATCAATTGGCTCATTTAGCCTCTTTAACAAAGCAGGGCCTGCATACCCTTCAAGAGCCTCCAACGAGCATTTTGGATGCACTATTCCGCGACATGCATGGAACCCTGTACAATATAACTCTCCATAGGGTCTAGGATTTACGAGATAGTCGCTTTTGTTTTTCTTTCCCTTGTAACAATAAAAAAGAAAATTAATCTTAATTGCTCACCCACCCATCTTAATGGCTTTACTAAGTCCAACATCAACTCAACATCAAATCACAGCCGTCGATGATTTTTTTTTTGCTGATCTCGTTCCCGACCTGTCTGTCATTGTGAGCACATTCTCATGAACTCGCGCAAACCTCGATATTCTGTCACGCCTTGCCCTTGTTCCTTTGAAGTCCCTTTCTGAGTGTGTGCGTGTGCACGTTTCTCCTGGTTCATTGCAGTTCACTCTCTGCCATGGCTTCACTTGCTTTTTCTCCATGAAAATCTCGCCGGAATCAGAAACTCTTTAGTCAAGTTCATCTGAATTTGGCTCTCTCGATGTAGCCGTAATAAATTTTCAGGTCAGAAAGATGATTTTGATGTTTCTTTTCATTGTCGTGAAGAGAGCTCTTTTAAAATGCATTTTGATCCCAGCCAGCCTTCTTTCCAGTTTGGAAGAAAGTGATGCTCTGTTTGTTTTGGTTTTTTTAGTTCAAAACTTTGGTAGTATATAAATTTATATTTGATGAAGGTTCTTAATTTGATCACTTCTTTTTCATTTGCATTTATCCATTTCTGAAAGTTCTGATTTATTGCATGTGCACGTGCAAATATTAACCACTCCTTGTCATGATTTATATTTTTTAACAGATTGCATTTTGATACCAGCCACAAGAACAGGGGGGATGACAAATCAATATTTATGAGCTTAAGAATTACATGGTAGCATCTTTTACTGAATTAAAGGTGGTGTAGATTACGTTCTCCCCCTTTCTTGCCGTTGGTGGCAAAACAAAAAGAAGAAAAGAATAAAACGAATGAGGCGTTCATTAGATTATTATGCATAAGCAGTGATTTTTCGATTGTTCCTTAAAAATAGAGGGTTTTATCATTGTCGAGAACTCTCCTTTATTGCAATGGAGATCCTGACATCCACTTTCTTGTGGTCCGAAGACCCTAGCATACTAGCTGTGGCTGTTTTTTTTTTTTTTTTGGACAACTTCAACGCTTGCTGATAATGTGTTATTGAAGATAGAAAAAACTGCAGTGCAGTGAGTAAAGGTGAAACTTGGATTGCAGGTCTCTGTGAAGAAATAAACAATAGCCGGATCAACAATGAAGAGAAAGCGTCTAGATCAATCTCAACATCCATTTGATGATCCCCGTAATTACAACTTCTTGCCTTCTTTTCTTTTTCTTTTTTTATATATAATTATTTTCATGGGGAACTTTCCAGGCTGAAACACTTCATTTCGTTTATGAAGTGTTTTTTTCTCGAAGTTGAAGCGGCTGTAGTACGCTTGTGACATTTTTTTTTTTTTGATTCATGATTTTGAATCATCGAATTGTAGCAGCTGATAATGCCGTTATGATGTTGATGCCATACTGGGAAGTAGTTAGAATGTGGAGGTCCAAGTTTTTTAAACAGAAAATGGTCAAACGGCTATATCCTTGAGCTAGATCAAATTAACAAGATACATGATTTTTTAAAACGCCTTTAGCCTTGAATGTGTGGAATAGACTGACCTGAGTAGGTCAAGTTTGCATAATTTCTTTTCATTTGGTAAGGCTGAACTCTGAAGTAATTGGTTGACAATAGTAAGTGAATTGCTAATGAGTTTTATCTGACAGCTTTTGAGGCCCTGCGGAATGGCTCATGGCAAAGTGTGGAGTTCATTGAAGTTAGGGATGGGCTTATGACAATGAATTTTACTGACAATACTCAATCGACAGCAAAGAATGGACCTTACGCAAACATTCGCATAAAGTCAAGGAGGGCGACTATATATGATTGCATTTGCTTTTTGAGACCTGGAATTGATGTTTGTGTGCTCTCAACCTGTAACGACAAAGAGGACTCTGAAGAACAAAATCCAGAACCTGTAAGTTAATGTTACATTGAACTTAATGATCACATCTGTTGATTGAAACTGTTTCTGGAATAACTACTCTATATATGCTTCACTTGGAAGGAATTGTGACATTTGGGGTTGATTTCCAAGTTTTACTTTGTCACATAGGTGTGGATTGATGCTAAAATAAGTTCTATAGAGAGAAAGACTCATGACCTTCGATGTTCATGCCTATTTTTTGTTAAGCTGTATGTTAACCAAGGACATCTTGGTTCAGAGAAAGGAACAGTTAGTAAAGATACTAAACTAATTGGGGTTGATCAAATTTCCATTCTTCAAAGGCTTGAAAATTGTCCTTGTGAAGGACAATCATATCGCTGGAATTCCTCTGAGGACTGCCCTTTGATACAAAGAACAAAATTGTTCTCGGGGAAGTTCTTATCTGATCTTACATGGCTACTTGTGGCATCTGTACTGAAGCAAATCGTGTTTGATGTAAGATCAGTTCAGAGAAAGATTGTCTATCAGATTTCAGAGAATGACCACGTTTTGGTAAGAGCAAATAATCATCAAACTTCTTTGAATTTCAAGCTGGACAATGATACGTTAACTCCCACTTTGATGCAATTTATTGCTGTTGATACCATTGAGGCATCATCTGCTTCTGTTATAGACAAGGCTGAACCATTACTGTTGGACAACGTTATGAACTTACGGAGATCTAAGCGTCGAAATGTACAACCTGAACGTTTTCAAGGTTGTGGCATTCCTCCAGCGAGAGATGTTGACTTGCTTCGAATCATGCCATACACGCAAGATAAGTGGAAGGATGATGAACTGCACATGCCATTGTCCTATTTGATCAGCGCATGCGCAGGTGGTTCGAAAAGACATACAACAAATAAATTAGTTCATTCTCTTAAACTTCACACATCTGGCATTCTTCCTGCTTCTGCGTCAAAGTCTAAGTCAAGGAAGCTTAAATCAGGTGTGGCCCAAAGAAATACTGATGAATCTCAACTTGCTATTGTTCCTGTGCCTACTGATGGTGACCCGATAATAGTCGAGCAATTTGATTCCCCTCGTAATAATTCTGTCAAACACCTCAGATGGACTAAGAAAGCTTCGCTCCGTTACTATAATAGAAAAAATTCCACTACTGCACCAAGTAAAGATAACTTTGACTTGGAAGATATGGTGTTTGAAAATAAATGGGTCGGAAGTGCTTCTTTTTCCAAAGCTGGAAATGCAAGATATTGTTCTAGACGTCCAAAGATGGAGGATTCTTGTGAGTCAAGGACTCGTACGAAGCCAACTTTAAGTGCCAGGGTGTATAACAAACTTATACATTCATACATGAAAAATATTGATTCCACAATCATGTCACAGGAAGAACCGCCTATAATTGACCAGTGGGAGCAGTTTAAGGCAAAAACCTGCGTACATCACAGAGAGGAAATGGAACTGTCATCAGTTGCGAAGGAGGATGAAATTTCAGAAACTGAAATGTTATGGAGGGATATGGAAATATCACTAGCATCGGCTTATCTTTCAGAGGATAATGAGGTATGTGAAGTTTGAGTTGGGATTTTGCTCGACCGTATCTTAGGTAGATAATATGATGAGTTATGCACACGTTGATGTATCTAGAATCCTAGGTGCATACATTCCGCACATGTTCACATAGAAATATTCATATGTACTGTAGTTTTTGTACTTTATTGCTCATTCTCAGGTTCAAGTTTCAACTCGGATGAAGAGAAATTCAAACGCATATTGCCAGCATGAATTCAAGCTAGATGAAGAAATTGGAATCTTATGCCATATATGTGGCGTCGTGAGATGCGAAATAAAATATGTATCACCACCATTTGTAAGTCAAATCTGAATTCAAGAGCAACATATGTGTTATGGTTACTGCCTTTCTTGCTCGTCCTTCAGATAGATCTATGGTGGCATGTTCTTAAAGTACAGAAGAGAAAGGATCTTTATCTCCGTGCTGAAATGTGTAATAATGTAACGAAGCCTCCAACAGAGGTTCTGTAGTTATTATTTAGTTGAGGAATATGCTCTGTAGTTATCATTTACTTGGAATTGATTATGATCTGTTTCGAATATATAAATCAAGCTTCTATTGTGATAAAACAGATCGTCATGATTTTAGTCTTTTGTACAGTTTACTGACATCAATGCAAATAACATTTTTCCAGATGGACTTCACCGGCTGGGCAACAGAAAACAAACCATGCATGGAACATTCAGAGCTTAAGTCAGATGAAGATGAAGGCATGAAGCTTTTCAGCAATCAAGCTTTCTCTAAAGACATGCCTTCATCAGAAGAAAAGGAGAATGTTTGGGCCTTGGTTCCTGAGCTCAGAAAGAAATTGCACCTGCACCAGCAAAAAGCTTTTGAGTTTCTATGGAGAAATACTGCTGGTTCTTTGGTCCCAGGGCTAATGAAAAAGGCGTCAAAGAAGATAGGAGGATGTGTAGTCTCTCATACTCCTGGAGCTGGAAAAACCTTTCTTATCATTGCATTTCTTGCTAGCTACTTAAAGTTGTTTCCAGCAAAAAGACCTTTGGTCCTTGCTCCGAAAACAACTCTCTATACCTGGTACAAGGAATTTATTAAGTGGCAAAGTCCAATCCCTGTTCATCTTATCCATGGTCGCATAACCTTTAGAGCCTTCAGGCAGAAGTCAGTGACATTTCAAGGCAGTAGTGGTCCACAACTTTCTCAAGATATCATGCATGTTTTGGATTGCCTAGAGAAAATTCAGAAATGGCATGCACAGCCAAGTGTTTTGGTGATGGGTTACACCTCATTTCTGACATTGATGAGAGAAGACTCCAAGTTTGCTCACAGAAAGTATATGGCCAAAGTGTTGCGCGAAAGTCCTGGGATCCTCGTTCTAGATGAAGGCCATAATCCTAGAAGCACGAAATCAAGGCTGAGAAAAGTTCTGATGAAAGCGCAAACTGATTTGAGGGTGCTTCTTTCAGGCACTTTGTTTCAAAATAACTTTTGTGAATATTTCAACACCCTGTGCCTGGCTAGGCCTAAGTTCATTACAGAAGTTTTGAGAGAGTTGGATCCAAAGTTGAAGAGGAAGAAGAAAGAGAAAGGAAAAGCGCCCCATTTGTTGGAAGCACGAGCAAGGAAATTTTTCCTAGATATCATTGCAAAGAAAATTGATTCCAACATATCAGATGAAAGATTGCAGGGTCTAAATATGCTGAAAAAAATTACTAATGGGTTTATTGATGTATATGAAGGCGGAGCTTCTGATAGCCTCCCAGGTTTACAAATTTACACACTATTGATGAACTCGACAGCTATACAACATGAGTTTTTGGTAAAACTTCATAAAATAATGGCCACATATCATGGATACCCTCTGGAACTGGAACTTTTGATAACACTTGCGTCGATACACCCTTGGTTAGTCAAAACTTCTAAGTGTGCTAGAAAGTTCTTTACTCCAAAAGAATTGATAGCTATGGAGAAGCTGAAATTAGATTTCAGAAAAGGGTCTAAAGTGATGTTTGTTCTGAATCTTCTGTATCGATCAGTCCGGAATGAGAAGGTTCTTATATTTTGCCACAACATTGCACCCATAAAATTTTTCATTGATTTGTTTGAGAGAGTCTTCAGGTGGCAAAAGGGCAGAGAAATTCTAGTCCTAACAGGTGATCTTGAACTATTTGAACGAGGAAGAGTTATGGATAAGTTTGAAGAGTCTGGTAGTCCTTCATGTGTATTACTTGCTTCAATCTCAGCATGTGCTGAAGGCATTAGTTTGACTGCAGCTTCACGTGTGATTCTACTGGACTCAGAGTGGAATCCTTCCAAAACGAAACAGGCTATTGCTCGAGCATTCAGGCCTGGTCAACAGAAGGTGGTGTACGTATATCAACTTCTTGCAACGGGAACACTTGAAGAGGACAAGTATCGTAGGACCACATGGAAGGAGTGGGTTTCGAGTATGATATTCAGTGAAGCATTTGTCGAAGACCCTTCTCGTTGGCAAGCAGAAAAGATTGAAGACGATGTGTTGAGAGATATAGTAGGGGAAGATCGTGTCAAGTCATTCCACATGATCATGAAGAACGAGAAGGCTTCTACCGGTTAACTTGGGATATCTTTTCGCCATTGCAGATACGACACATTCCAAAACTCTCTTGTGACTTTTATCCAAAACTCTCTTGTGACTTTTATCCAACGAAGAGATTAATACTCTCGACAAAAGACAAAAAAAAATCCAAAATTAAAGGTAAATGGAGTTCCTGACTTGATGGGTTTCAATAAAGTCTACCCAAAATTTTTTTCATTAGGCTCATGCTCAATTCAACTAATGAAATGGGTTTGATTTTAAATTTAAATATGACTTATTATAAAAATTTAAAATTTCAATCTAATTCATAATTTTATACTTTTTAAAGATTTTAACAATTATATAAAATATAACCGTTACACGCAATGATTGATTTATATTCTAGTATACAAAGTCATATTAAATTTAATTAAAATATTTGATTATTTTTTTTTGGTAAATCAGTAATTAAAATTAAAAAAATGAAAATATTTACATGACAAGAGATAGTCGGAAGACTCATCTCCACCAAACAGAGAAGCATCCCTGGAACAAAGATACCTCAAACAAAAGGCTACATAGATGGCAAAACATCACAACACAGCTGAAGAAGAAACCTCCTAAAGAACCATATGACCAACTGAACTGAACAAGCAATTGAGACTAAGGCATTAAGCTC
>JAOQMQ010000196.1:10536744-10562552 GCA_027563845.1 Erythroxylum subrotundum
TTGAAAAGGAAATTATTTGAACTAGTGATGAGTATCTCCCGAAGTCCAAATGTTGCCCAGGTTCGAGTGAGAGCTCTCTGAACAAGAGGAAAAGCGGGGCGCTTACCGATGAAGAAGCCAATGAGGAGGTTTGGAACTGCATCGCTCCTTGCTTGGCCAAAGCTAGTGGAGGGTTGACATAGATCTGGTTGTCCTTCACTTCTGGAGGGTAGTAAGTAAGGGAGTTGTCCTTCGACAATGCGCCAATGCCATCCGCGATGACTGCTTTCCATGTGCGGAGACCTACTGTAGGAGTCTCTAGTGGCTTAGGGGGCGAAATTAGGGCTGGATCCGGGGCTGTTGGCGGAGAAGGGTGGGGGGATGGGGCTCGAAGAGGGGGACAGGCCTGGTTATCCTTGGAAGGGAGAGTAGAAGGAAAAGGAAGGTTGGAGTCATGGTTCTGGTCGCGATTAGGGCTAGGATAAGGGGGATTTGCCGACGCCAAGACCGATGCTGAAGGAAGGGGTTAAAGAGGAGAGCGGGTAGGAGTCAAGGATGGAGGAGAGGAGGAAGAAGCCATGGAAGAAGAGTCAGACGCTGGAGATCAAACCATAAATTCAATCTAAAATAAAAATATAATTTTTATAAAATTCATAATAATTAAATTAAAATTATTCAATATGATCATTTTTTCTTTATCATTATCACTAAAAAAATCGTTATTATTCCTTATAACAAATAATTTAAATAGAATAAGTAATTTAAAATATAAATAAAATTGTATCTATTTACTAAGAGATGGATTTACCATTTCTTTAGTCAAACTAAACACAAATTCTGAAAAACCTATAAAAAAATATAAATAGTTAAAAGATATGTAGTTAATATACTAAAGTAAGAAATCTTTTAGAAGTTACATTCTAATATTCTAATATATCAATATCACTACCTGAATTTAAAACATACATTTCAAAATAATTTTTTAAGTTTGATTATCCAAGTTTAGGATGAAATATTGAGTGCAAATATTATTTATAATCAAATTCTTGAGAACTTTACTTTGTTTACGATTATTTGAATTATAAGAAGATTCAACATTTTGAGTGATGCTATCTTCTCCATTACTTTTGTGACATTCAAGTATCATGAGTAATTGTTTACCATTATTTGAAATATAAGAAGATTCAACATTTTGAGTAATGCTTCTTTTCTATTACTTTTGTAACATTCAAGTATCATGAGTAAGTACTTATTCACTTGTTCAATACAATTAGATGTAAAGGAATTATCATAACATACAAAATAGCAAAAGTGAATATAAGTCAATCTATAGCAAGAGTCTAAACCAACATCAAATGATAATAACAAAGAGAACTCTGACCAATTCTTGTCAAACCTCTTTTGCATTTTATAGATCATACTATCGGAAGGTGATGGGCTTCTAATGAAGATGACAAAGAAGATTTAAAGTGGACACTCTTATAAAACTAGTAGAGAATTTAAAAATTCTCAATAAAAACTTTAGTAACAACTTAAAGATGATAAAGACATTTTTAATAGGAAAAGGACTTTCATTTATAGCTAATGCTTAACTTCTCATAACTTGTTAAAAAAAAAAAAACTTCTTATAACTTGTTATTACAAAAGAGGGAGGATCCTTATTTATACTATTCAAATATCCTTTTACATAACTAATATCCACCATTCGTTTTTAATATATTTCTAGACGTAAGATATTTTTTCAAAGTATCTAGATATTTATACCTAGATAATTGAGAGATATTTCTTTAAAGTATCTAAATATTTGAAGAGGTACTTCTAGATAAAAAAAGTCTCTAGACATCTTCTAGAATTCAGGTTATACTTTAGATTCACACGATTGACCTATTTCTTTAACCCAATAAATGAAATCCAAAATAAGTTTATATTGTACCACCTCCTTAAACTTGATTCAGTAACTCTAAAGTTGCTTTTAAGCTTAATGAAGATATCCTTTTTAAAAGTATTTGTGAAGATATCAACTACATGGTTTTGAGTCTTCACGTACTCCCTCTCCACTTCTTTTCTTTTTATGCATGCTCTTACAAAATGGTATCTCATATCTATATGCTTGCTCTTATCACAAAAGATTATACTTTTAGCCAAGGCTATTGCAAACTTGTTATCAATAAGAACTTTCCTAGGCTCTTCTTACAGCATATAAAGCATGTTCATCAAACTTGTTAGTGAAATGACATGAAAAACTAGTAGCCATATACTCAACTTCACAAAGTGGAAACGATAAGAGTAGGTTACTTTTTAGAACTTTAAATGAAGATAATATTTCTCGTATAAAATACATAATTATTAATGCTTTTTTCCTATCATCAACATCTCTAGTCTCATCGCTATCACGAGAGCCAACAGGGTTGAACTTAGTGGATAGTGAATAGAGTAAGTCATAATCAAGTTCCCTTTAATATAATGGTGAATCCTTTTAGTCGTCTATAAATGTATGGTTATAGATGGCCTTATGTAGCGGCTAATAAGTCCAACTTTGTAGAGGATGTTAGACTTTGTACATGTCAAATTTTTTAGTCACCTAATGAGACTCCTGAATAGTGTAGGATCCATATTTTCTCTTTTATGCATGGATAAATTGATTTCACATTTAATAGGTGTTTTAATAGACTTGCATTAATCCGTCTTTAATTTCTTGAGCATATCCCTTACATAGCCTTCTTATGAGATGAATTTGCCTTCTTTTTTTTTATATATTTTACTTCAATGCCAAGATAGTAAGATATAAGGCTAAGCTTAGTCATCTCAAACTCCTTTTTCATTGCGACTTTTAATTCATCAATCAACCTAGGATTTTTGCTCGTGATGATCAAATCATCTACATATAAGCAACCAATTAAGATATATATGGGCATTTTGTAAAGTTAGTGTCTTGAAATTTTTGTCAATTCTACTGTACAATGTCTTTGGCACTTGCTTTAAGCCATATAAGGCTTTCTTTAACTTCAGTACTTTGTCTTTGTGACCATATATCTCAAAAGTTGTTCTACTTATACTTCCTCTTCAAAGAAGTCATTCAAAAAAGCCAAATTTACAAATATTTGATGAATCTTCCTTTTATTTTTAGGTTGCTAAATAAATAATTAATCTAATAGTTTATAAACAAACATCGAGCATAAATACCTATTTATAATCAATGCTGACTTTTTACTTATAGCTTTTTATTACTGGCCTTGCCTTGTATCTTTCTACTTCTCCTTCAACATTCTTTTTTGTCTTATAAACCCACTTTACTCTAATTATCTTTTGCCCTTTTGAAAGTGCTGTAATCTCCCTATGTTATTTTTTATAATAGCATTAATCTTACCATTCATAATATTTCTCCATTTCTTATATTGAGCCACTTTTTCAAAATCTATTTATTCATAATTGCCAAAGCAACAAAATAAAGTCAAGTCATTTTGAGTCTTTTACCTCAATTATACCTTTCAAATCTCTTTTGTTTTTTTTATAGCCCTCTTGTGCTTCTTCACTTGTTTGTCTTCTTGCTTACAACCGTCTTGGACATCCCATTTCCATACATCTTCTTCATCAAACTTTACATATCTACTAATGAATACTTTACCATTACTTAGATTGTAAACTCATAGCCTTTTGAGCTTTCATCATAAGTAATAAATGCAAACTTTGCACTCTTTTCGTCAAGCTTTGATCTTCTTTCATCTGGGGCGTTGACATAAACTATGCTTCCAAATGCCTTCAATTGGGCAATGCTAGGTTTACATCTACTTCATGCCTCTTGTGATGTTCTTCTTTGTACATTACTTGTTTGTGAGAGGTTGGATAAATAGACCATACATTCCACGACTTCATCCCAAAACTCTTTTTACATCATTTTTATTTTTCAACATTCTTTGAGCTGTTTTAATAATGATCATATTCTTCCTCTCTACTACTCCATTTTATTGAGAAGATCTAGAAACTATTAAAGGACAACAAATTATATGCTCTTAAAAAAATTTATTGAACTCTTTTTATGTGAATTCTCCTCCTTTAAGCCTTGATCACACACTAATTTTATTTCTTAATAAGTGCCTTAAGCCTTGTAAATACACAAGATATCTTCATTTTCTCCTTAAAAAATTCGATGTGAGTCTTTATTACAAAATCATTAATAAAGAGAAGGAAGTATATATTCTTACCAAAGGAGTAAGGTGAAATTAGACTATATATGTCGATATGTATGAGCTTTAATAGCTCCTTAGCTCTTATAGTGGCCTCCTTTGAAATGCTTTTCTCAAATGCTTTCCAAGTAAGTACCCCTTAGATAATTGATCTGGATAATCGATGGAAAGTAATCCTTTTACCATTCATTTCTCACTTAATAACTTTAATGCTTAAACTTTAAATGCCCAATTCTTAGGTGCCAAAGCTAAAAGGGTCTTTGATGCAATCTTGAAGACATTTTATAACATAAAATTTGGATGTTAATTAAAAATTTTCTACTTTATATCATTGACATTTTGGCTATCAAATTATTTCTTTGATCTCTTAATGAAAGACTATTATCTTTAAGGCAAATATCACAGCCTTGCTCTAAGAGTTGGCCCAAATGTAGAATATTGTGTTTCATATTTTGAACATAATATACATTTGAAATAAACTCATGCCTTTCTTCTTTTAAACGAATTAAGATGTTATCTTTTCCTTTGAGAGGTATCTTAGATACATCTCTAAATGTAGTGTTGCCACTTATAAATAAAGCTCCACGAACATATCTTTACTCTAACACAAATAGTTACTAACATCAGTGTTCAAGCACTAAGTGCTCTTTTCCATACCTTTTTCTCCTTTGTAAGCAAACAATATAGTGGAGTCTTCTTGCTTCTCCTCCTGAACATAGTGAACTTTCTCTTCGACATTGTTAGAAGCATTTTTACATTTAAAGCAAAATAGTCAAGTTTTTGATAATTAAAATATTCAACTTAAGATTTTCTATACCTTTGGCCTCCATCATTTCGTAGCATGCTTACTGTTCCACGCATTCTTGTCGATAGATTTCTTGGTTCTTTTATTATATTGTTAGATAGTTTGAAGCCCCATCATATTTGAATTTTATGTCTTTCATTTTAACTTCTTGCTCTTTGACCTCTTTAGGTGTTAAATTTTCTTTCCCTCTCATTCAAAGTAATCTTGGTTTAAAGAATATGCTCCAAGACCTCTTGCTTCCTCTTTTACCTTTCTTCATATGCTTTAAGTGAGCCTTTTTGTTGTTCAATGGTCATAATCTCCAAATATTTATTTCTTCAATAATTACTACAATACACGCAAATTTTAGAAGTAAAGAACAAAGAATTTCTCCATCACTCTTACATTAGTAATGGTTTATCCATTCTTTCTCATTTGATTAACTATAACCATAACTGTTGCAAATTAACCGCTTATAGTTTCATTCTCTTTTATATATAAAGCTTCAAAATCACTTCTTAAAGATTGGAGGTGTACCTTTTTTACTTTCGCCTCTCCTTTACATGATACTTGAAACTTCTTCTATGTTTCCTTGAACTTGTTAGAGGTTTAGATCAACTTAAAAACATCATCATCTATAACTTGAAAGATGAGGGAGAGAGCTTTCTTATCTCTTTTCCTTGAACCTTTAAGACATCCTTTTGAGGTTGAGAAAAAGTAGTCTCGTCTTTTGGCTCAATATAGCCATTCTTTATAATCTCCCAAAAGTTGCACATTCCAAATAAAAGCCTTCATTTTGATACTCTAATTGTCATAATCTCCTTGGAGAACTATGGAACTTGGAGAGCCACGACACTTTTCATCTTCAACCATAAGAATATAACGAAGATGATAAAGAAAGTTTAGAGTGGACACTCTACTAAAACTAGGAGAGAATTTTTAAATTCACAATAAGAACTTTAGTAATAACTTAAAGATGAGAAAGACACTCTTAATGGAAGAGGAGCTCTCACTTGCAGCTAGTACTCAACTCAACTTATCTGAACTTATCATTATAAAATGGGAAGGACTTATGTTTATGCTACTAAGGGATCCTTCTACATAACTAATATATACCACTAGTTTTTAAAATGTTTATGGACTTAAGGTATTTCTACAAGGTATCTAGATATTTCAAATAGATAATTGGAGATATTTCTCTAAGGTATCTAGATATTTGAAGAGGTACTTCTAAATAAAGACATCTCTAGATATCTTCTAAAATTTAAGTTGTACTTCATATTGATGAGAGAGGAGACATTTAGTGATACTCACTCAATCTACAATTATAATAAATCATCGTTGCATAAAAAAAAAAAGAAGAAATTCCAAACATTTAACTTCTATTAAACATTTTTTATTGTTTAACTATAAAATAAAAAATGAATATTTCCTCACAATTTCACATTCTAAACCATATTATAAAAATTTTAAATAGTGACTATCATCGCCCTATTTAACTTTTAAACTTAAATGAAAATGAATTACAAAATCACAAAGAAAATATTTTTACAAAGAAAGTAAAAGAAAGAACATATATAAAAACTTATCTAGTGAGTTTTGAATCTTTTATTATATTTTTCTAATAATAATATGAATGAAAATGTATAAACTAACTAAAATTTTAGGATATTTCTAAATATAAGATTGATCTGAATATTTTTAATCTTTTAATAATTCAAACTCAACTAAAAAAATTTTGGGCCTAATTTTTAAAATCAAACCCAATTTATAAGCTAAATTTTAAAACCTACATCTTTTAATTTTTAATCTTTTTTTTGACATTTTTAATTTTTAATCTTAAACCATTAAAAATTATATGGATTAAATCAATTTATACAAGTATACTCCTAATGGCAGTTTTACCTTTGATCGTCATTATGCAGCTAGCAAACTCACTCACCTTTTATTTGCTGCTGATCTGGTACTTCTATGTGGTGCTGAGACTACCTCCATCAACCTACTGATTCAGATAATGGAAACCTTCTCTCAATGGTATGGACTTAAGATCAATTTTGAGAAGAGCCACTTGTACATGTCATTTGATGTGAGTAACAAGGCATTGATCAGCTCTATGCTTGGTACGAGTTTAGACCCTCCTTCTTTCAAATATCTAGGAGTGCCTATAACCTCATCAAAACCAAAATTCTCTGATTGCATTCCTCTACTCGAAAAGCTCAAAGGCAAGATTAATGCATGGGAAAATCGCTATCTATCCCACGCAACTAGGTCAACTTTAATCATCTATGTGCTTAATAGTATGCATCTACACTGGTCGGTGATGAGCAAGTTTTACTTCTATAATACCCTCAATGTTTCGCAAGTGCATGGATCGTAAAGTGTAATAATTGAGGTGTCGATCCCACGAGGAATTAGCTAAAATTAATTGAATCCTAACTTTGTCTAAGGTTGCAAAAACATTAATTAAAATGATAATAAAACTAAACATAAATTAAGCAATTGAGTATAGATTGATTGAAATTAAAATTCTAAAATTAACATAAGTAAATCAATCTGGAGCACAGCCACTTAACAATTAAGATATCGCAACAAGATAAGATCAAATAATTATGAGAAGATGGAATTTATTTATCGTCATTTTGCTACCCTAATCAGTTTTGATGTAATTGGAATCGGTCCTAGATCTCCAAAGGGTTGATTATTCTTTCTCAAGATCCAATCATTAATCCCTAGTTAATAACACCTAATTGAATCTGAAAATCCAATTTTTCAATTTGTCAATTAACAAAAACTACCTACGTCTCCAATTAGTTCTTAAGTAATCTATTAGACAATCGGGTTCTCACACAAGATCTCTCTTCGTATAATTACCAATTTTATGTTTACGCCATCTATTAAGTTGTTAATTCTCATTACCCAACCTAATTGTTGGATCCCATTTCCGGAACCCAATTCTTTTTTGAAAACCTTAACTAATCATACCTTAACTAACATCGCTTCATTTTTTTTCCTTTATTTTCTTTTTCCACATCATTCAAAGTAATTTCAATTTCCAATTTGAAATTCATCCCTTACTCAAACCTCATGCGATATGATCCTTCATATTCGAAAACATTTTATCATTCACCACAAACCATATCTCTTTTTATCCAAAATTCGCTTATTAATAAATTGCAACACTTTTTATTCGAATTTTATCAATTCAAACGAAAAACCTCTTCCAATACCTTTCATTCCAACTCAACTCATTTCATGCCATTCATACACAATTCACATGCCATATCCATACACAATTGATCTTTCATATCCATACACCATTTCAGATTTTATAATCCTACACAAATCTATACACAATTTCACATTTCCTATTCATACACAATTCTATATTTCATATCCATATATAAATCCATGTCTCATTAACATCATAAGATAAATGTTTATAAACTTAAATGGCATTCCAAGCCATATTACAACATCAGTATAAAAATCCAAATGCAAAAGATACAAAACCCCAAAATTCTCCACATATAACTAAAATCTTATTCTTACAACAATCTAACTTAAAATATAACATATGCAAAGCAAACGAAATACTTGACTTTTTTTCACCCGATCTTCTTCTCATCACCTGTATATGGGAAAGAAAGGGAGTAAGCTTGAAAGCTCGTGGGTTACAAGTTTATAACCGAAAGCAAGCAAAAATCGTTGTAAAGTTCAATTTGAAATCTATGTCACATATTTTCAAAATCAATAAGCAAAACTGTTGAAAAGTTCATTTGTCATATAAAAATCATGATAATTTCATAAAATGCTTCACTTTCAGTAAAATACGAAATTCAAACTCAAAACTCATAATCCAAAAGTCATCACATCACAAAGCACATCCATTAAACCATCCATACAAAATATTCAATTTATGCAACATACTTGACAATTTACAGATGCAATGCACAAACAATTGCTTGAGAGTCCCGTGGAACAAAACGGGTATAAACCTTAGTTTATACCGTAAACAAAAAGAGTCCGATTTCTCAGGATCTCGTGGCCTCAAGGCGGCAGCCGGGAGAAAGCTATACGTCGACGTGCACGTGACTAACGAAACGTTCCTCTCTTGCCCAAACATAATCAAATTCATGCTCAACTCATTTCCATACATTTGCATATTCTCATGCTTTTTATGCTTTCACTTCTTTCAATTTCAATTTAAAATGTCATAACCTTTTTTAAGGTATAACATGGTCATAATTCATCATACAAAAAGCCATTCGTCTTTCATGGCATAACATGATAATAAATCATCATACATTTTTCAATAATCACAATCATTCAATTTAGGCAATTTTGCACACATTCACGCATAAGACAAAGTTTCTCAAATCATTCATAACAGTAGATGCAACACTTATGATGCAATTGAAATCAAAAAACTTCTTCAAAAATGTAGCTCTTAGATCCTAGTTTATTGAGCGTGCCTATTACCTTGAAGGGGTATTCCATTTAACCCTCATTAGCCATTATCAGTTCATCTTCATTCTCATAACATCCCAAAAGTTTCCTCACAATTTGTTCAATGACGCGGCCATACAAATCACTCACCATAATCAAACTCATTTCTTATAACTTCCTAGCATAAATTTAGGAAACTTCAATTCGGAGTTCTATAGATGAAGATATGCTTCATAAACCAAAATATAATCATGCCCTAACATGCTCTCCCAATCGACCCCTCACTTCCTTCCACTCAATCTTTTGAATTCAAAACCAATGGCTATAAATTTTTGCGGAAAGGTAGAACACTGTGTTATAAACCTAACGCCTCAAAAGTCACCTTAATCGGGGGTCAGACGAAGAAGTTATGATTAAACAAATTTAACCTGTTCATGTCTAAACTCACATTGTACATGCCCTGATGCAAATGCCATAACTCCCACCAAGGAGGTTGGATTGACTTCATTTTTTGATGTTTGGAAAGAAGACTTCTAAGGCTACAACTTTCCTGAAGACACCACAATGAAATTCTATCTTTTGGAGGGTCAAAACACGGACTGAATGAACTAACGTGAATAGGCCGTGTAAGTGAAACTTTCAAGTGAAACCTCCTATACGACATCCTAACTTGTAATGATCATATCTCTCAATTCCAACATCCAAAAATTGCAAACTTTATAGCGTTAGAAAGATATAAAGACATACTACAACTTTCATGAAGGAAACTTTGGCTAATTCCATCT
This sequence comes from Erythroxylum subrotundum, assembly GCA_027563845.1. Lineage (NCBI taxonomy): Eukaryota > Viridiplantae > Streptophyta > Magnoliopsida > Malpighiales > Erythroxylaceae > Erythroxylum > Erythroxylum subrotundum. The sequence goes on from JAOQMQ010000196.1 coordinate 10,546,923, forward strand.
AGATCAATACAGTTTTTTCTTGGAAGTCAGCATACACATTTTATCCTCATGCAGAATTTACAATCTATCCAAACCTCACTTTCTCTATTTCAACATCATTCATAACAATTCAACTTCCAATTGGAATTCATCCAACACTTAACCTCATTTCATATGGCTCCTTATATTCAATAACATCTTATCATTCTCCACATATTCTATCTTTCTTTTCCATAATATCTCACTTATATATACACATGACAACAATTCATATTCAAGGTTCATCAACTCAACTCATATCTCAAATCTTCCATAAACCACACAATACAACAATTTTGGAACAATTTCGAAATCATTCTATATCACTCAAAGTCCATTCATAAAATTTCATACAACAAAACATATAGCAATTTCCGCAACCCATTCAAAAGCAACAAAAGCCACAATTATAAGGCAATTGAAAAGTCATTTTATTCTCTTAACTAAAAGAAAACATAATGGCTCATTATCAAATTATACATATGAAACCCACCTTAAATCCCTTTGCTTTAGGCTTGCTCAAGAATGCCTTTCCTCTAGCTCTTCTTATCTCTCTTGAATTTCTCCAAAATCGCAAAACCCTAAATCAAAAGGGATCTTAGAAATTGGAAAACCTAAGGAATCAAAACATGAATTTCATCCTAGAATCATCTTTCCCATACTTTTCCTAAGCCAATAGAACCAAAAGCTCTTCAAAAACTAAGGAAATTGAAACAACTTACCTTACACTTCACCCACGTTTTTGCTTCTTTAGCTCTAAAGGAAGATTAGATCTTCCCCTTTCTTGTTTTCCTTCTTGAAAAACTCTTGAAAACACTCTTCTAAAGCAAGAAAAGATGAAACCCTAAGCTTGATCTTCTTCTTCTCTTCACCGAAGTCACTTCTCCTTCTATTCTTCTAATTTTCGTAAACTCTCTTCTCTTTTCTTGTAATTTCGTGCTCCCCACTTCTTAAAAGAACAAGACCACTTCTATTTACAAACAAATGCCATTAATGAATGAGCAAAGTCCATTTTACCCTTTCATGTAAGCCTTGCAACTTAAATGGCTTAAGTGACCTTCCAATTTTGCCCCTCATGCATTGTTACAACCTTAACATTATAATTCATTCAATATATGTCATAAAAATCTTACTCACATTAACCTACTAATTAACTCCACAAATTAATATAATATAACAAAGCCTCAAAATTCATTAGTCATGCTTAACTTCTTCCAAAACAAGACATTTTTTTTAATCATCAAATTGAAGGAATTTGCTAATACTTCCTTCTATAGAAATGTTCCTCATTGTCTCAATTTCCAATGACACCAAAATTTTTCAATTTGGTTCAGAAATAAAGGAGTTACGGCCAAAACACTTTCAGCTCTTACTAAACCAAGACTGCACACTAAACCCGAATTCACTCCAGAAATTGAAAGTCTTAAGGACTGAATTGAAATTCAATTCCTTCAGAACATTTGTAGCTCCATGTCTCTAGTTTAATTAGCAACAAGAATAAATTCAATCGGAGCTCTATAGCTCAAGATATCTCCAAATTACTGAAGCATATTCAGAAAGAATATTCTCTCATACTCTTTCAATCGATCCTCTCACTTTGATTCAATCAATCTTTCTCAATTTAATCTAAAAAATCATAAATTTTCATGGAACGATAGAGGAATGTCTTAGAAATCTCATGCTTCAAAAATTGGGTCAATCAAAGGTCGGACGAAAAAGTTATGGCCAAAAGAGTGAAGGATGTTCAGATCAGGAAATCGGCAAAGTCGTGACCTCGAGCTACAGCGCGGATGCGCAAGTTTGTGAGCACGACGCGTCGCGGTCGCGAATTGCGACGCGGACGCACCATTTCGTGAGTGTAACCCCTCGCGGTCACGAAATGCTTCCCTTCTTCCTTCGACCTATCTTAGTAAAATAGGCATAACTTTTGCTACAAATATCGGATTTAGGAGATTCAAAAACCATTTTGAAGAAGATTTCTAGACCTACAACTTTTATGAACTTAAAAACAATTTATGCCTCTAAAGGGGTCAAAAAGTCCACCCAAAGTGACTGCCTAACAATCTCATCCTAAACATCATCAAAACTTCCAAACATCATAACTTTTCACCCCATTGTCAAAAAATTCCATACTTTATATCAATGGAAAGATGAAAACATAACCTACAACCTTCATGAAGACATTAAGAACAAATTCTACCTCAAGGAGGGTCAAAATCCAAATCGAAGTTACTGCCCTGAAATTTCCATACTACACATCATTCAAACTTCAAAATTCACATCTTCCAATTCCCACATCCAAACATGGCATGCTATACCTCATTGGAAAGCTATGAACTTCCTCTATAACTTTCAAGAAAGCTACTTGATCCAATATTACCTATATCAGTCAAGATTTTGCCTCAAAACAATACACACAAAACCTATCATTGTGAACATTTTCAAAACAAAGCAAAGAGACTTTTAGAACAATCATTGAAAAAACACAATAAAACATGAATAGTAATTGTACTAGGTCACTATCTCAATTATAAAGATGTTACCCACAATACATACATACTTGATTTAGCTACCAAATCCTCTTTGTACATGCATAAATCACCACAAATTCCTCATTTAATAATTCTAACTTCTAAGAAAAGTTCGGGGTCCAACACTAATCATGTTACTATTGGTTCAGTCCCTCGATTTATTACCAAAGTATGCAAAAACCACAAACATCACAATAACCAAACAATTTCACTAACATCAAAAGCAAATAGGTCACAAAATGATTTAAGAGTCAATCCTAAAATGAAGTTAGAAAATCCTTAACAATATATTGAACATCCTCATATCCAAATTGTACATTAGATGAAATAAAGAAAAAGAGGATTGTAGAAATAATTTGGAATGGATGGCTAGAGTGGTTGGATAGTAGCAACTCCTGCAGCTCCTTCTTCTCTCTTCCTTGTCTTCTTTCCTAAAGTGGCAAATGGAGGCTCCCTTGATTAGGGTCATTTAATGATCTTATATAGTCCTTAGGATATTTAGGGTAAAAACTAGGTTTTACCCAAGCCAAAAAGTCTAAAAAGATCCTTAAAAAGTGAGAACAGAAGGAGATTCAGGAGTTTACTGCGCACCTGTCATGATCGTGACCCTTGAAATTTGAATTATGTCACAATCGTGACCCGATGTTGTTCCCTTCTGTCACAATCGTGACGAGGGTGTCATGATCATGACCCTGAAGGAGACCTTCTGTCATGACCATGACCCTGTTCCTTTTGTCACGATCATGACCTTGTTCCTTTTATCAAAACACCTCAAGTGCACAAAATTAAAGTTCAATATCATACTCTAAACTACAAAACACTCAAAAACATAAACACACAATCACATTAACATAATTCTAAACCTCACTCAACACCTAAAAATAAACTCAAACACCTACCAAAATATAATGTAAACTACATCTATTAGTCAGCTCATATTAGCTTACCTAAGAGGGTTACAATGGAGATGGACAAGATCTAGAAGCTTTTCTTTGGTCGGGTAAAACTGATAATACAAAACAAGCTAAGGTTAAGTAGATTTACCGAAAAAACATGAGGGCCTAGGCATTATATCTATTTCAAATATGCACAAGCTATTGCTTTGCAAAAAAAAAGGTGATTATTTACAGATCAAAGGGCTTTGTGGGTTAAATGGATGGATGAGGTTCACCTTTTGAATGTGAGTTTTTGGCAACTATCACCCTCCCCATAACACTCTTGAATATTGAATCAACTTCTACATTTTGGAGGTTTTATTAATCCCTTTATGAAATACCAGATTGGGAATGGTCGTAACACTCAACTGTGGTATGATAATGGACAACAATTAGTCCACTTATTCATCGACAAGAACTTCGACAATTAAGGCATTGTCTGCTAGTTCACTCGAAAACAACAGCTATCATTGCCAATGGTGAATGATATTGTAATCTCCGTGGGTTTCATGCTTTAGTTGATCATCTCCTAACCCTCTTCCATACAAACAGTGATGATACTATTACCTGGACCCCTGATCCGAAGGGCCGCTTCACGACTACTTCCTATCATTTACTCCTTAATCCTATCTCTTCTCAAGTTGCTTGGCATACACTCCTCTGGAAAGAGTCTCTCAACCTGAAAGCTGCCACAATCACATGGCTTGTGATAAAAAACAAGTTACCTATAAAAAATAGATGGTTTGGATAATATGATTATATTTGTGAATTGTGTCAAGAAATCAAGAAAGATTGTAACTACTTATTCTTTTCTTGTACCTTCTCCAAAGTGGTATGAGGACACATTCAATTTATGTTAAATATTGCGACACAAGATCAGGATTGGGAGCACACTTTAAATAAGATTATTTCTATCGCTAAGCCTAGCCTTTCGAATACTATTCTTATCAAAACAACCTTTCTAACTACCATTTAATCTTTATGGAAAGAAAGGAACAACCGATTATATAAGGGCATTGGTAAAGATAAATATCTCGTTGCAAAACGATGCATAAATTGGATTAGAGTTGTGATCATCACCAAAAACATGGAAAACCACCTCACACCAGCAATCAAAAGGCAATGGCATATGTGAACTGAGCTGATCTCTAATAGTCTCATTTCTTTTCTCACTTCTTTTATAACTTGCGTTAGAAGCTAAGTATAAGGCTTCTTATTGAAAACATTGTAATGTTGTAATATTTCCACTATTTTTAATACAAATCCATTTAATTTTAAAAAAAAGTCTACTCCTAATATTGTATGATCATTAGTTTGTTTTACTATTTGCTAAGCTTATAGATATGGTTGTCTATGTTTTAAGGGCCGAAGTTTAATGGTAAAGGGTTGGCAAGCAACTATGTTAAGTGGCCCATTTTTTATGATTTGATCTATGTACGTATATATTTGTCTGTATGCTTCTGGATGGTGTAAAGAGAACGAAGGAATCAAACTGAGAAAAAAAAATGTGTAGCAACTGGACAAATAACTACGTAGATTGTTTGAAGATACTTACTTGGTAAGGTCGAAAAGGGCCTTAAGCACCAACCTGTGACAGGTTACTTGCTCGTTGGATGCAAATAAAAAGAGATTTGACAATTCCCACGTCCTTCAATGCCAAAAACCGTGGGCAAGAGTTGAAATCAAGAATCTCACAATCAAGTGGACAGAAAATTAGTTCAGTTGTGACTTTCATATTAAGATCCATTATGTACACGTTAATATCACGAGACTTGCAGATCTAAAATCACCCATATAACATGAAAGAGTGCACTAAAACTATAAAATGTACGACTTGGAGGATAATAGGGTATATAATATGGAGAAAATTTCAAATGTTAGATGTTGTCTTATAGGCTTCGACAAATAATCACATTGAAGTGTTTGCCTTTGTAAGATATAACTAATTTACCAATGAATGTATAATCGTGTTGTGTTGCAAATAAAACAATCATATTTAATTTCTTAATTTTAATTAAGATTTAATTAGAACTTCTATGTAAGGGAGTCAACGAAGATGGTCATAGTAAATGCCTCCCGAGAACTGAGCATAAACATAGGCATTAGGCAACCCTCCTACACTATTTGGCATTAAGCTCTAATCCACTGACTTCCAATCTCTGAAAAATTCCTGTATACCATAAACCAACACCCATGCATATCATGTTAAGTTGATTAGAAAACTAAAAATTAAACTCTAACCTAGGAACTTGTAGAAAGCAATTGAATATATGCTAGGATTCTTGATCATCTCCGTTGTTTACTGTCAGATTCATTCCCTTTTACCCTGTGCCTACTCCCTGTGTATGTGTCTATATAATTCTTTCAAGTGAACCAAAAACACTCTTAATATATATCCACTGGCCTAAAATATTAAGGGTGTGCTTGGTTCACTTGAAAGAATGATAATAGAAACTATAATGAATATAGTAAGGAATGAAAATAGATACGACTTCTATTCTTCACTATAATTGGGAGTATGGAGTATTGTCTCAAAAGAGATACAAAACTACTGTTTATCCAATCATAACATATTACTAACCATCATTTTTCATTCCTTACTAATTTCTTTCTTCCCATATCAACTAACCAAGCACCTCCTATGAGTCGTTGGTTTCTTATATATATATCATTTACTATTTTAAGCCAATGGGTCAGCTTGCTATGCTAATACCAAATATCATGATAGTGTTATTTTATGGCAATTGGTTGCTAATCTTTTCGATGGCTTTGGGTTTCCATGGATGCTTTCATTTGTAAATGTCAGAATGTTTCTTGGTTACGTTTGAACGATGGTTTTGCTACTACATACGTTGTACGACTCCTTGGCCTTATTGTTAATTACAAGTAGTAATGGCGTGAACAATTTTTCCATTGTATGAGATTTTCTGCAAACAATAAGAATCGCAAACTTTGACTTTGTTAATAAAACCATAACAAGTTTAAATATATTTTGAAATCCCATAATATTTAAATATCATCGTTCTACGTTGAAGTTTTCATAAACTTGATGTTATTAGAAATTAAGAACGTATCTCAACAAAGTGACTAAGTGAGGCCTCAGTATACACACACCAATATTGTAATATCGTAGGAGTTCGATAAACCAGAACTTACAGGTGTGAAGGTAACAAAAGTTATTTCTAACAAGTTCTCTGTGATCCCGGCGGTGGTGACTTTTCTTTTTGGGCCATTGTAATAATTAGTCGTTAATTACTCTTGTTGTTGAGGAAACGCAATAAACGTTGTTGATAGAGTTGTCCATCCACATGAACAAGATGTTGTTGTTGGGAAAATACAAAAACATGTAGTCATACCAACCTGTAAGGAATGGAGGTTAGAATCTCCATTTTAGGTTTCGAAATCTATGGGTAGACCATGAAACGTGATTCGTGTACCAATAAGAATACAATAATATGACATCTTTTCCGGCCTTCTCTTGGCTGCTTTTATCTATTGCATGGTTGGCCTAGAATATAACCTACAGTTGCATAAAGTTCATTGAATTAGTTGGTGGGGTATCAAAAGGAGTAGAAGTGGAAACAAAGGCCATTGGCTTTACTATTTCAACAACTTTAATTAGGAGTAATCTGAAGGTTAATGCCCTTATAGCTTACATTGATATCATAGGATCAATTTGATAGGGCTCTAGTTACTGTCCTTCTATGAACTCTTATATATAGGCATCTGTACTCTGGCACAAGAAGGTAAAAAAGTGGCATTTGTCCGAGTTTTCCTTAGGCTCCTCTTGATGTTTTATATTGTTGCTGTATCTGTATAATTATGTTACTGTTAGTTTGTCATCTTTTTTACAAAAGAAAGGGAAAGATAATTTAAACTTTTGACTTCTTGGCATTGGCTCCACCTCTCTAGAACTTAAAATTTTTAAAGATGAAAAAAAAAAAGAGATGCATGCGGTAGTTCAAAAGCCGATATCATTCGAGCTTCATCGATTGAATGATTCATTTGGGTCACCAAACGTTGCATCTTTAACTCCTGTATATACTATTAACCACACATATAATAGTCACTTAATAGGAACTTTACTTCTTTTTCTTGAAGGGCTAACTGACTAATTAATTAAAAATGATTATCTTATAAATGGATTCGCACACTACTCTTTTTAGCGTCAATTTGGGGTCTAAATAATTTTAGGGTTTCTGGGTTCCATTGGATCCTGGTTTCATGTCAGGATTTTCCCAAATGATGACGACCCTGATGATGATTGAATAGTACTGGTAACTACGAATATTTAGTTGCAGATGCATGTATGTTTCTTTTAGCCAAGTGGGTGTACTACGAATTCGCTTTGAAATCTTCCTACCTTAACATCCCCTTTTCCAAACTGCGAGAGAGCATTTTGTGTCTCTGGAAGGTCTACATAGACTAACTATGACTCCTGCACTTTAACTAGTTCCTCAATCTAACGGTGTAGAAAGAAGGAAAGTGCAAATTGGAGAACTCTTACCATTGTTTTGGGTTATTGGCCCACTAGTTACCACAGCATCTTTAGATTGCGTAGATGTAAATCTTACTCACATTGTTCTATGAAATTGTTAAGTCTTTTTTAATTTTTATTATATTATTGGTTTAGAATCTGAAATTAAGGATCTTTACGTTTTTCTATTTCAAAATTAAGCTCTTTTGAAAATTAAATAGTAGCAGTCAAATAAGAAAAACGTTGGCAAACCTGTATATCCCCAAAAGTAACTAGAAAATGATAATATCAATATCATAGTTTGAAAATAAAAAAAGAGGTAATTAAAAATAAGAGTTTATGATTCTCCGTTATTAAAGAAAAAGAAATTTTGATTTATTTATTAAATAAAAAATATTTTTAATATTTAAATAAGATCATTAAAATTAAATTTATCTTTTTTCATTTATTTTTTGGCGCTCTCTTCTTCTTCTTCTATTACTACCACTGATTACTCTCTTCTTCTCTTTTGACTTCTACTTTTTGTCGATTGAACTTTTCTTTTTCTTTCTTTTATAGTTACTTACTCCTATCAACTTATCTCCATCATCTTTGCAATCGGACATTCAATACATAATGTCGTAAAACGCTCCATTTGATATTATAAAGGCCTTTGTTTCAAGAAATGATATAGTTAAACATTGTTAGCTAAGTTACGCCATATTCATTTATATTGTTGTATATTATTTAAAATTCCTTCCTTGCAATTGGGTCTTTTGCAAGTCTTTATGCCAACTTAATGTTACCCTCATTTTGTTTCAGTTTGAGAATTTTTGTATTTTATTCTCCGTTTAAAGGATCTCCAAAAATTTTCTAAACAAATAATTCATTAATTTTATATTAAAAGAAAGTACATTTCCATTTAGTTCAGACCTAGATTATGATTCGATATAATTGTGATAAAACTGAAGAACAATGAGAACATATATAAAGATTAGTGTTTATCAATTTTATGTCCAATAAAATTGATAAAAATCTGTTTTGAAAAATCTTACTAATTTTGTAAATAGTAAATAATATTAAAGAAAGAAAAAAGCTTGTTTTAATACAAATAAGTAGTTTAATATCATACCTCAAGTTTAAACTATTTTTATTGGGTCTGTAATAGATCACCATTCAATGATAAAGTTTAATTATTCAAGTCTCATTATTGGATTAAAATTAATATACTTACCAAAAATATTATCAATTATTCTCAAGTAATCATAAATAACTCTTTATCTAGCAAATCTTCTTAATACAACTCTATAAAATCATGCTCTAAAGTCTTCACACTTATGTTAGGTACTCTTCACCTAAAATATATAAATAATAGGTTAATATTGATAAAGCAAATATACGCAAGAGGGAGGTAAATTGTGTGTGACTTAAAAAATTTTGCAAGTTATTGTCAATTCATGTAAAATATAAGAACCTGCTATTTTAACAGAAAGGTATGTAAATAAAAGGAGCATGTTATTGTTCAAAACAAAAGGGGCCTATAAAAGATTAAAACAAAAGAAACCTTTTACGGTATTGAAACAAAAGGAGCCTATTCTAAAAGTGAATTGGAGCCTCTTGCAAATTGAACCCAAATGATAAGAATTTTGATAGTTTCTCATAGCTAATTGTCGAATTATGAGGTTGGTAAGATCTTTTTAGATATTGTGGAATCATTTCTAGTAAGATAAGTTCATTGAAAAGGATCCTGTAAGAAAGGAAACATTCTTTTGCAAGACTATATCATTACTTATGGAAATAATCCAAATTTGAAATTTGAAATATTATAAAGTTATCATCAAAATCATTAATATAAATCCTTGAGCTAATAATCTCCCCCTTTTTTATGATGACAAGCAATAACAGATATATTTTCAAAATTCAAAAAATAAAGGATTTTGAAAGATACATGTAATCTTTATAAGTCTTTACTTTTAACCATGATTAAAGGGAGCCTTTCTTACAATCTCTAAGAAAGGAGCCTATTGTTTTAAAAGATAACTTGGATGCAATCATAGCATATGAATTTCACAGATAACTTGGATGCAAGGTACATGAATTTCACATATTCAGTTCCACAATATTTTAACAGTTAGCAAAATTTATCACAAATTTGTATTTCATCATGCAAAATCAAAATAATGTAAAAATATAGCAGCAAAATTTATCATCAATTCTTAACTCTCCCCATTTTTCATTATCAAAAGGAGAAGTCAGACAGAGGTATAATAAAAAAATTAGTAGGAGAAAAAAAACTTTAAGAAGATTATATTATCATTTAAAAAACTCAAAAAATTTTCGCTAAAGAATTTGCATGTCAATAAGTTGATTCTGCATACTGTTGATCTGGCTATGCTTTTGATTCTAGCTTGATTGAATATCCCCCAGCTGTTCTTGAAGGATCAGATCATTTGTATTCTGAAGTGTGACAGGGGTTGATTTCTGTAGACTAGGACCTAAGACGTTTGCTACTCTTTTTGTTTTCTTTTCTACCCACATATTATCTTTTAGCTTATGTTCGAATTGATAGGGAAGAGATGAATGAAACTTCACAGATTCATACCAATCCAGATTGTCAAAAGACACTTCATAATGAGCGAAAATCTTGGTGAGTAGCATTCCATAGGGCAAATCACCAGTGGTATTCTTATGACTTCCCTTATCCAATATAAATTGTAGGATTATTGCTGGGAGGTTCATCTTATTTATCTTCAGTAGATTATACACAACGTATGTGTCAAGGAGATTGCATCTTTCCATCGAACTACTTGTTGGAAAGATTGAAGTGGTCGATATCGATGCAAGGCATCGTGTCAATAGGTCCAAATGTCTACACCAAGGTCTCCCTTCATAAGTATTCTCGGTGTGCATGTAAATAAAAATCACAACTTCTCTCAGATCAAGATCAGTGATATCCCATTTATGACAAGGAACATCAGTTCTGCCTATAGGAATTATATTCAGTGTGTTCCCCAAGATTTCCTCAGTAACCAAAATCTAACACTTATGTATCCAAGAGATGATTGCCAACTTTCAATCAATTTCATTTTTTCTCATGTGTGTATAAAATGATCTAACTAAATCATCACACATTGTCTCATTCAAATTAAAAAAAATTTCCCAACCAACAGCAAAAAAAAGAAGAGATGGGAATACCAATGTCATCAAATAGGAGAAGAGGCAAAATGCATCCAACAACCACCTTTCTCTGCTTGTAGCGCATTTTGTATCGTGCTTTAGCTTCCATTGATTGAAACAGTTTGATCGGTGCTGAAGACTCTCCTTTCTTGTGTTTCTTTGATTTTGACCTCTTAGCTTTTGGAATTTCTTCAAACAAGGCTTCTTCATAAAGTAGCTCATTCCTAACAATAGGGTCCTCTTTCTCTTCAACCATAGGCACTTTGCCTTTTCTTATTTCTTCCCATTTTCTCTTTTGAGATTCTTCTTCTTCCCTTGGTTCAACGTCAGGGCTTTTTTCTTTTTTAACAATTTTTTCAGCCTACTTTGCAACACTCCCTTTGGTTTGTGGACACCTTATTGGACTAACTAGTTCTTCTTCTGAATCATCATCATTAACGATCCAGTGTACTTCAGGCAATATTTTTCCCGTGGAACCAAGTTGAGGAGTAGTCGATGGTGGGTACGGAGGTTTTAAAAGATAGAGTAGAAGGGTAGGTAGAGTGAGAGTAGGTAGTGAAGGTGAAGGAGAATGGAATCTTAATTTTCTTGATAGCTCCCCCTCACTAGAAGATTTTTCTTCATCATCATCATCATCATCATCATCTTCTTCTTCTGCTTCTTTTTCTTTTTTTGATGAGCTAGGGTTTCGATCAGAACCTTCTTCACCAGAGTCAGAGTTATTTTGCTGCTTGATTTTTGATTCATTATGTTCAGAAGATGAATCAAATCTGATTCTTCTGAAAGAGACAACATTGCCAAAATCTTTTTGTTTCTCTCGTATGGAGTCTCCTGAGTGGATGTTTATGAAACTTGGAGCTTTTTGATAGAGGTGACAAAAATAGGTTCAGTAGGGATGTTTAGTGATCCTACTATTGATGAAAGAGAGGACAATTCAAAAACAAGAGTTTCATGTTCTTGTTTATAGGGAAGTGTTTCGCCATGGCTGGTAGTAGCAGTCAAGGTTTTCTTTTGTCCCTTGGACTTTGTTCGTGCCATTTCAATTAAGTTAGTAAGGTTTAGGCGATTTAAGAAAAAATAAAGAGTTAGGGTTAAAAAGGAAAAACGACTAAGAACGATGAATGTAAGTAGAAGGAAGAAACCTTTTCAAGATATACTAAATGGTTCTTGAGTGTTGATTTCGCGTGAAGATAAAAAATCGTACACATTATTAGAGGAGGTGTGATTGCTTGCGTATCTTCTATCAGTCACGTATAGAAAGCTGTCAGAGTGGCGCATACACTTTTTAAAAGCTAAAATGATGCTATTTAATAACTTCCTTTTTAAGACAAGTGTATTCCACCTTATTAAACTAAGAGGAGCCTGCTAAATAACGAATTAGAAGAAGCCTGTCAATATTTGCAAAGAGAAGTAGCACAGAATCTTCATATAGAGTTAATATAAGATAATCTGCACATACCAAGTTCTTTTCGTAAAAAATAAAATCTATTTTCAAAAAGTGGCTTAGTAAAGATATCAACTACTTGATTTTCAATTTTAATATGTCAGTGGTTCCTTCTAAAACATGATCTCTAATAAAATAATGTTTGATTTCTATATGCTTATTCCTAGAATGATGCACAATTTTTAGAAAGATGTGTTGCACTTGTATTGTCACATAGTATAGGAATATGATCAAAGTTCAGAGAAAAATCCTGGAGTTGATGTTTCATCTATAAGATTTGAGTGCAACAGTTGGTAGCTGCTATATATTCCGCTTCAATTATTGAAAGCACTGTGCAATTTTGTTTCTTGTAAGACCAAGAAACTAAACATCCTCCAAGAAATTGACGGTGACCATTTGTGTTTTTTCTATCAACTTTACCACCTGCATAATTTGCATCACAATAGCCAACTATGTTAAATGAATCAATTTTTGGATAACACAATATAAAATCCATAGTTCCGAGAAGATAGCGAAAGATCCTCTTGACTGCTTAAAGATGATTTTTTTTTAGATTTGATTGAAAGCGTGTGCAAAGACACACACTAATCATAATATCTTGTCTTGAGCTTGTAAGATATAGAAGTGATCCAATCATTCCTCTATATTTTATCTCATCCATAGTCTTGCCTTCTTCATCCTTATCAAGTTTAGTTCTAGTATATATAGGAGTATCCATTGGTTTGACATTCTCAAAATGATATTTCTTAATGAGTTCCTTAGTGTATTTGTCTTGACTAATGAATATTCCTTTGTCTGTTTGCCTAATTTGCAACCCAAGAAAGAAAGATAGTTCTCCCATCATACTCATTTCAAACTCCCCATGCATTAAGGCTGAGAATTCTTCACAAAAGTATGGAATAGTAGTACCAAATATTATGTCATCAACATATATTTTCACTACGAGTAAATCATTCTCTTTTGCTTAATGAATAAGGTTTTTATCTACCTTTCCTCTTTCAAAGTTATTTTCAAGCAGAAAGTTACTTACCTCTCATACCATGCTTGAGGAGCCTACTTTAGACCATACAGAGCTTTAGTTAACTTCATCACGTAATCAAGATGGTTTTCATCTTCAAAACTTGGAGGCTTCTTAACAAACACTTCTTCGGTAATATATCCATTTAAGAAGGCACTTTTGATTATGGTTATGAGTACTATTCCATACCGGTCAAAAAATGTAACGATACAGGTCAAAAAGGTACCGGTTGTGGGTATTAATCGATACCGGTTGTTACGGTATAGGTTAAAAAGGTACCAGTCGTGGGTATCGATCGATACCGGGGTTTCGGCCAATACCGGCCGTATACCACAAAACCAGCCGTATACCGCCGGTACCGTAAGGTTTGAAAACCTCATGGACTAATTAGCAAAATTGAAACTTTTCTTAAAAACCCCCCAACCCATCTATCTACTTCTCTCTCATTCTTCATCTCTCACTCTCCAATCTCTCCCTCGTTCTCCTCTCCGATGGCTCTCTCTGGCCAATGACAACCAGTTCCTCTTCCTCCACACCACCACCATACGCCCTCCTCTCCAGTCTCCATGCGTCGCCACTCATGGACTCACCACGACCGAACCATTTTTAGCCTCCATCGTATGCCCACCACCGTCCGCTCTCCACTACCATCCACCTTCTACTGCTGCGTGCCACCATCGCTTTTGGAGTTGACAGTCGCCAGATTTGGAAATTATCCAGATTAAAACCCAACCTAAGTCACCTGAACCGAAAATCTGAACCACCATATACATTGAGAATTTTTAGGTGTGTTTTTAATTGTTTTTTTTTCTGCTTAATTGCATTTGTGAATATTAAAGTTGTGAATGGGTTGAAATTGAATTATTGGAAGTTGGAAGTTGGAAATAAATTGTGTGGATTTGTGATTTGTGATTTGTGTTGGGTTGGAAATTTGGAATTAGATATTTTGAATGGAGTTAATGATGTTGGTTATGAATCATGATTTGGTTCATTCGGCTATGCATGAATTAAGATTTTTAATTTTAAGCATATCATACCATTTGCATTTGGAACTTGTAAGTAACCACAAACTATCATCAATTCATCATACAAAAGAAACATGACTTTTAGGCATTGCAAGAATAATTATGAATATGATTCTTTCCAATCCACATATTAGAATTTAGAGTTTTATATAATTAAAATGAATACACTTTAATAATTTCTTCTTCTTTTTATGTTAATGAAACTTAACTAAAATTTCTTCCATCTTCTATAATAAAGAATTAAGATAAATAGTTGATAATAATTTTCCTCAATTTCAAATATTAAATTTAAAGCATTGCCTGAAGAAGTGTTTGAAGTTTTGACATTCAATTCGTCTTTTCCTTGGAGGATTATTGTAAATTATATAAAATAATGGTTGCATTCTTTCACTTCTCGACAAGGATATCTTACAATTTATATGCTATCTTTTAATAAACTAAACTCTTTGTTACTTGTATATATTATACAAGATATCTCAAGTTCTTTATTAATTTCCAAAATCAAATCTAAATAAATTCAATACCTTGGAATATAGTCAAGGTCCATCTTTTTTTTTTTTTCTGATTGTTGATACTAAACTTGAGCTTCTATAAGATGTCATTAAAGTGATTGAGTCAATGTTATAGGCTTATAGATTAGGCAGAACTTAATGCTATCAATTGAAAAATCATGCATCTATTAGTTCTTTCATTGTTATGAGAATTCATTATCATGAGAAATTGATATGTATTTCTTCATTGAATTGTATGTCATTAAAGTGTGGTGAAGCCTAACATTCAACCTACCATGCATGCAGTTTAATCATAAGTTAATATATCTTGTTACTTTAATCATATGTGACATAACTAATTTCCTTTTACAACTTGTAAAGTCATGCTAGCAAGTGTGTGGATTATTTATTATCTATAAGTTTCACTTTCGTACACATGAATGTATCTTCTATGCGAACAAATATTTGTCCAATTAATAAACACAAACATATGCTCTCATTATCAAGAAACCAAGTCCTACCTCAGCTAGTAATA
>JAOQMQ010000196.1:10567750-10578713 GCA_027563845.1 Erythroxylum subrotundum
CAAAAACTCCGAAAACAAATCAACCAAAGCGGAAATCGATGAAAACCTATACAAAACCGAAAAGGAACTTACCGGTGTGATTTAGCAGAGCTGTGCTTCCGGTTTGAGAGAGAGAGATAAAGAGAGATGAGAGGAATGGAAAAGAGTGGAGGGGTTATTTGTTAGGACCGAAAAGCGGAGAAGAAGAAGAAACCAGAAGAAGAAATGCGACAGTAGAAAGTAGCAAAATGGTAGGAAGTGTAAACTTTTAAATATAAATTGATCAAACAACGACGTTTTCTTTTACAAAACGTCGCGAGTAATATTTTACGATGTTTTATTGAAAACACGTCATAAAAAGTGTGACAAATCTGTGACGTTTTATAAAAACGTCATAAAAAATTGGTTCTTTTTGTGACGTTTTTTAAACTTCACTAAAAGACTGAACAATTTGTGACGTTTTTCTAAAAAACGTCGCAAATTGTATATATTTGTTGTAGTGAAACAAGCTTATCCTAAAAATTAAGTCATTTAAAATTCTAAAGGTCTTCTAAAACTCTGAAGGTTTTCACATAAAACTCTAAGCATAAGCCACACCCGATGAAACTCCAAATGTAATCATTCACCTTTTTCTTGTTCAACATCTAAAAGACAACATAACCTAAGTTTAAAAATTAAATCCTCTTGACTAAATCAAATAAAAATAATGACTCCTTTATTCTACCCCCACTTATCTCATCATACCCCAAGATCATGTTCTACCTTCAAACTAAAGCTTTTGTATACTTTTTCATGTCTCAAACCCAAGCTAACCTTTTTGGGACCATAGTTAACCACCACTAAATGACAAAACAACTACCTGAACCTCAACCATAGGTTAAAGCTAACATGTTTGTCAAAATAATGATCTCAATATTTTTCAAGCAACTAGAAATCTCGTAAACAACTCTATCTATTAGCAATTCTCATAGATCCAACTTTAAGAAATATGCTCAAAACTTGCTTAGCCCCTACACTTCTTGTATGCACTATTCACTTGAAATATGCACATATTAGGGTATTATATTGCCAAATAGAAAATTACTAAAATAACATATAATAAAAAGATAACTAGACCTTACCATACTATATATAATAACCTTAATTAATATCAATAAGGCACTATATCTTCTACCACTGCACTAGTCATGAAAAAGATATCCTATGAATTAATTCAAAAATCATATTAAAGACAATATATATTAGCGTTGTTTTGAAAACCGGACCGGACCGGCCGGTTCGACAGGTGACCGGTTGGCTATCCGGTCCAGTTCACTCCTAAAATCCGGTCCCTAATTGAACCAGTGAGAACTGGTCAAAACCACCTGTTCGACCACTAGTTCATTGAATTATTTATTTTTTAATATTTTTTATATTATTTGGTATATTTTTGTATTTTTTATACCACTAATATTATATATAATTAAATATAATTATTGCATAATTATGACGTCACACCAGTTCGACCGGTGGTCGAACCGGTTGAACCGGTCAAACTGGTGACCAATAAGACCTCTGGTTCGATATCCGGTCCGAGTTTCAAAACCTTGTATATTAGTGCTAAAAGTATTATACACAATGCCTTGTTACCTACATATCATAGGCATTGGCCAATTCTTCCCAACCAATAACCTATAATATCCTGAATTTGGACTAGAATTATATGTTAATGTGTAATGAAATGATATCTACCCTATTATAGCCTTAGATAATTAATTTTAGACAACAAATTAATGTATGACCTAATTTGGTGTAGGCTAATAAACCTTGGACAACCATATATCACCACTATAAATCACACATAAGAACACTCAATACCCTTGCAGGGCCTTAATGCATATCAAATGACATAAATTGATCACCATATCACACAAATAATACATATAAGGCAACAACTCTATGATTGCATTTACATATAATATTTGAAATAGTCATTGATGTCACCTTGCCTTAAAATGTAATCCAAATACTCAATATTAATATATATGCCATAAATCATGGAAAATTACACTTAATAAAATATGATTTAAACCTTACAAGTATCTATTTGACAAAATATCTAATTCCATTACTGCTATGAATTAAGGTTCTTTATAATTCTATCTAAAAGTAAAAATTAAAGCATGTAAATAGTTAATTAACATCTAATGTAGCATTTAAGATGCAAAAATAAGAAAACAATTAACGTAGAAATTCCTAATTGGTATATACTATCAGTTTCATATCAAAAGTACCTTTAACTCCCCTGTAAGGTAAAATAATCAATTAGATGCTTCTTGAAATAAGTTAAAGCCAAAAAAATCCATTAAGAATGTTGCAAATCCTCTAAAGTCTCTTATTATGTTGCCCTCGTCTACTACTACCCATCCTAATTATTTTTCTTTTAAAAGCTAAAATTTTTTCCACTATTTAAGAATGAAAATGTAAAGGGTTCAGTTAGATTAACCCTTCGTTTGGTTAGTTGAATCCTTTATTATGAAAATTAATATCATTATAGGCTAGCTAATAGTAGGAGTTCATACAGTTATATCAACTCTAAGTTTCGTTATTGAAATTTCTAAAAAATTATTTTGTACTTTCATATTCTTTTAAATCACCTCAGTCTAATATTCCTATCAAAATATCAAAAAAATGATCAATGGTGATAATAGATTATTTACAAATTCTTTTACCAAATCTCTTATTTGAGTTTAATGTTAACTCCCAATATGTTCTTATGAAATGTATGCATTTTTCTTTTCATAACTTCTTGAATAACCTAAGTTGAATGTTCTTATCAAAATGTATTCGTAAAACATTGAATAATGTCTAATTTTAACTAAATATTGGATTAACAAGTCTCATTGCATCATTGTCAACTTATCTCAACCCCATTAATAACTAACAATAAATAGAAGTTATTTCTTAAAGATCAAATAATTTCCCCAAACTTCAAATCATATCTTAATTTTAAAATATTAAAGTAAAAAGTATTTCTTTTAAACAACTCGTGCAATAAAACTTTTAGAGTTGTACATTTAATGAATCTTTTTATTTAGTAAGTGTAAGTAAAAAAAATCTTTTTTTAATTGTCCCAATGAGAAAAGTGATAACATCTATAATCTATCTACCTAGATTAAGTCTAAAATATTTTAAGTTAATCTTCAAATTTCAATTACTTTATGCTAATTGATAAGATCACTAGAAAAACTCCCACTCTCTCTTTTCTCTCTCGCTCTATCTCTAATGAAAATCATCAAACTTTTACAAGTGGATTAAGAGAAACTAAACCCCATTTCCTCTCCTTTCTTCAATATTTTTTCAATCTTTTACTTTTATATTTGCATTATTTAATCATAACCCTAAAAAGGAAATAGTATTAGTCCAAAACCTATCAATATGACATCTTCATTGCCTCTCTAAAAAGACATCACCATACTAATAACCTTCTTAGCTGTTCACAAGTAATCTTTGGATGTAAAATGGTGAAATTAAAACTTATAGGCCCTCAAAGAGACAATTGCTCTATATTTTGACAACATAAATCAAAAGCTAACACATTATTGGATGATGCCTGAATAGAACAAGAATATTTCAATATTATGAAATAATTGTTAAAAAAATTGATCCACGTCAACCTCGAAAAGTAATAATGAAGAAGTTGATATGGTATAGAACAATCAAGATGTTTCCTTTAGTATATTTTTTAAGATTAAGTAGTTTGAAAGCTTAAAAACTATATTGAATATAACATTAGACAAAACCTATGGCAGATGAAATTTACTATAGCATAAATGGATAAAGAAGAGCAACATACAAATTATAATACAATTACCTACAAAATCTTGAAATTGACAAAAACCTACTATGCAAAAGCTCTGCTCCATATCATAAAGTCATTATTTTAATGTATGAATTCAATTTTAAGATATTTGACTATAAAAGGCATTCATTGTAACAAAGTGAAGTAGGTAGACCTTTCTCTAAATTTTCTCAACTCTCTCTTCCCTAATCTTTAGCCTTATAAGCTCCCTCACTCTCCTAGGCTTCTTCTTTCTTACAATATTAATGTAAACACTGCTCCTTCTTCAACCTCCATAAAACTTTGTAACCCTTGTTGTTACAAAATCTTTTATTTCTATAAAACGCTTTTATGAAATAAAATGTGAGTTATCTCATTTGTCTCTTATTTTCTTAAATCTCTTTATTTTTTTTACTATAAACATTACAATTTTTATTAAACTAACTTTATCGCCCATCAAGTTATAGTTCCTCAAAATTTTATACTTTATATTTTTATTTAGTAATAACTAGACTTGAACACAATTCGATGCATTTTAAAATCTAAAAAATTGCTTTAAAATTTGGAGACTTTAAAATTTTATTGAAAATGAAAGATTTGTTTCGTATTATATTAAACATTCGATACAATATGATTTAAATATTTGATTCTTTCAAGACAATAAATAACATAACTAAATTAATGAATCATATAAACTCAAATATTTAAAACTTAAATGATTAATATTTTTCACTATCAAAGCAACTTACTTATTTAATCAATTTTATCTTACCAAAAACAAACAAAAGATAGTTAACAACTAAAGAGAATTAAAAATACAAATTTTAAGTGAGGGATAAGAACCCTTGAAAGACCATTTATATGTTATAAATTTTACTAGTTGTTGATAACTACAAATATGTAAACAAGAAGATCAATTAGTAAAGTTAAAGTTGCCACTATGGTGAAGGTCAAACGTTATACTAAAAGGGCATCATATAATAATTGTATGACTTAACAAAATACTCAACAATCTAAATATGATACCCCACACCATCTATGTCATTATATGCAACAAACTGTCATTATTGATTTTCTAGAACTTGAAAAAAAAATTTATACCAAGTGTAATAATTGATAACACTTAGCAAAAAAACCCTATAGCAAGAATAACATGTCGATATTAGATTAATTCTTATTAAAATTTTTCTCAAATAGTAGCAATAAATAAAAGAGTTAAAAGTAAGTATATGCTGCAAATTAAAACTACAATAAGAAACCAAAATCAAATAAATTATTCACATATCATAAATTATTCAAGCTAATGGTTTAATCAAGCAAACTTATCACATTATTATACTTAGATGTAAACAATAGCCTGACACATCATCATTATCATCACACCCAGTTCAAAGTCCCGCAGTGAAGCGGGGTCTGGGGAGGTCTGATAGTATGCAACCTTATTCCTACTTAGTAGAGAGGTTATTTCCTGTAGACCCACATGCAGATGTGACAGACAAGTCATGATGCAGAGAGAGAAAATCAAGTAAATAGAAATACAAAACAGGAGAAGAAGGACATACCTGAGGGTTGACCACATCGCAAAAAAAAAGAAGAAGAAGATGCGACAGTCCTACCGCTTGCGGTGTCCATCGCGGGAATTTTCCCCTAACTACAACTTCTCTGCAACCTAGCCCAAAAACGTACTGCTCGCAGACCTCCTATGCAGTAAGTATGAAGCGAGAGGACTCTAAATGGTGTCGTTAACCCTTATCATGTCCCACCAGACTCTCCTAACTCTAGCAATTGCCTCCGTGAGGGCTAACTCGGACATATCTTTCTTGATCACTTCCCTCCAGGTCTTGTAAGGCCGTCCTTTCCTCCTCTTATATCCACTAAGGTTTATTAACTCACAACATCGTATCGAAGCATCCGAGGGCCTCCTGCGTACATGTCCAAACCACCTTAGTCGTTTGTCTCTCAACTTGTTTGTAATACTAGCCACCTGTAGTCTGGCTCTCACTACCTGATTTCGTACCCTATCCTTGATGATAATGTCACACATCCACCTAAGCATACGCATCTTTGCTACCAACAACTGTTGCGTATGCCTGCGTTTAGTAGGCCAACATTCTGCCCCATATAACATGGTAGGCCGAATCACCATTCTATAGAACTTTCCTTTGAGTTTTACAGGGACTTTTTTATCACATAAAACACCTGAGGCACTTCGCCATTTGTTCCACCCAGACCTAATATGGTGTAAAATATCATCGTCAATATTTCCATCTCCTTGAATGATGGTCCCGAGATATATAAAACTCGATTTTTAGGGTACAATATCAGTGTCAATCACTACCTCTACCGCTCGTACCATCTGGCAATCCGAAAAGTTGCACTCTAAATACTTTGTCTTGGACCTGCTCATTCTAAAACCTTTCGATTCTAACGCTTCCCTCCATCGTTCCAGCTTTACATTACCCCCTCTTTGGTCTCATCTACCAGGACAATGTCGTCGATAAATAACATACACCAAGGTACCTCTCCTTGGATATGTTTGGTAGGTTCATCTAATGTGAATAGAAATGGACTTAAAGCCAAGCCTTGGTGTAGTCCAACTCCAATAGAGAATGCCTCTGTGTCGCCTCCTATCGTCCTCACGCTAGTCAAAGTTCCTTCATACATATCCCCAATCACGCAGATGTACAACCTAGGAATGCCTTTAGCCTCCAAACACCACTATATGATTTCTCTAGGCACCCTGTCATACGCCTTCTCCAAATCTACAAAAACTATATGCAAGTCCCGTTGTCGTTCCCTGTAGCTCTCCATTAGTCTCCGAAGGAGATGTATTGCTTCTGTCGAGGACTTACCTGGCATAAATCCGAATTGGTTGACCGATATAGAAGCCGCTCTCTGTACTCTCTTTTCAATTACTTTCTCCCACATCTTTATGGTATGACTAAGTAATTTGATGCCTCGATAGTTTTGACATTGTTGAATTTTTCCTTTGGCCTTGTACAAGGGTATAATCCTACTCAATCTCCATTCCTCCGGCATCTTGGCTGACACAAGAATCTCATTAAAGAGTTGTACTAACCACTCAATACCGACAGCTCCTATTTGCTTCCATACCTCTATAGGGATGCTATCCGGGCCTACCGCCCTCTCGCTCCCCATTCCTCCCAATACCCTTGTAACTTCTCCCCTCGTGATCATCCCCCATGAGTTCCTATTTAGACACAGTCTCGAAACTGGAAGTTTTCCTAACTCTATGTCGACCATTAAGTCTTTAATAATATATTATTCATTATTTTACTATTAATGGAACCAGATAATGAATCAAAATGTTAGAAAGTTCATAAAAACTTAGCTTAAGGGACGTCCTCAAACTTAAGAGAATTTTTATATTTCGTTTTACATATGATAAACAATGATAAGTAGTAATATAGCATTGTAAATTATACTAAATATAACCAAATATAATGCAAGTGATCATCATCACTGCAAAACTTTCAAAGATATAGTCTTTAAGAACCCCATACGTGTGTATAAAATATCCAAATAATGATAGATCTAGAATAGTCACAAAATGTAAAAGGGTAATTAAACCTATAATTTTTGAATCAAAGTAGGGATAACATACTTGAGGAGTAGAGAGTAAACAAATAGAAATGAATTTTTGGATTTTTAGGGAAGTAACAACTTTGTCAAAGAAGGAAAAAAATAGAGTATAAGTTAGTGAGAATAAAGAAAGAGCTTTTGGCAAGAAAAATATCATCTTAATATCTTTTACTATTTCTTTATTTTAAATTTATCTTTATTTTTAGAAATTTTTAATCCTTTTAAAAAGGCAATATAATTTATTCATATTTTTTCAAACGACATCGTTGTTTAAAAATGACATAAATTAGATTACGCACGATGTCTAAAAATGACATAAATTAAATTACGCAGTTCCAATGACCTTACGCTTTGGTTTAAGTTTTTCCTTTCATTTTCAGTTAGTTCTCTCAATGTCCTCACCCTTTGATTTTCAGATTACACAACTCTTACGCCCTCACACTAAGGACATCAGGAGAGCGGACTAAAAACAAAGAGCTTACTATTGCAGTAAGTCGTAATACGAGAGTAGTTTGGGGCATTAGAAGAACAAATAGAGGGCATCGGGAGAACAACAGATAACATTAGGCTAGAATTGAAGAAAATTGAAAGTTTCAGTATTTTATTGTCATTTTTTAAAGTTTAATTTGGGCTAGAATTAAAAAATTAAAAGTTTTGACATTTTATTGCGACATTTTAAAGTTCGGACTATAATTAAAAAATTGAAAACAGTTTGGACGTTTTTTAGTAATTAGCCCAAAAGTTAACGATACAATTATGTTTTGAATCATTTTCTTCAATCTTCATTCGAAATATCCATGATCTAAATATAGTCTTGCTAATAAATAAGATACAATTATATTTGTTTTACATTTTAGTATTTAGTATTTCATATCCAGTTGGTAATTCACCGCTTTATGCTTTAATTTATTTCTTTATTTATGTTTCATTACTTTAACGAGCATATTTAAAAAAATTAAGACAAAAGTACAACGAAAGAAAACAATTCTTATCACTTTCGGAAGAATAGTTATTATTAGAAGAATAGTAAATTCAACTTGTTATTTATTAAACTTCTATTTGAAAATATTAGGAACATTATATATAGCTTAAAATTAGAAAAAAACTCTATTAACAAATTCTTCAATAATTTTATTTCTCTAGTATAAAATGGATAAAACTCTATTTAAAGGAGTGTTATTGATTTTTCAAAATAATAGATTATATTTTTAAAAAGAAAACTCTTTCTATACGAATAATTGTTAATTCAACAAACGGAGGTAAAAGAATCTTATTTGTGATTGTCCAAAAATAAAAAAGGGATAATACTATTAATACCTGTAATCTATCTACCTGAAATAAGTCCAAAAGACTTGCAAGTTGAACCTCAACTTGCATCTACTCCGTGCAGATTGATAAGATCACCAAGAAAAGTCTCTCTCTCTCTCTCTCTCCCGTATCTCTCACAAGAATAATCATCAAACTAATACAAGTGGATAAAAAGAAACTAAACCCTCAATCCCTCTCCTTTACCATAAATAATTCAATCTTCTGCTTTTCTCGTTACATTATTTGATCCTAAACCTAAGAAGAAATAGGTGTTAGTCCAAGACCCATCAACATGCCATCGTCACTACAGCTCCAAAGAGCGACCACCACATCGACAGTCACCTTGGCCTTTCATAAGAAATCTCCTGCCACCGTGAAAACGTGGACGATTCCGGTTGCTTCGGACATCCCGATACCTGAAGATGTGGCTGTTCATCATATGAGGTCTGTAGGGTCTAATCAGTGCAGCTCAGTAGTGGTCCAGAGTATCAATGCGACGGTGTCCACCGTGTGGTCAGTGGTCAGTCGTTTTGACAAGCCACAGGTGTACAAGCACTTTCTCAAGAGCTGCCAAGTCATTCACGGAGACGGTGACGTGGGCACTCTCCGTCAGGTTCACGTGGTGTCGGGCCTTCCCGCCTCGTCAAGCACTGAACGCCTCGAGATTCTGGACGATGAACGATATATAATGAGCTTTAGCGTCATCGGTGGCGAGCATCGGCTCACCAATTACAGGTCTGTCACGACACTGCACTCTTCGCCGATTGGGAACTCCACGGTGATCATTGAATCCTATGTCGTTGACATACCACCTGGTAATACGAAGGAGGACACTTGTAGTTTTATAGACACGATTGTACGGTGCAACCTGCAATCGTTGGCTCAGATCGCTGAGAATATGAATAGGAATGATAAACATCATGAATAGTTTCAGATTTCAGGTTTATAGATAGTTGTTTTCCGTTTCCAGAGTAAGAAGGTTAATGAGCTGGTTAATATTGATGCCCTGGACCTTACTGGAAATGTGCAGATCGTGGGGCTCGAAGGTTTTGATGTTATGTGAACTTTGTTTTCTTCAATAGCGCCTGTTCATATAAGCACACAATCACAATGAATTTGTATCTTCAGACCTATCTTATTAAATTTCGACTGCCAAATTGCCTCTAGTTGTCTTTTGTTTATGAGGGGGGATTAAGGAGCAATTTTCGGATTAACTTGCTAGGTTTGTGTATAATATTGTTTTGATTTACTGCATATCCCCTCCTTCATGTCTTCATTGTATGTGTTTCCTTAACCATAATGTATGCCAAGAAGTAAATGTTTCCCGGCATATTATAATGTTTCTTTAAAGGAGTTCAGACAATCAATCAAACCGCCTGCAACTATTTAAGCAGAAGATTTCCATCCTCATTTTCAATGTTTTAGCTGTAGTTCAGTTTTTTTGTTCTAAATTCTAATTATGATCTGCGTGACAATGGATGTTCAATTCTTCCATATGTGTATGCTCATTTAGATACATTAATTCTGCATTTAGTTCAACATAATTAGGGAATCAAAACCACTATTTCCTAGGGAATAATGCTTATCTCGGCATTGATGATATACTACGTACACAAATATCTTTTAAATATGCGGAAGTGTGGAACTCACATTCTCTTTATTTGCTCTAAATGAACCAAGAAACAGACACCAAACATCAAAGTTGGTCCGAACTTCAAACTTGAGGATGAAATTCTTTCCACGATGTACCAAAGAGAAGGAAAAGGTAACAAGTGGGTGATTAGAATAATTGCATGTCTGTTCTTCGATTCCCGGTCCTTAAATTAGCAGATGCAATCCCGATTTTTTGTGCCTGCTCTTATGATAGATAGATATATAAACATATATATATACATATATATATATATATATATAAAGTTAACGGCATCCAGGGATTAATAACGGAAGTGTTTGGTTGATGGATTTAGGAAGAGTTTAATAGGTAATGAATGAAAAATGAGTATTGATTGTTGATTATCATTATAAGAACAATAGTTTAATATTTCACTTTTGGAGAATTCTCCGTGCCTTTTATTTAGTAGAGGAATGAAACTCATTTATTAGTAGTAGCTCTTTTAAAAAATATATTTTTAATACTAATTAATTAAATACAATTAAGTTATTTAAAATATAATTAATTAAATTATTATTATTTATTTATTTACATTATAATTAATTAATTAAAATATAATTATTCATTAATTAAAATATTGT
>JAOQMQ010000196.1:10664638-10688023 GCA_027563845.1 Erythroxylum subrotundum
TATTTAGTAATTCAAGAGTTCAACTAATTGTCTTTAGTGGAATGACATTTAGTTAATAAGCTAGAATTAATTCTAATCAGATTAAATTAATTCTGGGCTTATTGGAGCTTGAATTATCTAAGTCCAATAAGATTCGCCACTTGACTTCAAGGAAGATTATCAAGCAAAGTAAGAAATATAAATGGAGGTTTTAAAGCCTAAGATTGAATGTTGCGCTTGCATTAATTAATAGTTAATTAGAAACCCAAAAGAACATTTAGAAATGGGCTAGAGTTTGGTTTAGATTAATTAATTAGATTAATTATATTAAAACAAAATTCTTAAAGAAATGAAATGGAATTTCGGTTTTTAATGGCTGAATGTGCAGCTGCACATTTAGCATTGAATTGCTAAATAAAGATGGTATTTATCATCATTAAATGGAGCAATGATCTTACCATTAAATGGTTTAATGGTTGCCTTTTAATGATGGCATGTAATGTAACCCTTTTAGCATTCCTTTGATTAAAGATGAAAGAGGTTTATTTGATGGATGATCTTCCTTCTTTCATCACTAAGACCGAAATTGACATGTCATTTTAGGTTATTGGTCTTTTCATATAGCCATCTTAAAACAAATGAGAAGAGTCTCAATTAATGGCTTCTTTATGTTTGATTAAAGAAAGGTGTGATGCATTGGATGCTCTTCTCTTCTTTCTTTTCATGCATAACTGAAAATTGACAAGGTGTAAGAGAAATGTTCTTGCATTTTTGGTCTCTCTCTCCTTTGTTGCATGTGTTAGCCGAAATTTGCATGAGAAGTGTCTTATCTTTGGCTTCTTTCTTCTAAGAAAAATATCCTTCAAAGTTTTCTTCTCCTTTCCCACCAAAGGATCTTGTTAACTAAGTTGTCCGAGAAGAACAAGTGGTAGATCGGATTGGTCGAGGATACAATATCGAGAAGAGGAAACAATAACAAGAAGAAGAAGATACATCACCTAGGAGAGGATACATTGCCGAGGATAGGATAGCACAGCGAGGAGTTAAAGTTGTAGCGAAAGAGTCGATAATATAATTTCTACCACCTTGTTCTTATGTTTATTATCCTTATACCGTATCATGGATGGTGGCATGTTGATTTGGTTATCTTGCTTCCGTTGTGTTATGATTTCTAAAAAAGTTTTGAAATCTACCGTTTAACCAAATCTTGCATGTTTTCTTTTCCTATCCAACAGGAACATGTGCTAACTATTGGAGGGGTAAGTTGATTAATAAGGAAAAGGGGTTTTTGGCTTGTCGAGTTTGATACATACAGATATCAGAAGACCTTACACGGTTGCATTATGTAATTCCAAATGTATTCTAACATTTGTTGATGATTATTCCCATTACTGTTATGTGTTCTTGCTTAAAGATTGAAGGTTAATAACCAACTGGGAAAATTCATCAAGATAGTCAGATCTAATCGTGGAGGAGAATATCATGGCAAACTTGGTGTTTCAGGACTTGAAAATGTCCGTTTTCCAGATATGGAATTGGTTGGAATAGTGACTAAGCTCACTATATCAGGTAGTCCTGAGCAAAATGGTGTGTTTCTAAAAGGCATAACAACACCCTAAAGGACTTGAAGAAGTCAATGTAGAACAGGACTAATTTACCTGATTATTTAGAAGTTACACACAATTGTGTATGGGGCTGCCCTTCTATGGTAGTATAATCCTTATAAAGATACATTGCATGCTTGTTTTGCTCATTGCTATTTAGTAAGATATCTTGACCACTCTAATGGCTACATGTTTTACTATAGAAGAAGGAGGGACTAGAATAGTGGAATCACAAACAGCTAAGTTTCTAGAATACGATGTCTATGATGATGGTGGGCCCTTTGACCTTTCAGATGATAGTAAGGTGGATAATACAATTATTATGTACCCACTACTCATACAGTTAGATCTAGTAGATCTAGGTCGTTGTATCGTGCCTGTACAGGAACAGGAACTCATGCCTGTACATACAGAGGTTCTTGTACCCTCCTGAGGGTACAAGATCTAATGCAGTTGTATAAATCCACTATAGTGAGACTACCTGCTATCCCATCTGATTACATAATCTATTTGGTGAATAAGACTATGATGTTAGACATGTTGCAGATCAAATTACTTTTACAGAAGTTGTTTCTGGACCCAATGCGGATTTATGGTGGATGCAATGACTAATGAGATGCAAGCCATGAAGCATAATAAGGTCTGGGAGCTAGCAGATTTGCAGCGAAACTGCAAACCTGTCAGTTGTAAATGAAGTTTTAAGACCTAAAGGATTTCGGGATAAAGTTCAGCAATTTATGGGCTCATTCAGTTGCCTGATGGTTCACTCAGGTAGAAAGGTTGACTTTAATGTTACCTTTTCTCCCGTATCCTCGTATGATACATTTTGAGTTATTATGGCAATTATAGCTCATGATGATATAGAGTTACATCACATGGCTGTCAAAATTGCTTTCCTGAATAAAGACCTTTATAAAGAGGTCAATATGGAACAACCTAAAGAATTTCAGGATCCATATGGAACTGAAATGGTTTGTATGTTAAGCAGATCAATATATGATTTACATCAAACCTCCCAAAGTGATACCTTATATTTGATGAAGTTGTAACCTCTTTCATCTTTGTGGAAAATAAAGTTAAAAAAATTATTGTATGACGAGGTCAGGGGGAGCAAAGTTATCTTCCTATTATTGCATGTGAATGATATATTGCTCACATTGAATAACTTCACCATATTGCATAAGGTTAAGCAACTTTTGGGTATTTCAATATGAAGGACCTTAATGAAGCATCGTTTGTCCTAGATATTCAGATTTACCGTGACAGATCTCAATACTCATCAGACCTCTCACAGAGTACATACATTGAGTATTTTTATAAAGGTTTAATACGGTTGATTGTAAACCTATCGTACCACCTATCTCTTATAGTGAGAGAATTTCTTTGGAATAGTGTCAAAGAATAAAGTAACTAGAAAGGTTATGAGGAATGTTTTGTATTTTTATACGGTTCATAACCTGATGTATGCTCAAGTAAGTACTAGGATGGACATTGCATTTACTATTGGAATGCTCAGGTAAGTACTAGGATGGACATTGCATTTACTATTGTATGCATAGACCATTGGAATGCAGTCAAACAAGTGTTGAGATACTTAAAAGGAACTAAGGATTATATATTGACATATAGAAAAGTCAACAGGCTAAACCTCGTAATAAATTCAGATTCAATTTTAGGTTATGTGTCCAGATGATTGAAAATCCACTTAAGGTTACATTTTTATATTTGCAGATGGTATAATTTTGTGGAAGAGTGTCAAGTAAACATGGGTGACTTCCTCGACCATACATGCAGAGTGCATGCTATAGGGCTGCTTTACAAATGGTTTGACTTAGAAACTTGATTTCTGAGTTGTCTGTGGCTAGTTCAATGGCTAGATCCATTCGATTGTATTGCGATAATCTTGCTGCTATGTTGTTTGGTAACAACAAGGAATATCACAGGGTCTTAGAATTTGGAAGTCAAATATTTGACCATAAAGGAGTTGATATGAAAAGGCGACATTAAGTTTTGGAGTATTGAAGGACTGAGGAAATGTTAGCCAATCCTTTAATTAAAGGACTTCACCTACTTGTGATTGTGAGACAATCATACAGTATGGGTTTTTTGAAGTCCTTAAACGATGTTAGTAAGGAAATCATTATGTTTGCTCCATGTACATTTATACATTTGATGTATTATGACAGAATGGTGATTCATCAACAAAGATGATCATCGTTTATCCTCATTAATACATGTAATCATATATTGTCATAATACGTGTGAAACTTTTAAGATTTGTTTCAATCTTAAGCATTTAAAGGTCATTAGACATATATACACCTTAAGCCTATTTCATTTAGATGCATATAGTTTTTATACGAATATCCATAATGATTGACATGAAATAGGGGATATAAGTTTTTAATCTTATACAGGTTCTCTAATGCAATTTAGCATTCAGTTAGAGAATATAAAGGTTTTCTCTGATGCAGTTTAGCATTTGGTGAGAGGAAATAAGTTTTCTCTAATGTTGTTTAGCATTCAGTGCGATAAAATAGGATTTCTCTAATACAGCTTAGCATATGAAGTTTAGCATAAATTTTAGAGAAATCGAGACCTATAAACAAGATGATATAATTTAGATCATACAGGTATCATCTTAGTTTGCCACACTCCATTTTCCCATTCATATTAGTGAGGTATTAGATATGTGTGATTGTAATTGGATTTATGTCACACATAACACATGTATTTGATACTTTTCGGTATCGAAAGTCTTACAGGACGAAATGATGGACTTTCATTGTCTTTGGATCAAATGTTTTGTTTTTAAACCTAGTCGACTAATACAGTAGTGTGACTTAACCAAGTTTTTAAATTGTTTTCAATTTAAGTCAACACTACAATTAAGTATTGTCCAACGGGGAGAATGTTGGACTTTTAGACATTTCCCATAAAGTTGGACAACAATTAATTGCATTTTTTATTTTTAAATAACTTAACAGTTAAGCGTAATTTGATCCAGGTAAAGATAATAAAGTGGCCTAATAAATGATCTAAGTCAATGGGTCAAAGTCTAGAAGGAAAATAGATTCTGATTAGTATGGAAGCCTGATATGCATGCTATATATAAAGATTAAGGTCTCCTACAGTTGCTCATATTATTTGTAAGCATAAGGATTCTCTAACCTATTAAGAGAGCTTACATTTTGAGAAAACTATAGAAAGGCTTTACCGCGTGATGGGTGGTGTCGTACCACCATTCAGCTTTTGAAAGCCAAAATGCCCATTGATTCAGAGCATCACTATAGAAGAACCTGATATACATCTCTAATATTTTGTTAATGGCTTCAATCTTTGCATCTTTCTACAAGTGATGAACAGTAGAGAAACTCAATTTAACACCTTGTAATCTAAACGAATCTTGCCAAAATGTGCTTAGAAATATAGCATCACGATCGCTCACTATAAATTCTAGCATTCCATGAAGCTTAAAAAATGATTAATAAAACTTTGCGCTACATCTTGAGTTGTGTAAGGGTGCCCAAAAGCCATAAAATGAACATATTTTCTCAACCCGTTTACCCCCACGTATATGAATGATTTCCCTCTAAAATTAGGCAATCCTTCTATAAAGTCCATACTTATCTCTTGCCAGCACCCTTCTGGTATTGGTAGTGATTGTAATAATCCTAGACTTGTGGCTCGATCTTACTTGATTCGCTGATAAGTAATGCACTTAGTTACATAATTTCAAACATCTTTTGCCATTTGTCTATAGTGAAATATATTTTGTAACCGCTTAATTATTGTCGTTACCCTCGAATGCCCCCTAAGGACTATCATGTGCCATGGATATCAATTTCCCTTAGAGTGTCTCATCATTTCCAATGACTAGTTTTCCTTTCCACCTCAAAAGGTTGTTCTTCCATTCAAGTTTCCCTGATTGCACTTTCTGCGCTTCTAACTTTCTTATTAAATCGCAAATGGTTGCATCTTTACTTCAGCAGTCTTTAATTTCATCCATAAGCATTGTCTGAATCTGAGATACCGTAAATGTAAGCAACTCATAGTTGGAGACCTTGGATAACGTATTTGGGTAACCAGCTCTATTGAAAAGGTCTTGAAATTTGTTGTTCCAATAGAAACTTCAAACTCTTATGATCGGTTAGAACCATGAAAGGATGGCCATTCAAATAATGATGCTAATGCTTTATAGCCTTGATGATCGCAAGGAATTCTCTTTTATACGTAGAGAGGCCTTGGTGCTTGGGTGCTAAGGTCTTGCTCACTACAAGAAAAATAAGGTTTAGCGATAGAAATTACCAACAGAATGTGAAGGATTTTCATTGGCAAGCTATGTTAGTGATGAAATTTACCGATAGAATGAGTAGTCAGAGAAATGACCGTAGGTAATAATTGGCGACGGAGTTCAAATTTTCCATTGCTAAGTTACCGATGGATTTTTTGTTTTATCACTAAATAATTTTTGTGTTGTCGGTAAATTTAGCAATGAAAAGTTTTTCTCAATCGGTAAATTTAGTGACAAACAAGGCTCCTCTGTTAGTAACTTTACCTACAGATTTCCCGAATCTGTCGGTAAATTCACGACTAATTTTATCGATGGATCTTAGTTGTTCGTCAGTAAATTCACTACATTTTCCTGATAGATTTCAGTGATCCTTCAATAAATTCACTGTATTTTACCGACATATTTTGTTTTTCTGTCAATAAATTTACTTATATTGTTTTTTAATATTTTCCCTGCATGTAAATTTATTTGATGATCTTATGATTAATGTATATTTTATATAGTTATCTGTTGATAATATTTTGATTTGTTTCTACATTTAATTTGTTAAAACAGAAAGTTGATAGATGATATAAAGTAAAAATTATCTTAATTGATAATAAAAAATTTATTATCTCCAACAATAAGTATTTAATTCATATAAAATGACTACAACTACGCTATTCATTTGGTGAATGTGGATGCTCTGAATTTTGCGATGAGGTGTTGCCCTTTCCCTTCAACTCATTCATCTCATTACAGAGCTGGGCTATGTACTCCATCGACTGTTGCAACTGAGTTGTCAGTGCCTGTACTGTGCTCCGAAGCTCATAGACTTCAATGGATGTGAACCGCCTACTAGATGTTGTTGTACTAGATGTGGAGGATTGCAAATAACATGTGTTCGCAAATGAACCTAAGCCAAAGATCCTTCCATGACAGTCCCTACCACCCACTGCATGAAGATATGTTTGACTCTCATCAACATCTTCAGACTACTGAGTCTATCATTGAATGATTTATTGTATTTGGTCCTATCAGAAGGCAGTGTTTATGTTAATAAGTGATAATTATTAAGCATTAATATTAAATCATAAATTTCGCATACATTAGTTCTCTACATATGGTGTTGACGAAGGTCACACCGTTATGCTTCTTAGTATGAGTGTGTAAAAAGAGCTAACGGGGTATAGGCTTCCTGCCCATAGACTTTTCCTGCATCAAAATAAAATGTTAGAAGTGAACTACAATTTACAAAACTTTCAGTAGAATTTCGTCTATTTTATGACATTTACCTCCTGTTGAATAAAGAAAGTATCTCAATATCACTGCCATATATAGCACCAGACATTTATAACATTATTATTCTCCATAATACACATATTTTCATTCCAAAATTCACACATCAAATTAAGTTTAAATACATCAAAGTAAAAAAAATCAAAATACAAATGTAAAAGTGTAGATAGTTATAAGTCTCTCTGCATGCTTGTGGTGGGTAATAGATCTTCCAGTGTGTACGGGAAGACTCTCTCCCCTAGACCTCCACGTCTATTGGTAGAATTACGCTCTGAAATAGACATTGCCTCGGGTGATATCCAATACTGCTACCAACGACTCCATATTTTCTCATAAATATAAGGAGGTCGTACACCAACCTTGTGTATCGCACCAAAAAAGTCTCTATAATATGTACGAGCTCGTCTCTCCCATACTTTATAAATAATCGCGTTAAATTTAGAATCCCAAAAAAATTCTTTCTGAAAAGAAACATACAATAAGTACATATAACCTATAATATTTATCTAACTAATGTATAAAAATTAATTACAAAAATACATACACATATATTTATATATTGTACCTCAAACTCTTGACAATAAAATCCTTTGTCGCCTAAGAGATATTCTTCTATATATAACCCTCAAGATCAATCTTCTCCTTGAACTTGGATGTCATGTTTCTTGAGCATGATCTAAACGGATTTAACCTAATATAAAAATAATTTTATATCATTTTTAAATTTAAACCTATAACTTAATTATAAACAAATGGTGTTTCATGTATTTCACTTACAGATTGTTGACAATTGTGATGTAAGTTCTTCTATCAACTCCCGTAACTCCAAGCTGGAGGCCACCTCCATCCGCAACGTTTACCCTGATATCTCTGTCGATATAGGGGTGGTGGATGGTGTAAAGCTGTTGGATAGTATAGTAGAAGGTACGGAAGGTAATGCCTCATTTGCATGTGTAGTAACTAGAGGTACATCATCTGATTTTGTTACAGCTGCAGAATGTGATGCTTCACCTGGAAAGTAACTGGCTCCAAATCGTGGTATCAACCTTGGTCGCATCATATCTTGTTTTCTCTTTGGTGGCATATTTTAACCTAAAATTGTTATATTTTATAAATGTAACAATTTCAATTTAATATATAACAATATATTGTTGATTCAATAATTGATCTATTGAATGTAGTATTCTATTACAAACACAAATTAATCGCTATCAGCACTTAATTTGTGTTTGTAATAGAATATTATATTTCATAGTTAGTATCCTTCATGCCCCCTAAGTTTACAGAACATTTAACCTTTACTTTACACAACATCCCCTAAGTATTAATCAATTGAATTAATCACCTAAAATTGATTTTAATCCTATGGTACGTGGCATTGTTTACACCTGTGAATCAAGAAAATAAGTTCTTGTTGTGACTCTTAGGCTCGTGAAATTTTTGACTGATAAACCTCATGGAAGCTGCATCACGAGTTTCGAGCTTATATATTATCCTAGGGGTTTATTATGCCTTAAATCATCCATAAGATCTCAAACTCATTCCATATACAGTAAATACTTATAATCTTACATCTACTCATCAATTATTCAAACAAAACCTAAACATAAATACTTAGACTATTAAAGAAGAACATAAAAACCCATCAATGATTATAGGAATATTCTAAAAAACACAAAATCAAGACCTCCTTTGCATTCACACAAAACCCAAACACATCATAATTATATTATTAAAGCAACACATATGGTAGACATTAGTTGGACGACTTACCTGGATGGACGGACAACTACAGACTACAAAGAAGAAGGATGAACGACACTCTTCAACACAAAATAAGGCCTGCGAAAAAGAATATTTTGTATTTAATATAATACACTTGTTCAATAGTTTTGTTATATTTTTAATATATTAAAGCAAGGAAATCAGAAAATAAGGCAATCTGAGTTTTGATATATAATGTAATACAAAGAAAATATATTATTTAAGCTAAAACACAATCATATTATGCTAATTAGTTAATTGGTGGGAATGCACTACTGTTTGAAAAGAACTACAATCGGCATAAAAATGTTTTATTACAATGAATAAATTAATTAATTTTATTTCTAAATAGGTAGAGAACTATATTGAAATGTTTTATTACAATGAATAAATTAAAAGATTAATTAACGCTACAGACTATATGTGGTTTTCTTAAGCATTTATTTTTCATCAAGTCCTAATTACTGTGTCTTTAAAATTTATTTGTAGCTTATTTAGCTCGTGCACAATCTGCCATTGTCGTATCTTTCTATTGGCTCTTGGATGATTAAGACAACTCCCCTATTAAATTGTCATGCTCCTCAATTGTTCCTAAGTGGATTTCTCCAAATATTTCATATTCTCTTCTTGGATGGGAGTATTCTTCAATTGTTCAATGATGGCAACTTTAAGGATGATTTTTTGAAGAAGATGAGTTTTCTTTCTTTCATTAGTGCTAGATTGATTGCAACCTTAAAACTTCTTACATGTCCTTTTCAGTTTATGCCTTAGCTATCTATTGTTCATCATACTTTTGCCTCTTCAAAACTTTTTCAGAAAATACATATGAAGCTTATTTATATTTTAATTATTACTTAATAATGTACAGAGTGTATCAGCCAAAAATTGGTACTGAATAAGTGTAGCGCCCCCTTACAGCAGGGTACACACCGGGATGCCCGGAAGTCATTCCGGTACATATCCTACAATAAGGGCGAGCTACGCTTGATCACTATATTCACTTTATATGGCATCATATCATTAATCACTTATAAAGCATTATAAGAAAAACCACAATATTTTTAAAATCAACTTTTCCTCATTTCATTTCTCAAAATCGAAAGTCTACATTGTGTCTTTCAGCCTTTACTACATGTACATCAACAAAACCTAGTACATAAGTACTATATGAAAGAGGAAAAAATATCAAATCTATCTAAGCCATCCAAAAATCCCAGCTGACCGACCTTTGAGTCATGACTTCAATTGCCAAAATATAATCTACACGGCAGTAGAGCCTCTCAGTAGCTAGAGTCGTCTCTCGGTCTTGAAAAATCAACGTTGCAATTTTGGTGAGTTTTGCGAACTCAATGAGGTAACCATCATCGATGGTTCACTTAATTCATGCAACACTTCATTTCACTTAACATATAATCACATACTGTACTTTACATAAGTATCACATTTTCACTTAGCATAAGCAAATTTCTCATTTAAATCGATCAAACAAAAATGCATACGAAATGCTCATGAGACACTTTCCAATTATTACGTTGTTGTGACCGAGTGCTTGAACTGTCTCGTATTTGTTTAGATACCGGGCTCATTAATAGCTGTCCCTTATCCGATGAGGATACAGGGCTCATTATACGTAGTGAGCCTTATGCTCTTAATCACTGTTTGAGCTCGAGGCTCTTTTCCACACATTGAGCTTTAAGCTCTGATCGGTGGCTACTCTAGTCTCAACTGCCATTATCTGATTGTGCATTCATGAATGGAATGCATGTACCACACTCAATCATATTATAAAGTACATAGGTCTTCACATTCACATTCAAGCAGCACTTCAATATCTCAATCTACATTACACAATCATCGAACCTTCTGTCCGGAATCCACAATCAAATCACATTCATTCATTATTCAAAACATAATTATAAGCAAACAATAATTGAGAGAAACCATCTAGATTACTCACCAACTGCTCCCGAAGCTAGTGCTTGCAAGTTCCGGCAATGTCTGTGGGTTGACATTCCAATTGCTCCTCTATAACAAATAACATACACATATATCACAATTGGTACAATCATAGGTGTTTAATAATGCACATTAATGAAATGAAATATGTACAATGCATGTTCATGACAATCCCAGGTATTTATCCATCAATTTCTTTGCAAAATCATTCCCATAACAAAACTCATCTTTTTTTTCCAAGTCACACTTTCGGGTCTACTATTCACATTAAATCAGAAAGTGAAGCTGAAGTAATTTGGTCATACTCCCTTCTAGAAAAGTGTTCCTCTATGTCTTATCATTCTATTGACACCAAAATCACTCAATTCGGTTCAGTAAATAGGAAGATATACCTCAAATATTTTCGGACTGTTCTTATCCAAAAACAATGTACTATACCCAACTTCCATATAGAAATTGAATATCTTAGAGACTGAATCAAAATTTATCTTCTTCATATAATTTGTAGTCCTATTTCTCTAGTTTACTAGAAATGAGAAATCATCTCATTT
The DNA here is from genome assembly GCA_027563845.1 of Erythroxylum subrotundum. Lineage (NCBI taxonomy): Eukaryota > Viridiplantae > Streptophyta > Magnoliopsida > Malpighiales > Erythroxylaceae > Erythroxylum > Erythroxylum subrotundum. The sequence goes on from JAOQMQ010000196.1 coordinate 10,676,065, forward strand.
GGAAACCTACAGGTCTAAGTATAATCAAAACACTGAAGTATGCTCAGTAAAAATAATCCCATTTACACTGTTCCAACAGACTCCCACAATTTCTTTTGATCAATCTTTTTCAATTCAACACCAATTACTTCAAATTTTCATTGCAGTATATTAAAACGTGTTTGGAATCTATTGCTTCAAGAATCAAGTCATTTGGATGTCTAGATAAGAAGTTATGGTCAAAAGAAGCAACTATGTTTAAGTCCTCACTCCTAATGAACCTATGTTGGCGTGAATGCCATAACTTTCACAAAAATATGTCGGATTGATCTCGTTATTACACGGCTTGAAAGAGAACTTTGAGACCTACAACTTTTATGAAGACCGCAAAGCAAGATTTTGCCTTTAAAAGGGTCAAAATCGTGATTTACTGTAGCTATTCTGAGAATGTCATGTTCGTTTAATGGACATTGTCGGGCTTAAGGGTGCTTTTTCACCTGAGAAGGTCCGTTTAACGGACATAGACTGGCCTGGGGGTGTTTTTACACCCGAGAAGGTCAGTTTAATGGACTTAATGTCATTTAACGGACATATGTTACACAAAACTCCCTCCAAAGCCTCTCCAATGGTTCCTACACTCATTTTAACATCATATACACCCATAATCTTCTCAAATTCACCTCTTCTAGCACAAAACCACTTCATATAAACTCAAACACCAATTAGATTTCATTAAACCCTCAACTCTCAACTCATTTCAATCATCATATTCAACTACACCTTATCATTCAAAATTTCTATCCTTTTTTCATAACATAACTTATTCCTAAGTATCAAGCACTTCATATTCAAAATTCCTCATTTCAAGTTGATGACTGCTTCATGTATATCTCAAGCTTAGCTCAACCTCATCCATACTCAATTCATATTCCCTAGTTTTTCATAAACACCCAAAATAGAACACAAACATATACATTCATCCAAGATTTTGCTGCATCCAGTTCTCATTTTCACATCAAATTTGAGACTTTTAAAAGCATAATTTAAATTCGATGCCTTCACAAAAAATGTAGCCATATTCTCTAGTTTAATCCAAATTAAGAATTAACTCATTTGGATAACTATAGAACAAGTTATGGCTAAAACACAAAAGCATATCAGTGGAAATTTTTCTGCTAACATTTTCCAGATTTTCAAACTTTCAACATTTACAACTAACTCATCTTATACCTTGATTATCTCTTCCATTTCATTTCTTCATCATTCTCTACCCAATTCAAATCAATAAATCACTCACAAACAAATCATGATCTATAATTGATCATTAACCAAAAACAGAGCATATAAACTTACCCATTCATAACCAATTTTCTACACTCATCCAATCACCACTTTGAAAATCATTCAATCTCCAAACATCTCTATACCATTACATGAATTATACTCATACTACAAATCCAAAAACAAGACATGTACATAAATTTTTCATCACCCATTACAAATACATAAACCTTGCAAAATCAAGTCATCAAATCTCAATTTACCCATCATTCTAGCTTGAATTAACCATACCCATGACATTTAAAGCATAACTTGCTTGATTTAGCTCCAAACTCTTCAAAATCTCACTCAACCCTAGCTCCCAAGCATTCCACGTTCATCATCATCTTGAAGTTGAAAGGCTTGGGTTTTTGGTGAGAATGAAGGAGAAAGCAAGGTGAAAGAGTAGCATGAAAGAGATGAGAGAGCTAGGTTTAGTGTTGGTGGAGATTGGCAACAAAATGACATAAGAAGGAGAGAACCCCCGAAAATGATGGAGAAAAACCAAAATAAAACACCTATGGCCTTTAAATGAGAAGCATCGTGGAAGAACAACATAAAAAGGGGAATTAAATGCTTAATAGACTTAAGGCATTGTTTGGCAAGTGACAAATTCCTATAGCTTAAATCCAATTTCTATTATAATTATCTCCCAAATTTTTAATGGCACTTGTCAATAATTCCTAAAGTCATTTATCAAAATATCTATTATCATGAGACAGTAAATTCTACTACCATTTAACAATTGTCTTGTCACTTGGCATTTTTCCTAGTCCAAAAATTACCCCGAATTTTCATAAATTTTCCTAAAATTCTCCAAAAATTCTAAATCAAAAAATACACTCTCCAAATCAATTTTCAACACATAAAACCACAATTTTCAATACAAACAAACCAAAATTCTCAATAACAATCACATTTATAAACAATTATACCTGGAATGTCAATGAATGCATGTACAGTCATTTCAATGAGCAATATTTCACTATTCACAAGTATGTGTATGACACATTATGCATGAGCATGCAAATGCAAATGCATTTCTAAGCTCTCCTTGATCACTCAGATTTACAATTCTAACCTCCCCACAGGTAATGGGATGTTACAATAAGACTATGACATGTTCAGTATTGGCTCTTTAGTCAAATATTAGTCAGAATTGTAATTTTAAAAAGTTCTAGTACTAATACTAAATTGAGAAAACATAAAAAATTTTCCTAAATAAAATAATAAATACCTGCACATAAAAAATGAATGACTTTATCAAATTGATTTTAATTTATTTGATAAATAATAAAGATACAGGCAAGAGTATAATAAATAAAGTTTTATATGTAGTTAGATTTATACAAAGTGATTATAAATCATATATCTAAATATTTTAGTTAATATAATTTAAATAAAATAAATATTTTAATAAAAATTATACATTTCATATTCATAATGTATATACATTTTAGTGTATACGTGGGAAAACCTATTACAATAACATTTGGATCAATTGTAAATATTGCACTGATTTTATATACTGAGTACAGCAGTTAGGTTAATGTCTCAACAAATAGCGGATAACTACGCAAACTTGTAATGAACAACTAAAAAATTTCATTATTTAGTCTGGTGCATGCAGTTCGCGAACTTAAGACTTTCATGTCTTGCAAGTCACAAATATTTCTGTTACGTTTATATTGTAGTCTCATTTAACCTTAGCTTCTCATTCTACAGTCTACTTCTATCAAGACTGCACTCATAATTAGCCACCTATGTTAGATACTTCATTGGTAGCTTGCTTCTATATAGAATTCGTCAAAACAAAAACATGTTGGATTCCACTCTTTAGTATTTAGTGTACTAATTCACTACGGTAGGCACCTTTTGGTATGCTTCTCTTTTCATTATGAAATGTACTATATGGATTAGTACCAGAACAAAATAAAGGTTTTACATACTAAATGATTGCTACATTCCCTGAAGCAGGAAATATCAAAATCATTAAGGAACCTAGTGATCTTTTATGAGACTAAAGCAAAATGCCAACCAACTGAAATTCTTACAATATATTCCTTGATTTCAATATCATTCAAATTCAATTTAGCCTCGTTAGTCTCGACCTACGATTATACATTTATAAAACCACCACATAACCATCACAACCTTTGTTTCTCTTAGATGTTTGTTAATAAGATTCAGTAGCAGTACCTGAAGCAGATGCGATGAAGACGGCGAGTACGTGGTGGCACGAGAGACGGAGGAGGGGGGCTTCGGTAGCGACAGAGATGAGGACATTGGGATGCAAAGGATGGTGGCACGATGAGGATGCCCGGTGGAACGACGAGGACAGTGAGACGGTGAGGACACACGGTGGGACGACAACGATGATGATAGAAGAGAGAAGAAAAATAAACAAATGCGATGGAGGAGGGGGAAATGGTGGTTGCAGTAGTTTTAGGTTAAACGAAAACGACACCGAGGCGGAATAAATAAGTTTTGGGACCAAAGGAAGTCATTTTTGTTTTATTAAAATCATCAAAGCAGAAGCAAATGATGTCGTTTATTTTAAAATTTAATGACGAAATTTACCGACAAAATAATTTCCGTCGATAAACCCAAAACTTATTTATTCCGCCAACCATTCTGGTCGTCTTTACCAATAGGAATTTTTTAGCGTCGCTATATTCCATCAAAAATTTTTCCAACATAATTTTCCTCCATATTTACTGATGGAATATGATTTTTTTCGGTAATCTATTACGATTTTATTTCCGTCAGTAATTTTTCATCACTAATTACTAATTTTTTTGCGATAGGATGTCCATTTTATTGTAACACAACCCTAATTCCTTTTCCACTAGCGTCTGCCTCCATGGTAAAAGAACGAGAGAAGTTTGGCAATGCCAAGACGGGGGCTCTCACTAATGTCTGTTTCAATTTTTCAAAAGCATGTTACTGTTCCTCCTGCCACTCCCATTTGCCTGCATATTGTTTCTTTAATAAAGCATGAAGTGGCTGAGTTGTGACCCCATATTGTTTGATAAACCTTTGGTAATATCCTATGAAGCCAAAGAAGCCTCGAAGCTCCGCCAGTGTGCGTGGTGTCAGCCACTGCTTGATGGTGTCAATTTTCTTAACATCTGTTGATACCCCTCCGAGATTGAATGCCCCAGATAGTCAATATGTCGGGCTCCAAAAACACACTTGCTCCCGCTGAGAAATAATTGCTTTGTCTCAAAATGGTAACTTATCGCAAGTGCTCCAGATGCTAAGTGAAGCTATGGCTATACTGTAACATCTCACCCCCGACAGGAAGGGTAAAATAGTAAATTGGTATAGGATAAGATTGATAGGGATTTATTAGTATTGTCCATGCATACTGGCACTAGTGAACAGTGAAATCTATGCACATGAAATAACTGTACATGTATACATGACATTCCCGGTTTTCGTACCTAATGTAATTTTATTGTGATTAACGTGGTTATTGGGTTTGCAAAATTATTCTGAGTGCGCCATTGAGTGTTTTATATTTTAAGAGATTTTTAGGAATTTTTCTAGAATTTTTCGGAGAAAATTCCCGAACCGGAAAAAAATCACCAGACGGTGGACTATCACCAATGATATCGGGTTCGGGTCACTCGGGAGTGGGGTGTTACATATACACAAAGAGGTTGTCAAAGAAAACTAGTATATCTTTCAACTCTTTAAGCAACTCTTTGATCATTGGGATAGGAAATTTACTCTTCACCGTATGTTTATTCAACTCTCAATAGTCGACGCACATTCTCCATGAGCAATCCTTCTTCTTAACTAAAATTATCGGGAATGTGTAGGTACTGACACTGGATCTTACAAGTCCCTGTTCTAGCAACTCCTGAACTGTTCATTCAATCACGTCCTTTTACTCTCCTGAATAATGATACAGTCTGACGTTTATGGCCTCTGCTCCAAGTTTGAGGATTATGTGATGGTCGTTTGACCGTTTTGGATTCAACCGCTTGATTTCCTGAAACACTTCACCAAATTTTGTGAGGAGATTTTAATTTCCTCTCGAGCGTTTGTTTGATCCTCCAGCAATATTTTTTTATACCAAGTACTCAATAGGATATGTTAATTATAACATGAATAATGAATTCTTATGTTACAGGTCTTATGGGAGAACCAACCCCAAAAGTTGGCTTGAAGGATGGGAGAGCCTATAAGCCTATAAATCCCACATCAGTCTCTTTTATTATCGATATGGGACAATTAGACCGTAACTTCCCACCACGCTTCACAACCCAGGCACCAGCAGGCTAGCTGTGCGCTAGACCTTTTCTAGCCCCAGGCAAACACTGCTATACTGGTGTCACCACCTACGTACCCACGGGCTGGCTGTGCGCTAGACCTTTTCTAGTCCCAGGCAAACACTGTAATATTGGTGTCACCACCTGTGGGCGTGGCACGAGGACTTGAAATAGTGGTGTTAGCTCTGATACCAATTGTTACAAGTCTTATGGGAGAACCAACCCCAAAAGCTAGCTTGAAGGGTGGGACAGCCCATAAGCCTATAAACCCCACATCAGTTTCTTTTATTATCGATGTGGTACAATTAGACCGTAATATCTTACTACCATGAAATTTTCCTTGAACCAACTTCTAGATTAATCATCAGCTTCATTGTCCGATCTTCCCGAAGGATCTCCATTGTGCATTTTTTAAAATTGCACAGAACATAGTCCAACGTTGCTAACCACTGCACTCCAAGCACCATATCACACCCGTTAAATTTAATGGCGAGTGCCTTCGTCATGAATCGCAACCCTTGCATCACCCATAAAAAGTCCTTGCACATTCAATGGCAATTTAATTTGAGACCTCGTCCAACCATAATTTTTAACGCAGGTAATTCCATCTCCTCCACTTGCCCCTTTTTAACCATCTTCTCATCTAGAAAATTATGAGTGCTTCCGCCGTCGATGAGAATGTGGAGTGGTTTCTTCTTAAAACTGCCCATTACCCTCATCTTCTTGAACTCACCTTGGTCCTTCAAGCCCCACATCACCTCTAAGGGTACCCTAGGACTCGTTGGTGTCTACTCCTCCCTTTCCTCACTGAGTACTTCACTCTCATTGGTCTCCTCCTCCTCTTCCACCATGTTCACTTGAAACTGGCGTTTCTTACATTTATGTACCATAGCATATTTTTGTGACACCGAAAACATAATCCCTTCGCCCTTTTTTTGTCAAACTCCTTGTTATCCATCGATTTAGTTCCTCTCAAGTTTTTGCTGTAACCAAGTTCGCTACCTTGGTAACCGGGTATGGGAAGCAGCGTTGTTTCAAAATAGTTTCTGGCTGGAGAAGTGGTATGAACTGTTATTTTTCTTTACGTGGACCTATACTGATATGAAAAGAAAATAAATTTCAACAGAAAATAGACTGGTTTAATGGAGGAAACCAAGGCTTCTACGTTTTCACGTATTTAAGAAGTTTTTATCTCATGCCTCTAACTTATTATTCAGTAGCTATAAATAGCAAAACAACCCAACAACTTGGATAATTACAAGGAAACTACTCTGCTACTTACAAGGAATTAAAGTCTAAAGACTTGGAATAGCAGAGATACATGCAACTACTAATATCTGTAGCAAGACTTATTCAAACACAAATTAAATAAAATTAATAAATAAGAGGCACGTGATACTCCCTCCCCCTTAAATAATCCTCTTGTCCTCAAGAGAAATATATGGAAACTTGGTCTTGATCTCATTAAACTCTTCCCAAGTGGCTTCTGCATGAGACAAGCCTCGCCAATGAACCAAGACCTCATGCTTTTTCCTCCTCACTCTACTATTCAAAATGGCTTCAGGTTGTGGAGAAAGCTCACCAACCTCATCTGTGAAAGGCAATTGTGGTTGCACGGCAAACTTGGCTCCAATTTGCTCCTTAAGGAGAGACACTTGAAATACAGGGTGTACCTTAGCATCCTTTGGCAATTCTAATTTATAAGCAACTACCCCAATTCTCTGTAACACTTTGAAAGGTTCATAATACCTTGCTGCCAGCTTGAAATTCTTCCTTAGTGCAAGTGAATGTTTCTTGTAAGGATGCAACTTGAGAAAAACCATGTCACAATTAACAAACTCCCTTTCTTGATGCTTCACATCATACACTCTCTTCATTAGATTTTGAGCCTACTAAATTTTCCCTTTAAGTTCCTTAAACATGGTTTCTCTTTCCATCAATTCTTACTCCACAGCTGCAACTTTAGCTGTCCCAGGAATATAAGAGAGGAGAGTAGGTGGAGGCCTTCCATACACCACTTCAAAGGGAGTCTTTCTAAAGGTTGAATGAACACTAGTATTATAACAATACTCTGCCCAAGTCAGCCATTTAATCCACAACTTTGGTTGAGAACTTGTAAAGCACCTGAGATACATCTCCAATGTTTGATTTACCACCTCCGTTTGGCCATCAGTTTGGGGGTGACAAGCTGAACTAAATTGAATCTAATGCCACTTAAATTAAATAATTCTCTCCAAAATGAGCTGGTGAAGGTAGGGTCACGATCACAAACAATAGATTTTGGCATTCCATGTACTTGAAAAATATTTTCAAATAAAATTTGAGCAATTATTGCAGCAGTATGAGGGTGAGAAATAGGCACACAGTGAGCATATTTAGATAGTCTATCAATAACTTCAAATATGGTAGACTTGCCTCTTGAAATTCGTAGGCCATCAATGAAATCCATTGAAATGTCTTCCCAAATTCTATTTGGAATTGGTAAAGGTTGAAGGAGGTCAGCTGGGGAAGTAAGCTATGCTTTATGCCTTTGACAAATATCACATTCTCTTATGAAATTTCGGACTTTACTCTTAAGCCCTTGCCAATAAAAAGTGGACCATATCCTGTGAAGCATTTTGAGAAACCCTTCATGAGTGCTATTGTGAAATTGCTCAATTATATCTTTAATCAAAGGTGAATCCTTTGTTAGATAAATTCTCTCTTTAAAGAATAGAATCCCATCTCTATATTTCCGTGGACCAAGTGCTTCACCGTTAAGTACCCTTTGAACTATTTTACCCAAATCTGGATTAGAACTAGTTTCTTTTTTAATGGAATCAATCCAATTTGGAATTGGACATGAAATAGCCAAAATTTAGGCCTCTCCATCTCCTTGTTCTTCTCTTCTGGATAGAGCATCGGCAACGATGTTTTCGTTTCCACCTTTATACTCAATAGTAAAGTCAAATCCCATCATCTTGAATAACCACCTTTGTTGTGCTGCTGTTGTAATTTTTTGGCTCCATAAATGCTTTAAACTCTGGTGATCAGTCCTCATAATGAATTTCTGACCAAGAAGATACGGTCTCCATTTTTTCACAACAAGAAGAATTGCCAAAATTTCCTTCTCATATGTAGACAAGAGAAGGTGTTTACCATGTAAAGGACGGCTATAGAAAGCAATTGGTCGTTCTTCTATCAATACAACTCCCATACCTAATCCTGAAGCATCACATTCAACAATGAATTGTTTGGAGAAATTCGGGAGAGCCAAGACTAGGGCACTGGTCATCACTTCCTTTAATTTGATGAATACTTCCTCTGTCGCAGGTGACCATTTGAATCCATTCTTCTTCAACATCTTGGTTAAGGGACTTGCTATTTGCCCAAAATGCTGTATAAATTTTCGGTAATAGCCACAAAGACCTAAAAATCCCCGTAGAGCTTTTGGAGTAGTGGGCTTTGGCCAGCCTTGTATAGACTCAATTTTTTCTAGATCTATAGTAACTACACCATTAGTAATTACATGACCAAGGTACTTAACTTCCCTTTGGCCAAATTAACATTTCTCCATTCTTATAAACAATTGGTGAGCTTGCAAAATTGAAAATACAGCCTCTAAATGTTTTACATGTTCATCCCAAGTTTTGTTGTAAATGAGGATATCATCAAAAAATACAAGAACGAACTTTCTTAAGAAATCTTTAAATACCTCGTTCATTAGAGACTAAAATGTTGATGGGGCATTAGTGAGGCCAAATGGCATGACCAGAAATTCGTAATGGCCCTAATGTGTGCGAAAAGTTGTCTTCTCAATATCTTGCGAATGAAGTCTAACTTGGTGATAACCCGACCGAAGATCTAATTTGGTGAAATATTGGGCATCGTCAAGCTCATCAAGTAATTCTTCGATAACAGGTATGGGAAATTTATCTTTCACAGTATTTTTATTTAATTCTCTGTAATCAATACACATTCGCCATAAACCATCATGCTTCTTTATCAATAGAACATGAGTAGAATATGGACTCTGACTTGGTCGTATTATTCCTGCAGTTAACATTTCCGACACTATCTTTTCAATTTCTGACTTTTGATAGTGTGGGTAACGATACAACTTCACTGAAATTGGTTCCAGATTCTTCAGGGGTATTTTTTGGCCATGGAATCGTTGTGGTGGTAGGCTAGCTGGTTCAACTAATAGTACTCTAAATTTCTCTAACAGATTCTATATTTGAGGATGCAGCACAAGTTCCTTTTGATGATTAGGTAGATTTCCCAAATTTTGAAGCAAAAGTTCAGCTTTGTTCAGCTTAACCATTTGGTACACAGTAACAAGCTGATTTTCTGGAATTGGGGTGCCCTGCAAAATTACTTTCTTTCCATCTAACTCAAATGTCATTAAGAGTTTTGCAAAATCCTAGACAATCGGTCCCAATGTTCGCAGCCAATGGGTTCCTAAAACAATGTCATAGCCTTCCAATGGTAAAATGTACAAATCAATAATTACAGGAACTCCTTGAATAAGCAGTTGAGTTCGATTACATTTACCTGAACTTGCCAATTTTTCTCCTAAGGCAACAACCACCTTCAATCTCTTGCCCTTTGTTGGTACTAACCTGGCTTTCTTTGCAAATCTCTCACTTACAAAGTTGTGAGTGCTTCCTAAATCCACTAGGATTGTGCCAAAAATATTGGATAATTTCTGCAAAGCTGCATAGTCTCTGGGCCTTCAAAACCTGAAAGTGCATGTAAGTGTATTGCTGGAATTTCTGCTGAATCTTGATCCTTAATTTCCATATCTACATCATAGTCACTATTCTCCAAAACAGCTTGAATGGAAAAGAGTTTTTTGCATCTGTGTCCCGACCCATATTTTTCATTGCACTGAAGTATAGTCCCAACTTCTTTCTCTCATTCAGCTCGTCCCAAATCAACCTCTTGATGTTGTTGCTTGCTGGTTTAATTGGTGCAAAAAAGGATTGCGATGGTTGGGGTGTCGAACGAGTGGGTGTTGCAAAACCCTTCCCATGGGATAAATTCCTTGCCTCATACAACCTTGCAAGTGAAATCGCTTCCGACAATGTTTTTGAGCGGCTGGCTTGCACATATGTTCTTATAGAAGTTATTAATCCACTCACAAAACAACTTACTTGTCTTGCTTGAGATAAGTGTCTCACTTTGGCTAGCAATTTCTCAAATTGAGTTTGGTAATCTTGAACAGTACCAAGTTGTTGTAATTTTGATAACTCGCCAAAGAAATCAAAGAATTTATTAGGACCATACCTCGAGTGAAGCCCCCCTTGAATTCTGGCCATGTGATAATCGGTGTCTCTTGTTTTAAGAGCTAGTACCACAACTGAGCATCTCCTTCCATATGAAAAGAGGCGAATGAGACGTGCTCAATTTCTGGAGTATTATGGAACTGGAAGAATTGTTCTGCTCGGCAGAGCCAACTCGTGGGATCTTCTTGCCCATTAAAACGGGGAAAATCTAGCTTAAGCAACTTGGGAACAAACGAAGAGCCACTCCCAGAGTTGTTTTCCCTTTCACAAGACTTCCCGGCTCTCTCCGCGGCTCTCTCCACAGTTGATTCCTCTTTTCCCTTTGATAACTGACCAATAAATTGGTCCATACGAGAATTAAGTTGGGAGAAGAGTTCTTCCAAGCGGGTAGGAATTCCTTGTTGCCCTTCAGAAAAGGACTGAACTTGTTGTTCTATTTGCTCCACTCTTTGGTCCATGCCTGAGCTCTGATACCACTTTGGTATGAACTATTATTTTTCTTTGCGTGGACCTATACTGATATGAAAAGAAAATAAATTTTAACAGAAAATAAACTGGCTTAATGGAGGAAACCAAGGCCTCTACGTTTTCATGTATTTAAGAAGTTTTTATCTCATGCCTCTGACTTATTATTCAACAGCTATAAATAGCAAAACAACCCAACAACTTGGCCAATTACAACTTGGCTAATTACAAGGAAACTACTCTGGTACTTACAAGGAACTAACGGCCTGTTTGGTACACTGGAATAGAATGACTATTCCTAATGTATTCCTAACTTATTCCTAGACCTGTGTTTGGTTAAAAAGAGAGCTAGGAATAACTAATCTTTGGTAAAAGTTATTCTTCAAATTTGAAGAATAGCCAAACCTCAGCCCAACCTATCTTTAACTAATCAATGAATAGCTAAACCTATCTTATTATTATGATTATTTAATAACAATAACAATAATAATAATAATAATAATAATAATAATAATAATAATAATAATAAGGTTAATAATAATAATAATAATAGTAGTAGTAATAATAAATATTATAGTAATAATAATATTAATAATAATCAATAATTAATAATAATAGTAACAAGGACAAACCAAAACCAATAGAAAA
>JAOQMQ010000196.1:10732351-10747884 GCA_027563845.1 Erythroxylum subrotundum
TTGTTATTCGATTTGTTGTTTTCGCCTCCGTCGTTCGTTTTCCGGTTGGGGTCCGGTTTCCGGATCGGGTCCCAACATATAAGAGCTTGTTTTGGCAAGCAGTCAATCGCACAATGAAAGTGGAATTTGAGTCAATTGCACAATGAAAGTGGAATTTGAGGAAATAATGGATTAGTTGAAGAATGCTTCAGAAAAGGCTTATGATGACTTCAACGCAAGGAATCCTGAGACTTTTGTGAAAGCATTTATTAACACAACATCAAAGTGTGAAATTGTTCAGAAAAATATAGCAGAGACATTTAAAGGATTCATATGTGATGCCCGATCAAAAAGCTTGATCAATATGCTAGAGGATATTCGAGTTTTTTTAATGACTAAAATTTATGACGAAAGAGATATGATGATCAAATCTACCGATGATATATGTCCAAAGGTGAGAAAGACGATAGAGACTACATAATGAGAAGCAAGGCATTATATGGCCAAGACAAAAGAAAGTTTTGAAGTTTGAAGTAATGAATTTTGTAGATAAGTTTATTGTTGATTTACAGGCAAGATTATGTCAATGTAGGGTTTGGCATTTAACAGGAAACTCACATAAGCATGCATTTGCTTGTATATCATACTAGAGAGAGGATATTGATGGGTATATGAACCAATACAACAAATGTGGATGTTATTTGAAGAGTTATCAATATGTCATAAACCCATTAGTGGTTCAAAATTTTAACCGAAAGCTAAAAACTTGCAACCCATATTCCCTCTCTTAATTAAGAAGATGCATGGAAGCTCAAAAAAGGCTAGAAGAAGGGACAAAGATGAAGAACCATGGAATCTAAATAAGTTGAGCAAAGTTGAAGCACGCATGAAATGTCAATATTGTTTTAAAGTTGGTCACAATAAAAGAGGACGCAAACAAAAGGACCAACCACCCCCGAGACAACCTAAATTTGATAATGTAATTATATACTTATTTATAATTATATACAAGCTAAATATTCTTACAAATTGTATGTATATAATGTAGTAAAAATGAGGAAGACCATTGAAAAATCTAGCGTCTACATCCAACATTGACTGTGGTGCAAGAAGAAGAGGCAAACAATCAATATCTACAGATTCAACACCACAATGTGTATCTTATGAAACGAGAAGAGGGTGGTAAGTGAATATTCACCCTTAATTTTTGATTTCCCTTAACCTTTTTACATATTCTAAATATTTATGTGTATAAAGGTCATCCAAGGATATGGAGTAACATTTAGAGAAGTTAGTGGAAACACTTATTTTATGGTTTATTACCAAATTATAATTTTTTGGCTAATTATTTTTTATTTATTCGTAATTATTAATAATATATTATTTGTTTATAATGTTTTATAGATGGGTGGTAGTCCATTTTAAGTATTCGAATCAACTCAAGCTTCTCAAAATAGAAATTAAACAAAAAACAAGAGGAGATTCGAAGTAAGGATAAAAAAATCAAGTCCAAGAAAATCTCAAGTTAATGATGATGAATCTGTAGCAAAATGAACCGTGTTCGAATATTGTGCTATGATTTGGATATAGATTTGAACTTTGTATTGTGAATTTGGATATAGATTTGAACTTTGCAAATTGGTATACATGTTGGATTCATACAGTTGTGTTTTGCAAATTAATATATTGTGTTGTGTTTTGCAAATTGGTATATTATGTTGGATTGGTTTATTTCTGTTTTGTAAATTTACATATTGTGTTGGAATGTCAACAAATTTGTAATTTGTCCTGTGTTTTACAAAATTGGTATATTATGTTGGATTGATTAATTTTTGTTTTGTAAATTGATATATTATTGTGTGTTTTGCAAATACCATTATTTTGTCTTTTGCAAATTGATATATTGTATTACAATTTTAACAATTAAGGCATATGCCATAATGCATCTTCATAACTTGTAAGGACTTATGACACAATTGTATTTTAACAAAATTTTAATAAATCCATTCAATGCTCTCAAAATACATACCTAAAAGTTTTAGTAACATGAATATAAACTAATAAAATATAAGCAAACAAAAGCTTTTATCGAAGAATGATGCATCAAATGCCCACAATAAATAGTCACATGGAACCTACAAAATGAAAATAAAAACTCATATCAAACTTATGTAAAATTTTGAAATGTTGATGAATTACTATATAAACTCACTTCTTACGCATAACAATGAATCTTACAAATAAAAGTCTTACCCCATCATACAAAAGAAGTCTAGAATTTTTTTTTACAATAACAAAACCTCAACTCTTTTACCAATACCATATACCTATAAGACACTTACAATTTGAATGACCATTATTCAACTATATAACATTAACATCATAAAAGTTATAATTGAAATAATCATAACGAACTAATAAAAATGTAAGGGCAATATTCCTATTTGGATTATTACATTGATATCCATAACTTCATCTTGTCATTAAGTTGGGACAATTAATATAGGGAACATGATAAATTACTTAGAATAATGATATCCATATTATATACTAACTATAATAACAAAAATTACCAATCTTATTTTAACATTGAACACAATCCCTTCTTTTGGCAAAATTGAGAGTATTTCCTTTCCCTTTTTATTAAATTGTTGAAAAAATAATAAATAACATTCTTGAATCCACTCACAACACCTTCATAATCTTCTTATATCAAGTATATACTAGGTGCACGTGCAACAAAAGCCATGTACATTTTGTTTGCAGTTTTTTTTAATAATACACATGAAGTAGTTAAATATTATTAACACAATATGGTTAAACTTTGTTTCAATAAAGTACTAAGCATATTCGGAGAATCAATTATTGTTTTAGAAACCTGATTCTTAATTTCTTATAGCTTGGTAGGCTTTTTGCTTGCAATTCAACTTTTGTTACTTGTTCTATTTTTAACCTTTTACATTTATATGAACACATTTAATCATGGGATAAATGAATGAACAATCAATATATGCATATAAAATATTATTTGAGTACTAACTACACTAAGAAAGAATTCCCAATTCATATATATATCTTGTTCCTGAAACTCCTCACCCTCCTACGTCAAATGAACTATAAATATGATTGAAAACAAACAAACAAAATTAGTAGACCAGTATTAGTCATCAAATATACATGTTCACGCACACAACATGTCACATTGCAAAGTTCCCATGAGCAATGAACTTCTATCTTTTATATCAATACATTTCTTGTCATTTACTTTTAAAACTATTTTATATTCCTGTACAGTCTAAGCTCCATCCTAAACCCAATTAAAATTATGAGTAAAGCATAGGCGCAAGAGCAAACAAAGTAAGATGATAGGGCCAAAATAATGCATTTCAAAGGAAAAAGCAAATTAAAATGTATGGATATAATGCATCAAATGGCAATATACACCATATTAAAGAAAATAAGAATTAAGTTATAAGAAAGTTAAGGATGAAGCAATGACAAAATGATTTGATGTAACACAGAAAATGACCTTACGTATACTTGTTTCTCTTTTTTTTTTTTTCAGTAACAAACTGAGTTTATTAAATAAAAGAAAATGGAGAATCAATGGTTTGAAACAAATGAAGGCATTAATTTTCAACTATACCCAAGTTATCTTATAAAAATAAAAAGCCACAATAAGCTTTGAACTATTGAACAAATGAAGGAAATAATAAGCCTAATAAAAACCATTGAAAATGAAGAAACACCTATAATTACATGCAAAAACTAGGCAACTGCAGTAGGAGCTCCACAATCAATAAGGAAGGAAGCAAAAATATAAAATGTACCATTGAAGTACAAGCAATCGCAATTGAAAATGTAACAAGGTATAGTAAATGTATCGAAGCATACTACAATAGAAGCAAAGCATGACAAAACAGGGAAGGAGGCAGAAACAAAAAATGTATTTGGGAATAACAAGCAATTGCAATCGTAATAAACATACTGAAGCAATGACAGGAAGGGAAGCAGCAAAAGAACCTCGATTGATTGAAGCAATATCAATTAGAGATCCACAATCATCAGTGAACCTAGCAAAAAAAACCAAGATAAATTAACATCCAAATTGGCTTCAAGTTTTTAGCAAAATTAGGTTTACATTTTAAGATTTAATAAAATAAATATTAATTAGTTTAAAATATTGTACACATGACACATACAAAAAGCTAATGTGGAATGTTAACTTCGAGCTATTTTTGTAATAAATTGAAAGTTTGAATATTTTGACGTCTTTTTTTAAACTTGGGGCTAGTATTATAATATTGAGATAAGTTTGAGATTTTTTTTTTTTGTAATTTATTCTTATCATTATTGTGATTACTATGTAATTATCATATTAAATTTGTCACAATCATTTATTGAAATACATAATTCACTCATTAATTTTTCAAATAATAAAAAAGTGAATATAGACAATTCACTCCACTCTCATGTACCATCCAAGACCGCCGCTATCTTTTATTTATCTACAGGATAAGTTTCACAACATTCATAGAATAGACACCTTTCCTAATTAAATGTGCTCGAATTAAAAGCACGAGTCTTTTTGTTTTTTTTGGCGTGATTTTTTTAATAAAAAAACCAACTTTTAGGAAACCATCGACTGGGAGGCCCAAAAGGGCTAATAAGCTGATCAGGAACTAGATTGGGATATTGAAGCATGGGACGATAAACAACTTTAGTCTTAGGCGTGTTGGGCTAATGTCATTTGTCAATAGGTTATTATTTCTCTTCGTAAGCCCATTTAACAACTGATGTGTGGACTGGAGGACCACACTTTTGGATGAGCAAAGAGTCTAGACTCGTGTAATTAGTATAAACACTTGTAATGTGGTACAGTTTAACTTCTTGTATTTAATGAAAGATAATAAGAGCAAGAATGATTGTAATAATAATTGACCGCAAGTTTTCTCGTATTGAAAAGCAAATCGTGGAAAAGGATTCCAATTTAAAGTAAAATTACTTGTACAACCTCATGAGTTAACATTTTACAAGAATAGAACTTTAACTTAAATGCTTAAAGTTGGGGATAGCACTGATTTATTAAATTTTTTAAAATTAAGAATATAAAATAATATTTTTTTATTAGACTTGGGCTGGTTTGAACTGATAAGCCCAAATTCAGTCCAATTAAAAACACCCGAGCCCAATTGTCACCTCAGTTTTTAATCATTTCATTTCTGACATTGGCCTAATCCTTTTTATCCTAGGGTTAGAAAAATGATAAAAAGCAAGTGCGTCATTTCAGTTGACAGTGAACGGCAATTACTGATGCCATACCGATGCGCAAATCCTTCCTACCTTTCCCCAATGCTTATAGCAGTAATCCACCTGTAAATTATTCAAGGTTCCACCATAAGGAACCTTTAATAAGCTTGAGATATTCTAAAACCAAAACATCAGTTTCTTCTAAAAGATCTCCAGAACAAATAAAATTTTTCTTAGCCACTCAGTGATAGTGTGTGGGTGGATTTTTAGGGTTGGTACCGGTCCGGCTCATCCAACAGAAAATCCCCAATGCCACCCCCGACCTGATATGTAAGTAAATATTATAAAAACCCAATCAAAAAGCTGCCCCAGAACTTTTTTATTTTAATTTTATGAGGCCGGAGTCTTCACGTGACTCACTCCACACTGACAAAGTTACTCCACGAGCCCGACACGCTCCCACACCCACACCTCAATCTTTACCGTCAACGTGTCTTCAAATCGTATGGTCCACACACACACTTGCACTCCATTATATCTTCACTTCCAGTTCCCTGTCACCTACAGCTTAACCCATTGCCCCTCTGCTTCCCTTCGTTGAGGATTCTAGACTAGATCTTTTTCATTGTTCAAGAGTCAATTATCTTTTTTACACCAGCAGTTACAACGTTTCCCTGACGATGTTAATCAAGGCAGCGCCAGCTTTCTCTATCTTGTGTTCTTATGGAGATGCAAGGAGGCCTCTGTTCTCCTCCTATTCGTCTGTCAATCAACATCTTATCTCTTCTCCGATGATTCGGTCAAAAACTGGGGCTGGGTTTGTTGCATGTGCTTCCAAGGGAGCCAACAGTAAACCATTAACTGGTGTCGTTTTCGAGCCGTTTGAAGAGGTCAAGAAGGAGCTCAATCTTGTGCCCACTGTCCCGGAAGCTTCCCTTGCAAGGCAGAGATACGTTGATGAGTGCGAAGCTGCTGTTAATGAACAGATCAAGTGGGTTTCTTTCCTGTTAATGAACAAATCCTGCTTTTCTTTTACTTCTTTTCGGGGGAAAGGTGTGTTGGGTTTATCATTTATGACCTATTTCCTCTGGTTCTTTTATAAATTCAGTATGGGTTGATTACAAAAGGTGCTTTTTTGGCAATGAGTTTTCTTTCTTATGGTCAAAAATTTTCCTCCATTTGATCTTGTGTGGTTCTTGGACTCACTCAGTTTTAGTAAGTACTTGTGTATGCCAGTTTTACTGAACATGTCCTTTTATCTTTAACGGGTGCTTATACCTTTTTTTTTCTCCTAATGATGTCTTCCGCCTTATGAGATGACAGCGTGGAGTACAATGTCTCATATGTGTATCATGCCATGTATGCTTACTTCGATAGAGACAACGTTGCGCTCAGGGGTTTTGCTAAGTAAGCTTTTATGGAATTCAAACTCTACAAGCAATCATTTTATGTCACCTTTCTTCTTATGTCCTTTGTTTTTAATTCGGAATAGATTTTTCAAGGAGTCTAGCGATGAGGAAAGAGAGCATGCCCAGAAATTGATGGAATATCAGGTATTGGACATTCTGCATCTTTTGGAATCTAAGATTTAAAAATTGTATTGTCTGAATACAGTTCTGACTCATATTGTGGTATCTTTTAGAACAAACGTGGTGGAAGAGTGAAGCTTCAGTCAATTGTAATGCCTCTCTCTGAATTTGATCATTCTGATAAAGGAGATGCTTTATATGGTGAGATTAAATCCTTTCTTGGCATGCAAAAGATGATTCTTTTACATTCCTTCTGCAGTACGACTTTTTAACCTTTAGTCGTTTCCATTGATTTACTACTTTACATGTTGTCTTGCGCTAAATTGTTGGTCATGGTAACATGTTGTTGTACTTGCTGTCTTGTGGCTCAGAATCTGGTTTACCATAAATTCATGTTCTTCTGTTCTGTAACCTCATGTTGCATTTTACTTGCATCTTTTGCAAGAATGCTATTCAGCTTTTCCTGAGGCTCATGATGTAGGCTTAGGGGTGAAATTATTGATGATACCCTGTTAACTGTTATTGAAAGGCTGGTTTAGATTTTTCCACAACATTTTAGTTAACAATATCTATTTCTAACTTTTGTCTTTCTTGGTCCAGCAATGGAGCTTGCTTTGTCCTTGGAGAAACTGACTAATGAAAAACTCCTCAACTTACACAGTGTAAGTGGTTCTAATTATTGATTTTATCTTTTTAGCTGGAGCATGGTGTTTCTTATTGCATTGCAATATACATTCTCCAACTTTGTAATGACCAATGTAATTTGAAGTTGCTAATTTTGTTTGTCAAACAATTGCTCATAATTGTATCCTTGCACAACAGATTGCAGATCGAAACAATGACATGCAGTTGGCTGATTTTGTCGAAAGTGAGTATCTGTACGAGCAGGTATGTTATAGGACTATAGGGACTTGATTCTACTATGTTTGTGGTGGTATTACAGGAAGTAGTATGATGATGGATTTTGATTGGCATTTTCATTTGTTTGTTAGGTAGAAGCTATCAAGAAAATCTCAGAATACGTTGCTCAGTTGAGAAGAGTTGGCAAGGGACTAGGTATGCATCTAAAACTGCTGGTTATTCAAGCTTGTCACCATGCTATTTGGAATTGCCTTGTATGATTATCCCCAGACTCCACACCTCAACGGGACTGGGGGGGTGTTGAAGATGATGATGGTATTGATGGTTTTATGACCATATCTTTTTTAACAGGAGTTTGGCACTTCGACAAGATGCTTCTCAGAGAAGAAGAGGCGGCTGTGGCATAGCGTTGTCCACTCTTAAATGTCAGTTTGTAGGGGTTGGTATGTGCTGTGCTATGTATGCTAATGTTTTGGGAGTTTGTAGTTCCGTTGTCCAGAGATTTTGGGGGTTTAGTTAGCTCAAATAAATGTGGTTTTCACTTGGATCCATCCTAATAAAAACGATGATCCCCATCCTTAGGCTTGCTTCCTTTTTTTTTTTTTTTGGTTTTAATTTTAAGTTGAGTAGCTGCATTCTGTATGAGGTGTAAGGGACTTCCTTTTGGTAATGTGAAATGAACGCTGGATTGCAAGTACTAGTAGAACAGTAGTCTTACAATGCGTTTGCAATGCCAGTTCAGTTGTTGGTCTTTAGAGCTGGAAGCTCTTTGGTTTCATAGGTATGTATCCCAGTTTCTATACTTGGACCCATGAGTATGTGGGATTTCCCATGTAGATGTGGTCCAAGCAACTGGAAATTGACCAGACGAGAATCTATCCTGTTAACAGCAGCCTAAGTGCCATAACGGTGTTTTGGAATTTCCTACTGGTACCGGGCAACTGTATCGATCAGATACAAGTACTAAATTATTCAATATTTTATCCTATTTAAATATATGATTGTATAAAAAAAGCTTTTAAATTTGTATCGGTTGGGTTTATACACTGAATTATTTAAAATATCAGATTAAATTTATAAATTATCTTAATTATAAAAGTTATGCTAAATTTTTTTAAAATATAATAAATAGAATCATTGAGTCAAAATATATCTTAAATTTTTAAAAAATAAATTTTAATCATTATATGTAATTAAATTTTTATATAGAATGAAATTTTTATATAATTAAAAATATATTTTATGTATTGTTTAAAAATTGTTTTATGTATTTTTTAACATCTTAATAATATTTTTAGTTATTTTAAATTTAAATATATATTTTAAACCTATTTTTACCGTATGAAATATTATTTTAGTTTTTATGAATTAATTTTATTACTAAATAAATAAATAATACTTGATTATTTAATATTAACTATAAGCTATTTAATATTAACCAAGTGGCGTTAACCTGGGCTCAAGCTGCCATAAAATTTTTTGCTTAGGTCTAAGTCAAGCTAGAGCTTTGATCTAGTTCGAGGTATACGATTCAAGTCTGAGCGTGATCGTGCTTCAACGATTTAAAGTTTGACTCAATTTAATTTTTTAATTTAAAATGAAAAATATCATTTTACTTGGTCAGAAATTCAAAAATTTTAAAAATCCTAAATTTGAACTTTATTGTCACCTCTAATTAACTACTAATTAATTTTTATAAAAAATAATAAATTATTTTATAATTGAAAAAATTAATCAAAATAATATTATATATTGACCGGTATAGTTATTGTATTGTATTAATTCAAAATTAGTTTCAACTTTGGTACAATTTCATAATAATTCTCATTCAATACGAACATATATGAATTACGTAATGTAATTATATACCAAATTATTGTATAGTACTGATTTTTTTTTTTGAAATATACGTAATGCCAAATACTAGAAATATTGAATTTTAAATTTATAACTTAAATAAAAATAAAAGATTGAATTGAAAAATATTTTATTTTAAACAAAATATTAATCATTATATTTTAAAATAAGATATTTTATAAACATTAAATTAAAAATTGACATTTCTAGTTTTAATTTTAAAAGATAAGTAAATTTTAATTATACACCGTATTATTATTAAGATGAGCCATGTATCTCGATGGGTGTGTGGACGCAAACCTTTGGGGGTCGAGGGCTGAACCAAAGCATATTTGACCCTTCGCAATTCACCAGATGGCTTCAGAAGCTCTTTCCAAAATCTTCAATGAAAACAAACAGACAATTCAACTATACCCAAAAGTTTTTAAATTATAATTTTTAAAGATTCCGATTTTCCACAAATGCCAGAAATTAATTGCAATGAAATTTGATTATTCCAGTCTGGACTCTGGAGTGGAGAAGCGATGTACTTTCGAATTTCCAAGACGACGTGCCCTGCCGCTGTCTGTTATTGTCACAGATACAGTAGTAGACCATCACTAATTTACTAGATCCACTCCCAATTTTGATAATTAGTATTCACTACACAGCAATCCCTCTGGAGTGTGGTTATCGAAAACAGGAGTGGCTAAAGCTATCATAGTCAGAAAAACAAAATAATCCCACCGACTAGCTTGTTAAGAAAAAAATTATGAGGTCGACAAATATTCGAGGCGAAGTCGTCTCTGGTGCCTTGTTTTCTTATTTTTTTTTTTATGGAAAGATAGAAAACACATGTAAGTCGATTCATCTCTCGCTCAAAATCGTCAAAAGGTTAAAGAGTTGCCGGCGAAAAGTGAGGTCAGAGATTGCCCCAAAATAACAGCAAGCAGTGTAATACACGCGCTTCCTCCTCCCTTCTGAGTTCTGCCACTGATAACGAAATTTCAAAATTTTCTCCATTTCTTCTCACTCTATCTCTCTCTCTCTATAATCATATCCCATGCCACTCAAATCTTTCATTTTTCTCTGAACTAAAATAACTAAACGCTCTCGTTTTTGTGAAAACAAAGATTCGATGGCTATCTCCGTTCCCAATCTGATCAAAGAGCGCAAGTTCCCTTTCATATTTGCTCTCTTCTTGCTCATTCTCGCCACCATTTTTCTGTATGCCGACGACATTCGCCTCCCTTATTTCCCTCTCTCCGATCTCCAGAGGCACACTGCTCATCCGCCGACATCAGTCTCTCCTCCTCCTGCGAACCCTAACCACGTTCCCATCACAAACGACTCCCCCAAACCCACCTCCATACCTTCTCCGACAGCTAGTAGTAATAAGGATATTAAGCAAGATATAACTGATCGTAACTACAGATGGACTAGAGCTGGTGGCACTGCGTTGATTGACGTGGACTTGAACATAACGTGGGGCCTTTGCGGAGGACCTGTAGCTGTGGATTATATTCCTTGTTTGGATAACTTCAAAGCCATAAAAGAGCTGAAATCAAGGAGGCACATGGAGCACAGAGAGAGGCATTGCCCTAAGCCTAGTCCACGCTGTTTGGTGCCGCTTCCGAGAGGGTATAAGATCCGCATTCGGTGGCCTAAGAGCAGGGACATGGTGAGATTACTGATTGATACTTTTTGGTAAGATTATTTGCTTTTTTATATTAATTCTTTCTTTTTGAAGGTTTTGAGATGGTTGATCGGAGTGTTTTGGTAACTTCTGTTCATGTTGTTTGTAATTAATGAGACCGAGTTAGAGAAGGAAAAAGATTTAAGATCTGATGGTTAGATCGGTTTTTACGATGCGTATTAACCGAAGCTATTGCTCGTCATGACTCATGAGAGAAGGGGAAAATAATTCAATAGATAAATATAAAGCGAGTCTGATAGAGATGAAATAATTATGTGATTGTCTTTATCATGAGATGCGTGCGCGTTTCTGCTTGCTATTAATTGTACTACTGGTGAAGAAATATCTAATGACTATATGTAAACTTTTGTTCTCAGATTTGGTATGATAATGTACCTCATCCTAAGCTTGTAGAGTACAAGAAAGACCAAAACTGGGTGCGCAAGGATGGTGATTATCTCGTTTTCCCCGGTGGTGGCACTCAATTCAAGGATGGAGTTAGTGACTACATTGAATTCATTGAAGGGGTATGGTCTGTAACGAATTTGTCACCCTGCGCGGTTTTTATTGATTGAAGCTTTTTCCTGATGCTACATAATCTGTTTATTGTTGAATCAAAATATGATTTGCAATCACATTGCACTGTGTTGCTATGCTTTTACTTCACTGTGCAATACAGGATTCTAACTTGTTCATTATTTTAATCTTTTTGTCACAACAAATGTAGGTATTGCCAACTATAGAGTGGGGCCGGCGCACAAGAGTAGTTTTAGATGTTGGCTGCGGTGTTGCCAGCTTTGGTGGCTATCTGATGGACAGGTATGTTATTACCATGTCATTTGCCCCAAAAGATGAACATGAAGCTCAGATACAGTTTGCTTTGGAGCGAGGAATTCCTGCTACACTTTCTGTCATTGGAACACAACAGCTAACATATCCTGACAACGCATATGATCTGATACATTGTGCAAGATGCAGGGTTCATTGGGATGCAGATGGTATTCTTTTGTTCCCTATTTCTGTTCTGAACTTCTTATCAGCCCGTTATCAAAGTTTTAACACTGTTCTGTCTGATGCTTTCGGTCTAAATTAAGGTGGGAAACCACTAATGGAGCTGAACAGGATTCTTAGACCTGGAGGTTTCTTTGTGTGGTCTGCTACGCCAGTATACAGAAAGGATGAGAAAGACCGCAATGTCTGGAATTGTGAGTGTTTTTGTGTTTGTGTTTAACAAAACTGCGCTTCTCATTCCCTGCTGGAAATCCCAATCAATCCCCTACCATTTTTCTTCACCCTAATTGTTCTTTAGAATTTCTTTTATTTCCTTTTATGCCCTGAAATAAATTATTACTGGATCGCTGGTGTTCATCCGTATGGGTAAATCATCAGCATCAATGGAACTGTTATTTAAGTTAACGATTTTTTGATAACTGAGACCAAATGTGTATATTTTTCTTGCATGTTTTTTGCAGCAATGGTGGCGTTGACAAAATCTATGTGCTGGAAAGTTGTGGCTAAGGCACTTCATCCCTCAGGAGTTGGTGTTGTAATATACGAGAAACCTGCGTCAAATTCCTGTTATGAAAAACGCCAAGAAAAGAATCCTCCTATGTGTGATCAGAAAGATGGGAAAAATGTTTCATGGTATTTTTTCTCAGTAAAAGAAGAATCATTTCCTATAGCTCATTAGTTTTATGCTGTCTTGGTAGCCGGGCATACTTTTTGTACGGTTACAGGGATACTTCATGCATACGTGAGTGGAAGAGAGGACTGAGAATATCAGATAGCAAGCTTCTACTCATTTATCAATCCTTTCATTCTCTCAGTAGTTCATACTAATTAAAATGCAGCAGGAAAAGGCTTCAATCCGTTATTGGTTTGAGGATTGTTTTTCTTTTTCAATAGGGAGGAGGCAAAGAGTAGCCGTGAGAAGGGGATACTGATCTTTTTCTTTCTGTCCTTAAAAATGAACACGGTGATCCTGCCCATTGTGAGATGGTAGCTGATAATAATTTGCTTTTTCTTTATGTACGATAGGTACACACCCTTGAATAGATGTCTTGCCAGACTACCAGTTGATAATACGGGTAAGTTGATGAGCTGGCCGACCCAGTGGCCTGATAGGCTTACTAGTAAGCCTCCAAGTCTATCAACTGAGCCAGGTTCTGAGGAAGTGTACAATGAAGACACCAGACAGTGGGCAGCACTTGTGTCTGATGTGTATTTGGAAATGCTTGGAATAAAGTGGTCAACTGTGCGAAACATAATGGATATGAATGCTGGTTACGGAGGGTAAGATTTGTTAGGTTTTAGTGATGTTTCATATTGTTGGCTATTGTTGTGATTTATGCTGCGTTTGGCTACAAGGTTAATCAATGTGCAAATTAACACGTTTATCTTTTTGCAGATTTGCAGCTGCACTTGTTGATCTTCCCTACTGGGTGATGAATGTTATCCCAATTGATGGAAAAGATACCCTACCTATCATTTTTGACAGAGGGTTGATTGGAATTTATCATGATTGGTGCGAGTCATTCAACAGCTACCCTCGAACATATGACATGTTGCATGCCAGCTTTCTCCTCAAAATGCTGTCAGAAAGGTAGTGTCATAACTTATCTTGAAAGCTTCTGTTCATTTAGATAATACTAACCTTCTTTTTTGTGTGTGTTCTGGGTTTGAATAAAAGATCAAATACATACAATACTTAAGACATAATACACTATCTCTATCAGTTCTGGTTCCTACATAATTGTCTACTTTGAAATCCTCTGGTTATTAAGTTTGCTGCTTTGCATTCCTTCAGATGTGAGATCTTGACCGTTGCTGTTGAGATGGATCGCATCTTAAGACCTGGTGGCTATATTTTGATTCAGGATACCCTTGGAATGATAAACAAGCTTAATCCTATATTGCGATCACTTCATTGGTCAACAAATCTCTACCAAGATCAATTTCTCGTTGGTACGAAGGGGTTCTGGCGTCCCAGTTAATAATGGCTAGAGCAGAACTTGGGCAAGCATGCCTAGTAAATTCATTTTAAATGCTTCCATGTGTTATTAATCAAGTGCAAGCGATAGGACGCACGACTTGCTCTATGAAAATTTTTTTGGTACGACATTTTTTTTTCACACATGTTAAAGTGTACATGCTGAAAAGCATAAGGAGTTCATAGGGTAAAAAGAAAAACAATGATCGGTTTGAGCCATACGATGCTCACACAAGTAGTCTGTTGTGGAACGATTGCCCATTATAAATGGATAGTACGAGTTGGGTGGCCACAAGTTTTGATCTCCTGCCTTATTCTCTGTTGGACGTGGCTTGTGCAGCTCCTCGAACAGAATCTGAAAGGGCGGTCCATGAATCATGCTGATATTGAGTCCATGGTTGGTCCGAGATAAATAAAGATCCAGGAAAGGTTTTACTATAGACTGCAAGTTTGGATATTTGGGTGACATGGCAAATCAAAATTTTACTATGACGACATTTCTGTGTCTAAAGATGCTTTAACTTGCACAATTTCTTTTGAAAAATAAAAATGCTAGATTCTAAACCAATGTGCGCAACTTCCTAGAATCTTAATAAAACTGTCTCCACTTTTGCCGGGAGACCATAACATCATCTCGGTCTGTGACTGTGAATCGATGGTTTATGGTCCTCTTACAGGCTTGAAACGAAAGGATTCTGATACGGAAACTATGTCAGTTTAAAATAAATTAATCAAAAGTTGGAAAAAGAAACGTATAGAAAAAGAAAGTATTCAGAATTATCTGCACTAATGAAATAGCCTGAGCCTGAGCAATTTAATATTACAAACTACTATTCATTTTCTAATCATAACTTGATAACCGATATGTTCCCTAAGATTCGAATTAGTTCTGATTCTAGCGATACCTTGCTTACCGCACAGTGCAACAGCCTTTATGCATGATAGATTTGGAACCTATCAACGAGTAAAGAATGAAAACAGCTCTTTAGTAATATATTATTATTTAATAAACAATATTTCTCTATCGGAATTTAGAGCATTACTCTATACTCCACGATTGTGAAAAGATTTAAAGTCATTTCAGTGTTAAGCGCAAGTGTTACGGGTGCGAGAAATCGTTCACACTAGTAAGAAGAGTATTGCAGTCGCGCGCGACACTTTTTTTTTATAGCAATTAAATATAATTAAAATATAATTAATTAATTATATTTTTAATAATTAATATAATTAATTAAAATATATTAAAATTTAATGTAAACAAATTTTATTTTTTTAATAAAACAATATTATGATTATTGTATTTTGAAAACATTATTTAGCTTATGGTAAATTAATGTAAGCAAATATTAAAAAAAAAATTTTTTTTAAGAGTTATTGGAAATAAAATACTGTA
>JAOQMQ010000196.1:10762898-10776926 GCA_027563845.1 Erythroxylum subrotundum
TCCTCATTCCAATTTCCAAAACAATTCTAAAACAAAACAATCAATATTCACTAATTAGTAATTAATCCATTCCAAATTCTCAACAGTTCAAACTTCACACTTCAACTTCGGTATTAAAAAATCTAAATCCAATCCTCCACAAGTCCACCCACCGACAGCATTTTCATCAATTGATCAATACTAATACACGGCAAATCCAATCCATTTCCAATCCACAACAAACAAACAAAATTCATTTACCGGTAATTTTTGGAAACACAGAGAAGCGATCAACTCATCAACGGATCAACCAACAAAATCAAGATTCAACAGTCAACACACACCTAAAAAATTTTGTTAACTGTCGGGTCACTCGGGTCTTCACTTGGGTATTCGGGTTGGGGCTTCAGGTGGTGGGTTTGTTGTCGGAGGGTCGGTGGTCGTGCGGTGGTGCGGCGAGCAGGAGAGGTGTGGCGTTCTTTGCAAACCCAGAGGCCAAATCTACACGATGAGGCGACGTCGAGGAGGAGAACAACCGGGGCGAGGAGGAGAACAACCGGGGGGAGACAACAATTGAGCATCGGCGGCAGTGAGACGATCCAGAAGCCAGCGACAGAGACGGTGAGAGCGAGAGAATGAGAGAGAGAGGGTGAGAGTTAGAGAGAAGAGTAAGAGAGGGTGAGAGTTAGAAGACTAAAAGAGGGGTAGCCGAGTCGGGGTCGGGGGGTTAGGCAAAAAAAATTTTTTGCAAATAAGTCCTCCGGTTTCTAAAAATTTCCGAAATGTATCGAAATTTTCCAGTACTATGGGTACCGGCCGGTACCTAACAGAAAACCCCGGTACCGGCCAGTATTTTTGGCCGGTAGGTTCCAGGTTCTGGCCGGCGGTCGGTATCAGCCGGAATGGTACGAAACCCATAACAATGGTTTTTACTTTTGCTTTTTGGGTTTTGGATGCTTCCTAGCGCCCTTTTCTATATAATGTAAACCCCGAGCATAGCTCGATATGAAAAATTAAACACTCTGTTATAATATCCATGTCCAAACTCTTACATGAACTTATAAAACATATTACTGATCAAGGTGAAGTAATTATAGTTATGAATCAGATTAAGAAATATATATGGACCAACAAAAATCAGAGGACCAACCTGAAATTAGTCAAAGTGGAGAAAAAAGAAAAAGAGAAAATCAATCTAATTATAACTGAAATTATAAACCTATAGATCAAGAAGAATTATTTCTTCCAATTGATTTTTTATATTTTGTTCTATATTCTCTGTGGTTTTACCAAATTTATGTTGGATGAGTTAGATGGCTCTGATACCATTTTTAGCCCCAATCTTTTTATTATTAATTTCTCTATTTTTTCAAGTTTTTCATCTATTAGATATACTATTGTAATCAATTTTTCATAGCATTTAATTAAAGATTCTAATGTTTTATGAATTTCATTAATTTCATTAAATTTTTGTGAATTAGAATTTTGATCTTTATCTATTAATAGTTGTGTTATAGTAATTAATTCTTTTAACTGAATTTCAATATTGGTTTGTTTATCTAATAATCCAGATAATTGTTTAGTAATACTCATGATGTATTTTAAGATGGCTTGATAATTCTTGAAGTTGATTGTTAATATTAACTAATTCATTTCCTAATTGTTTTTGATTTGTTTCTTCTTTTTCATTTAATTATTCTGTTTTATTTGATATACCAGGTTTAGTAAATCTAATAGGTTTTTATAATCTAACATATTGTGATCTTGGAGAAATTTTTTGTCCAATAGTTTTATTTTCAGGTAAGGATAGTCGTGGAAAGGTTTGTTCTAAATTTTGCATTTTAATAGGATAATTAATATCGGGTAATTCTCTTAAACTAGTTCTTAAATTTATTCCTACTTTGGCTACATTGTTAAATAATTGATCAATGTAAATTTGATATGTATTTTTAAATTCAATACTATGATGAGAATTAGTTAAAGCACAACTAATTTGATAAGTAATTGAAAAAGGATATTGACCTGTTGTCGTTAAATTTTCTCGATAAAATTTATAAGTTATAGTAATTGTTTCATCTAAATTTTTTGATTGTAAAAGAATTCCTAATTTAAGGCAGGTATTAAATTTGATTTTTCTGTAGGCTAAATTTTCATTCATGATTCCAATTACTTGGTCTTTTAAATCAGCCATTCTTTCATCAATTATAGCCATTCTAACAGGTGAATCTATTCCTTTTTGAAAAGTGCATTTTTAATAAGATTTGAATTGTAGAAAGATGTATATATCCAATTTTATGTCTTTTTTCTTTAGAGATATTTTGTAACTGTTTATAAATTTGTTCTTGGTCTATTAAACTTATGCGAATATGTACAATACATTGATCTATTCTAATAGGTGTTTCATGTTTAATTTTTCCATAGTAGATAATATTTTTTCTATTAATTAAATTTTTAAATGGATGGTGTGCAATATCTTGTCCATCTTTTAGATTTAATTGTGTTTTTACTATTTGATTTTGTTTTTCTTGGGATAATAGTGTATTAATATGGAAAACACCAGTAGATTCAGTTAATTCTAAAGTATCGATATCTAAAATATTAGTATTATTGTAGGATTCTTGAATTTCAGTCATATTGATGAGAGATTCTTTAATGTTCTATAAGTTGGTTGTATTTATGGATTAAATTTTGATTATATAAATTATAAAGATTAATTGCAATGTGTAGTCTTTCTTGAATAGGAATTAAACCAATATTAATAGAAAATTGTAGATAGCTATATCTTCTTTCATAATATTCTTTTTCTAATCTAGATTCAGTAATTAAAGTTTCTAAAAGAATAATTTCTGTTAATAATTAGTTACAGAGTGTACAGTTATGCATTATAAAAAGATGTAACATAAATTGACAAATAGGACAATTATTCATGAATAATGAATTTTATAGTGTGCTTAAAATTGTTTATAGATTTGTTTTAATTCTGATCGTTCTTGATTATAGTTTTTTGTATCTCGATTTAGTATTTCTTTAAATTTATGAAAGTAATTTCCAAAGCATTTATTTGTTCTAAATAATTATAAGTGTCACTAGAAGTTTTAATAATTTTTTTACTAAATGCAATTTTTTGTTCAGTATGTATTATTACGAGATGAATAGATCTACAAGTATCACAAACAAGCATTCAAAAATATAAACCACTATTATTAATAGAAAATTGTAGATAGTTATATCTTCTTTCATAATATTCTTTTTCTAATCTAGATTTAGTGATTAAAGTCAACTTCAAGAATTATTAAGCCATCTTAACAATACATTATGAGTATTATTAAACAATTATCCTAATTATTAGATAAACAAACCAATATTGAAGTTCAATTAAAAGAATTAATTACTATAACATAACTATTAATAGATAAAGATCAAAATTCTCAGTAACAAAAGTTTAATGAAATTAATTATATAATCCTTTTGGTCATTATTTACATTTTATAACTTTACAAACACCAATAATAAAATCTTTAAACCAAAAATCTATAATCCTCAAAATCAGAGGACCAACCTAAAACCAGTCAAAGTGGAGAAAAAGGAAAAAGAGAAAATCAATCTAAGTATAACTGGAATTATAAACCTATAGATTGGGAAGAACTAAATCGTTTTGGATATTACAGAAGAGAAAATAAGATACAAAAATTTCTTACAGAATATACACCAAAACATATAACATTAGGACTAGATGGAATCCTCAATTTAGATTGTGTCTTATCTCTAGAAAAGTTATTACTTGAGTGGTCTAATAGACTA
Source organism: Erythroxylum subrotundum (assembly GCA_027563845.1). Lineage (NCBI taxonomy): Eukaryota > Viridiplantae > Streptophyta > Magnoliopsida > Malpighiales > Erythroxylaceae > Erythroxylum > Erythroxylum subrotundum. Next base: position 10,766,679 of record JAOQMQ010000196.1, read on the forward strand.
ACATTAGTCATTCAATTGGAAAAACCTTTTGAAGGATTAACAAATATAAGTACTTTATGGAATTTTATTACTTAAAAAACTACTAGTATAGTATTAATCTTTTTATTAGATAATGAAGTACGAATAAAAAATACCACTAAGCTTCTTAATGCTATTGAACCAATAAAGGCTTTTCATGTAGTTACTAACGAAATTTATAAAGAATTCACTGGAAAAGATATAACCTCATATAAACAAGAAATTGAAAATGAAGAAAGAAAAAACGCCCTATGACAGCTAAATAATATATGAATATGTGACATCTGTTATTTAGAAGAATACATTTGTGAATTTAAAAAATATTATCATAAATTAACTCTTACAGAACAAGAAATGTATATACAAATATTTATCCAAAAATTACCTTATCCGATAAACAAAATAGTAGAAGAATTATTCTTAATTAAACAACATGACAATCTAGTAGCTTATAATCTAGGTGGTGCTATTTCAATAGTAAAAGATGTATTATCACAAAAATGTGTAGAAGCAAAATTGCATAAAACACTAAGACATAAAGATATTCAACTATATTCTTCTAAATATTCAAAAGTACCTCAACAATATGGATGAACTCTTTTACCTATCAAAAACAATGAAAACATAAATATAACAAATATAAATGACAAAATATCCTACAAACAAATATAAGAAATTCTCATTTAAACCTTAAAAAATATTTTTCAGATGCAAGGCTTATAGACATGAATCCACTGTTCTGATAATTCACTGAATACTCCAAGTAAAGTTAGGATCTAATGGATTTTCACTACAAACATGATCTATTAAGGTTTTTATTTCAGATTGTAAAGTAAGATTATTAAGAAGATATAAATGTAGTTGATTTAATTTTTTTTGTTATAAGTTGTAAATTTTTATAATAAGTTTTATGGTACATAGGAATTTTACTGATTATAGCTCGGGGTTTACATTATATACAAAAGGGCGCTAGGAAGCATCCAAAATCCAAAAAGCAAAAACTAAAAGTTCCTACACAAGAAATTAATATTAAAAATAATATTCCATATACACAACAAGATTGCAGTTAGTAAAAAACTTATTAAAACTTCTAGTGACACTTATAATTATTTAGAACAAATAAATGCTTCTGAAATTACTCTTCATAAATTTAAAGAAATACTAAATCGAGATACAAAAAACATATACTGGTAGTATGTTCGGTAACATCAGGTAAAGCTATTTGGGTAATTTGTTGAGGATTGATGGGTTAGATGGTGACTCGTTCACTGGGTTATTGATCAATTTGTTGTTTTTCAAGGAGGGTAATGGTTGCTCTCAATTGATTAATTTCTTTGGTTACACTTCCCACTTGGTGCTGAAGGTCTAATAATTTGATTTCCTCCTTATTGAGTGAATCCTTCAGGCTGAGGATAGATGTTTCCATTCTCTAGTTAATGTATCTGCAAGATTGTTAGCATAATATTTTATATAATGTATTTGAAAATTATATTGATTTAATTCTAATTGCCATCTAGTTAGGCGTCCTTGATTGTAATTTTTTAATATTATATTTAGTAAATCCATATAAATACTTAGAATTTGTCTAAATTTGCAATTCGACAGGTAATAAATCAACTTTCTATTTTCATAATGTTTTAATACATACAAGTGTTTCCTTTTCATGAATAGGATATTTCCTTTTAGTGAGATTAAAAGTCCCATTGATATATTTACATAAAAATTAATTCTTTGACTACATGAAGAAAGGCATATTAGAAGCGATTAAAAATGCTAGATTATTGAGATATAATGATATTAAAAATGCTACATGAAGAAAGACAAATTAGAAGCGATTAAATTCAGAAAGAGGCAATGAGAGTCATTACAGACACCTGAAAAGGAAGAGTAAAATCACAAAAATATTCTACACATCATATGAAAGAAGATCAAATAATGGAAACATCAAGTCAACTTTAGCTTTCTAGAAATTCTAGATCAAGGCCTTCAAGATTATTCATTATTTTCATATTCTATTTCATTGCCTTAGATGTCAATTTGAAACAGTTGTGATGTGAACATGGTTTTTGGAATTCTAAATCTATATGAGGGTTTATTCTTAAATTGTTTTATTTAAATTTTATCCTATTGAATTCAATATAGTATTTATTTGTGGTATTTTTTGAACCCATACGTGATAAGAAATCGAGAGATTGAATCAAAGTTATCGGTGTTAAGTTGAAGAATGAGAGTTGGTACCTTAATAGACTTAAAAATATCAGGTTAATAAGCAATTGAAGAGAGATCTTAATTTTTAGTTAATTATTGATAGGATTTCTTCAAATCTGATTGAATAGTTAGGAGTTTTGAGAATCAAAAGATTTCAACTCAACTGTTATCTATTTCAATTGGGATTACTTGGTTAGATCTTCAGATAGGGAAATCAAAATCATTAGATATCTAGAATTAAGCATAACTGAATTAATAAGACAAAAGGAAAACAAAACAAAGATATAATAACCCCTAAGTTTCCATTATTGATTAACTTCGCTTTTATTACTTTCTTTACTGGTTCAGTTGTTCAGTTTTATTAGTTTATTTTAATTTCAGTTAATTTATTTTAATTTTTAAGTCAATCTTTTATTACCTTAAATAAAGTCCATTCAAATTGTTAGGTGACTAATCCAATTCTCGTAGGAATAATATGTTGTGTACTAAAATATACAATCTGTATATTTGCAATATTGCATACATTGAAAATCCCTTTAAATTCCATATTCGAAGTTGCGATCGAATCTATTCATTAAAAAGAATTGATTCAATACATTTCTTATGTACCCATAGGTGCTATATTAGACTTGAATAAGATTTTGGATCAATCCATATTGATTGACCGCCTCTATTATGTTGTTGCTAACAAATATCACTCTTTTTTGTTTCGAATCTTCCAAATCATTCCCGCAGGAGATCCAAACCCATTTTGTTCTGATCCTTCAATAAAAAGATTCATTCTCTTCATAAAAAATAGGGGGTAGAACCAATAAAGATTTATTTGAAATAAAATAATAATAATAATAATAATAATAATAATAATAATAATAATAATAAAATCTTGTTTTTTTCGTATTCTTTCATAACTTCAATAGTATTAAGAGCCCTCCGGTATGAAAACAAAACAGTTTGTGGCATTAAAACAGGCCCCCGATAGATAAGATAAAATCATAATACCCTTTTATTTTATGTCATACTACTAAGGAACAAGTTTTTAGCGTTGTTGCCAGGGAGTTAAAATTTTTGCATGTTATTCTATTTGAATTCTTTTTATTTAAAGAATGTAATACTTTTATTATGTGATTGTAGGTGCATGACCACAAGAATAACAAGGAGTAATTGAGCAACTTTTAGGCCTTTTCTTCTAACCCAGTGAAGCAATACAACATGGATGTGAGTTACTTTAACACATGTAATCTTGGGTGGCAAAACTACTCAAATTATTCTTATATTAACAATGTAGGAAATAACATGAGAGCATAAATTCCACCAAGTTTTCAGCAGGATAGGCTTGGATCCTTAGATTCCAAATTAGACAAGTTAATGGATGTGCTAAATTCCAAGCTCAATAGCCAAGATGAAAGTTAGAAAAGGATGGAAGCCAAATTTGACCAAATAATGAAGAACCACTCCTCTTCTCTTCATAACTTGGAGGTTTAAGTTGGGAAACTTTCCAATGCATTGTTAATAAGGAATATGGGGAGTATTCCAAGTAACACGTAAGCATAATCGATATTTATATTGTGTTATGACATTTGTGAGGTAACCATTACAATTTTGAATTTTAGGCACCAAGTTATATGTGAGAGCATCCATATTGCATGCAAAATTGGCCTTAGAATACACCATATGAGCATATTGATAATTTAGAGAGGAGCAACTCTTACACTGATCAATGGAACGACTATGATTTAGCTAAATCTTTAATGGAAGGCCTTGCCAAAGGTGGGGCTAGCCACCATATATTGAAAGAGAGTTTTTCTTCATTCGAAGACACTGAGTTGGATATAACATGTTATTGGAGCCTATTAATGCCTTAAAATGAAGAGGGAACAAAAGTTGATTTCATGAATGAAGTTCCAATTCAAGAAGAGAAAGAAGAACAGATAACTGAGGAATTAAAGGTTGAAGAAGAGAAGGAAGCCTCTATTTAAGAAGAAAAAGTAGAAGAGTGGAAAAAGGTGATTATGGAACAAAAAGAGCAAACACCTTTCCATATGCCAAACTATTTCAATCAACCGAAGATTCAAGGAGTTTTATTATTCCTTATTTTATTGACAGTTTTTATTGAAAAAGGCATTAATGAAATCATTTGGATTTATTAATTTGATAAATTATGTCCCTATTATTATCTTACAACATGTGGCTTATTGAAAAGCTACTAAACCACTATGTGTAGAAATGAATGAATGCAAGCCACTAATTTTAGACCCAGGTTGATGTTAAACATGAAAGATACGTCAATCTAAAGATGTTAAACAAGCGCTACTTACGAGGCAACCTAAGAATTAGGATAGGTTTCATTTTTAATTCTATTTCATTTTGTTTCTATTTTTATTTTAGCATAGGATTTTATTGAGATTTGATATGTTTTATATTAGGACATAAAGCATCCTGAGTTAATGTTGCCTATTTTTCGTGTTTATAGTATGCATTTTACAACTTTAAGTGATCAATATCGTATCCACGATCATAAAGACTTACACAGTCTCTGACACGGGTGTGTACATTTTAGATCTTCTAAAAAATTTTCACACGTTCATAGAGAGTTAAATGCCCATGTAGACTTACACAGTCAGCTACATGACCATGTAAGTCTGACTGTATAAGTCACAGAATCTTTAAAATTTAAGGGACATAAGCCTGTAAGTATTTGCAGACTTACACGGTCAGCTACATAACCGTCTAAGTTTGCAAATACTTACACGCTTATGTCCCTTAAATTTTAAAGATTCTGAGACTTATACGGTCAGCTATACTGTCATGTAGCCAACCATATAAGTTCACGATAACTTTTAAAAAGCCATAATCTCTTCAATTTTCTCTCATTTTTCCTCTCTTCCTTCATACCCATCATTGCCCCTCTCCCTCTCCAACCCACTTTAGTTTTTTTCTTGCCAAATTATGACACCCAAGTAATTCTTTTAATTAATTTGACTTGCTTAATGCACGAATCTTTGGGTATTTTGAAATTTTTAGGGAATTTCACCCTTAAAAATGTTAGGTTAGGATATTTTTGATTTAGTGTAACTTTGATTAATTTTGTGTTTCATAATGGTTTAAATGTTGAATTATATCCTTTACTATATGATTTATTTTTTCAATTTGATGAATTACATGAGAATTGGATGGAATTTGATTTGGGTATGTGATTTTGCTCACTAAATGTTGAATTGTGATGATTGTGTTTGCAATTAGGATTAATTTGTTGTTGTTATAGTAATTTCATTTCAATTTTGAATTTTTCATAAATTAAATGTTTGATTTGGTTAATTTTGGGTAATTGTTGGATTAGGTATGTTAATTTCAATTTTAGGTTTAATTTCGTAATTAAATGGTTAGATTAGTTCTATTTGTTAATAGCAATGCTCCTATTTTTACTTTTATTATTAATTAAGCTATTGGTTAATTTTCTAATTATTTTATTTTATTTATTTATGTTAGATTTTTTTAAATTTTTTATGTGTTTAATTTTCCTTTTAATCGTGCATTTTCACTTTTCTACAATTAGTGAGCATACGAAATAAGCTTGGGGACCAGTACTTATTCGTACTTTTATTTTCTATTTCTCACATTTAATTTAAGTTTCAAACATAATGACGGGACAATAATGAACAAAATAGGCACTAAGAAAAAGGTAATGACGAGAAGGGTCCTTTAGAGACCCGAGGGAAGCTCACTCACAACACGAGCAAGCCAACATAATCCATCCACCAGTGCAACTTAATATTTTTCTATTCAATGTTGAAACCTATGAGGGAGCAGTACTAAAGGCTCAAGGATAAGAAATTTGAGACCAATAGAAACATTGGCTGGGAGGCGTTGGAGTAGGTCGACTTGTTCTAGTAAATTAGGGATCTCATAAATGTTGAATCGTGGCCTTCCTTATTTGAGAACATAGAGCCCTCATACTGAGATCGTACACTTGAGGTACTCCCCCATTCTTCGTTGAGAAAGGCCGCCATGACTAAGACCAATCAAGCACGATCCAATTTTGAATGATGGGGGAGATGGTCTGGATGAGCTACTAAAAGTTCTCCATTATAATGGGTTTAATGGGGATACCAGAATATGTAGCCCAACTGATAGATTTCCATATGGAATGTCTCCTCGACACTTCTAGAGATCCAAAGTGTCATGACTATGACACCTCGCGCTCAAATACATAAATGGGATTTTAAGTCATATGTTAAGTGAAGGAGCTAATAGATTTCGAGTCATCAGAACTTAAATGTGTTCTATTTTTAGAGCATAAGAGAGTGGATGCCAATTTATATGGGGCATCCTTTATCCCAATTATTCTGATGTCAAAGTGAAGAGAAGAAGCTCAGAAAAATATGTGTTATGCATGATATTAAGAGGCTAAAATGAAAGATGGGGGACTTCGAGAGACTATGAACAATGTGAATGGTTGGTACCACGGCCGCTCTAAATCTTGATGTGATGAAACATGTGCACATGGTACGTAGATAATAGGGACCAGCAGGTGACATCTACCGCTTGATTGGGGTTTTATATGAACTGGACAAATTATGAGCAAATAGGGATCACCCACGTATAGCTGAGCAAACATCACAACTGAGCTCACTGCCATCACAGATAAGAGGAGTAGCACAAGAGGAGGCTAGTACAAGATTGACCAGGTTTAACACCACACCAGGACTAATTGAAGATAACTTGGTTAGACAATCACATAGCGTAAATCAATATACTATCTGAGCACAACAAGTAGCACTGCTGGAGAAAATAGAGCAACTCAAAGCTAATGGTAGATACATGGCAGAGCAAATCGAGAGGAGAGAGGCCCATGATAAGGCACTGCTAAAGCAGCTCAAGAGCGAGAAGCCAATGATAGATGGATGGAGAAGGTCTTGGTGTCGATGGTGAGATATCTTGGGATATCCATCCCACCTTCACCATCTAGAGAGACTACTTCGTCTTCATCTCCCTTGCAGTTTGAGGCTCCACAACCCGACGATCCTCCTTCGATGGACACGTCAGATTCACAGAGGGATTGATGGGTGTTGATTTTGGTTATTTCTTTTTTCTCTTATTATTTGTGTATTTTTTTATTTTCTTCATTATGATATTTTATTTTGTCTAAACATTAGTGAAATGTTATTTATGTTATGTTATTTTTTTCTAATGTTCTTCATTCATTTTCTTTATTATTATTTTCTTTTATCTTTTTATCTTCTTTTGTTTATATTTTGTAAGGTTGGATGTATTTAATATAGGATGGCTCTTTTTCAATTCAGGACTATGTATATATTCTTATTCAACTTAGTACCAACCAAACCTATCTCAATTTTTTATTGATATTTTATTTTATGTGCTTCAATTGTGTATATTAAGGACATTGTACAATTTTAAGAGGATGGAAGGGAATTCAATTGTATTAAGTTTATTATAATTTTTCTATTAATTCTTATTAACTGATATCCCAAGTTAGTTATATTTTGTCCAAAATATTAATTACTGAATTGAATTAATATATAAAAAGATGAAAGTTAGAATACTTTTATAAGTTATATTTTTAGTATCATTAAAATAATCAATTTGAATGAAAATTGCATATTATTTACATACAAGATCATTGTTGTGAATTTTTGAACCTGAGGGCAAATACATCTTTATTTTAAGCTCTTTTATTCATTTATTTTTATTATCATGCATGGTTGGATAATTCTAGAAGTTGCTTTAATTATTCATATTGAGATCACATTTGTTAAATTAAAAGCATTGAAATGATGAAGGCATTTAGATTGAACATTTGCTTAGCCTTTTTTTTTTTTTTTAATTATCCTACCATATTGTATCCCTTAGGAGTAACCAATTTTGAGATAGTTTTTTCAATGATTATAACCACATTATTAGCTTTTACCATATTTTTCTTAAAGCCTTTTTATTATTTTTAAACCCTAAAGCCTATTTACATTTACTTGATTGCTTGAAACTTGAATTTTGAAAAGGTCCAATATTTCTTTATTTGTTAATGATCGAGCTAGTTTTACAATTTATAAAACCCTCAACAATTCGTAAGTGCACAGGTCGTACTTTGTAGTATTAAAGGGTCGATCCCACAAGGAGGGTACTAGCCTAATCCTAATTCATCTAAGGCTCAGAGAAAAGAATAAAAAGAAATAAGCAGTGCACAAATGAACACGGAAAGTAAATACTGGAAATTGATTCAAGAATTGTAATGCAAAAAATTCAACAAGACAGAATTAAACTGAGCAGTTACACAGGTCACAATGGAAATCTGTCAAAAGAGTTAATCAAGATATCAAAGAGGCGATTTTACCTATCATTAATGCTAATCTAACCATGTATATGTTTACGGGATGTCGGTTCTAAACGGTCATAGAGTTGATTACTCTTTCTCGAGTTATAACCATTAAATCCTAAATTATAAACCTTAATCGAATTATAGAACTTGCAATCTCTCAATTCACAAATTAACCACAATTCTAATTAGTTCTAAGGCTCTCTAATAAACAATCGGGTCTCGCACCAGATCTTTCTCCATAAAATTACTGACTAGATTGATTAAGTGGTCAATTAGATCGCCTACTCTCATTAATCCAATCTAATCATTTTTATCCGGCTCACCCTCTCAGTTTGTTACTGAAATATGCAAATACATTAATCAATCACAACACCCAAACCATTAAACACAAAAATAACTAAATCAAAATTAACTCAAAGTAAAATCCCAAATGAGAGTTTAGAATATTATCAACAACCCGAAATCCATTTCCATACAATCCATCTCAACTTTATACATTTAAATGAAAAAGGAAATGGAGAGAAAATGGAACTTAGGATGGACAAATTAGGATGGCAGCGGCATCGGGATACCACCTGATTTAGGGAGTTGCAGCGTCGGGATCCACTTCTTCTTGCTCCTTCTTCCTCTTCTTCTTCTCTCTCTCTCTTCTTTTTCTCCCTCTTTAGGCTTTCCAAGAGTGGCTAAATGTAAAGCTCCTCTCTCTACCTCTTTCTCTTCTTTTTATATCCTCTTGTGTTTTGGGTAATCCTAGGGCTTTTCCAGGGTATGAAAGGTCAAAAAAAATCTCTCGAAACTTGACGTTCTTGAGTGTCTGTGCATCTACCCAACCTAGACTACAATCGTGGCCTACATCTGAGCCTTCTGTCATGATCATTGCACGCAGGCCACAATCGTGGGCCATTCACTGGGTTTCTATCACGATTGTGGCCCGATATGCCACGATAGTGGGCCATTGTTTCGACCTAAATGTCTCCGAACTCCTCCATTCTTCGATATTGACCCTGAAGAACTAGCAAACATGTCAAGGTACCTCAAAAAATATAATATTTAAGCTCAAAAGCTTCTACTAACCAATAAAACACTTAAAACATAAATAATTAGCAAACTAACAGAATTTAAACCTAAACACATACTAAATGATTAAATTAATGGCTAAACACATATCAAACTATGCTCTAAAACACGATGCAATTTACACTTATCACATCCCCACACTTAAACGTTTGCTTGTCCTCAAGAAAACAAAAACAATCAAACAAATCAAGAAAAAACAAAACACACGTATGTAATAATGAGACAATGGCTTCAACTTAGCGAAACAAATTTAACTATAAACACAATCTCTCAAGTCGTTTGAATTTATTAACAAGCGAAATTAGCGCCTAAGTACCTTGGATTAAATAAACAAACTAATCAAAATTTTAATGTTAAGTCTATTATCCCTTATCACTTGCACACACACATTGATAATCATTCAATCAAAGCAAAATTGTAGCTATTCCTCAGTAGGTTTTCATGAAAAATCAAGCTACTAACAAGTTTGATAGGTTTTTATTTGAAAACCTTCTTTTTTTTATTTTTCTTTAAAGACATGAACCTAGTCTTTTTACGCGGAGGCAAACATTTGTGATGAATATCGATCCAGTTACTTAACTAAGTCATGTTGTTATTAAGCTGATTGGTTGGAA
>JAOQMQ010000196.1:10792192-10802435 GCA_027563845.1 Erythroxylum subrotundum
CAACAATTAATCTATCAATTAATTATATTTTAATTAACTGATAATTAAATATTTTTAATTAAAAAATGAAAAAATAAATTTGTCACATGCATTAATAATAACATAAAAATAATTAATAATTAACTAAAAAATTAATTATATTTTAATAATCAATTAATTAATTATATGTTAATTATTATTAATTAAATTATTATCAATTAATTAGCTATATTTTAAGTATATTTAATTAAGAAATGAAGAAATAAGAATGAAGAGTGTAGAAAGCTATCATACAGAACTGTATAATCGTGCTTGTGCATGATGGTGCAACAACTAGATGGCCTCCGATCGTGTAACAACAAATGATCAGCTCTCTATCACGTGCACAAGCACGATCATGCAACTACTTGTGCACGATTGTGCAACTACCAGATTTCACCTTTCTGTCACCCTCGTGCTCAAGCACGCTAGGGTCAAATTAAACACGGGATTTTTAAGTGATTTGACCCTCCCTTTTCCATAATGCACGCTCGTCTATCCCATCGTTATTAAGTGCCAGATTAATATTAAGTATATTAATTATTTATAATTATACATGCATGGTTATGACTTAACAAGTCATAATCGTGCATCCCGAAAGCTTGTCACTAATATATATATACCTAGCATTAATATATAGTAACTAATAATATAATAATTTGCCATAACTGCGAATAGGTGTACATATTAAGAAGACATTAATATATAAAACCTAACAAAAGTTAACAATTAATAATACAGGGTCATGATTAAGATTTAAATTTAATATTAGTGTATAAAAAATAACAACAATGAACAAGTAATTATTTTAAATTACACAGTCAATAAAAATAATTTATTTTGTGTATTTATGTAATTGTTATGACTAAGTGTATATATTAAAGAGTCGTAGGTGGCGTTTTAATATTAACTTATTATTATTAGCTCTTTATGGTTATGACTAATAGGTCATAAGAGTGAATTGTATATTAATAATTATTATATTATTATTAAGTACTATATATTAATATTAAGTGTATTAATTAATTATAATTATACATGCACGGCTGTGACTTGTTAAGCTACAGTCGTGCTTGAGCATGAGTCACGCCTGTGACAATTTAAGTCACAGGCGTGACAAGAGTATATTAGTATATAAAAATTAACAATAATGAATCTATCAATTAATTATATTTGAATTAACTTATAATTAACTACATTTTAATCATATATAATTAAAAAATGAAAAAAAAAATTGCCACAGGCATTAATAATAACATAAAAATAATTAATTGCTAATAATTAATAATTAACTAATTTATTTTGTGTATTTATGTAACTGTTATGACTAAGTCTATATATTAAAGAGTGATAGGTGGGCGTTTTAATATTAACTTATTATTATTAATTATTATTAGCTCTTCACGGCTGTGACTAATAAGACACAAGCGTGAATTGCATATTAATTATTATTATATTACTATTAAGTAGTATATATTAATATTAAGTATATTAATTAATTATAATTATAGATGGACGGATGTGACTTGTGCATAAGTCACGACTGTGACAATTTAAGTCACAGCCGTGACAAGAGTATAATGCGTAAAAATCAGAGTCGTTTATGAAACGAACGGTGGCATGGAAACGTGGTCGCTCTTAGTAGATGGTAACCGCTTTGAAACAAAACACAAAATATAACATAATGGCATGAGTTACGACTGTGACTAAATAAGTCATAGGCGTGACATTCAGAATAATAAGAAGTAATAACAAAGAATGGGAGTTATCGGATGAAAGCAACAGTGGAATGGAATTGCGTGGTCGTCCAACCTATTCATCCTTAGTATATATACACTTAATAAGCCGTTTTGAAACAAAACACAAAATATAACATAATGGCACAAGTCACAGCTATGACTAAGTGTGACAGTTAGAATAATAAGGAGTAATAATAAAGAATGGGAGTCGTCAGATGAAAGGAACAGTGGGATTGAATTGCGTGGTCGTCCATCTCATTCGTCCTTAGTATATATATACTTAATAACCTGCTTTGAAACAAAACACAAAATATAACATAATGGCATGAGTTGCGGTTATGACTAAATAAGTCACAAGCGTGACAGTCAGAATAATAAGGAGTAATAATGAAGAATGGGTTGTCAGATGAAAAGAACGGTGAGATGGAATTGCATGGTCGTCCATCCCATTTGTCCTTAGTATATATATATACTTAATAAGCCGCTTTGAAACAAAACACAAAATATAACATAATGGCATGAGTCACGGCTGTGTCTAAATAAGTCACATGCGTGACAATCAGAATAATAAGGAGTAATAATAAAGAATGGGAGTCGTCATATTAAAGGAACGGTGTGATAGAATTGCGTAGTCATCCATCCCATTCGTCCTTAGTATATATGTACTTAATGAAGTGTCATTCGTGGGGAAATTGTTAGAATATGAGCCGCTCAGAAGGTGTAGAAAAATGGAGCCAAAAAGACAAATAAAGAATGTGGCGAGGGAGAGTCCAGCCTTTTAAATATTTTAGGCTAGTAGCAGTAAATAAAAGAGCAGGGATCACCAGCTAATAAAAAATAAAAAGAATAGCAGTCAAACTAATTTGGGAGGAAAGTTATACTTCATTTTTTGTCTTATTCGGAATCTCCTCTGTAGTTTTCTTCTCTGAGGTAAGATTACTTTATATGTATTCTTTACTTAATAATATTATTTTTTTAATTAAATTATTTTTCAAATCAAATCAGAATATATAAGTTTTCTGGGTATATCTTATTTAGAAATTTGCATTTATCATTACTTGATTTTTCGATAGATGTAGTTGCATACTTCGTCTTTCGTAGATGAACATCAGTTTACTTATCCATCAATTGATATTTTATTTTTTGATAAAAATCTATTTTCATTTGTTCTCCTTTTTGCAAAAATTGATAAAAAAAATTATATAGTGTATTGTGTTCTATATTGGCTGGATTTTTCTGAGTTTGGGTACTACTTTATGCTTATGGTTAAATGGATGATAATTGGTTTCAATTATTCAAGTTTCATGTTGAAAGTGACTTAGGTTCCTTTAAATGTGCAATCTTTAGTTTCTAAAGGAGAAAAACTATTCAATCTTTATGTCAATGGCATGTCCAACGGAAAAGAAGAAAAGAAGTTTGTAATAGAGTGTCTGTTGGAGTGTCGTTTTTTCCAAAGAATTAGGTGTTAAGTCTCCTTCCCAGAAGTCAAAAAGTTAAATTCACAGAGAACCTTTAATGGATTTTTTTGCATGTTTATATGTAGCTATTTCCACTACACCATCTCACCTGACCACATTAGTACTAGAATTAATATCCTCTTGATTTTTTGTTTGCTTGTTTACTTTATGAATTTTTTCTTATGATTTGTTTTAGATGCTTATGTTATTTGTTCCTAATAAGTACTTATTTTTAAAAATACAAGATGGTTAAAATTGGTAATTATATGTGAAACTACAAGATAGTTAACAATGGTAGATCATTATCAAATATGGATGATGAATAAAACGAACCTAGTATGCTAGAGGAGTCATAAGCTATAGAGACTCTTAATCAACAGTTCGATGTTATAGTTGGAACTTCAAATAATGCACCTAAGCCAGAAGGACAAGTTGTTGTTAGCATTGGTAACATGATCTTCAAAATTATATAATTGTACATTTAAAATTTTAATATAATACTATATATGTCTATTAATTGTTATGTTTTAAATAGGAAATGTAAATTCTAAAAATGTGGATGAGAACTAACAATCAATGCTAGACTTGTTAAGAAGAAAGTTGAAGGAAAACAAATTGATGTTCAATTTCCTCCTCCTAAGGTATGTGGTAAGCATGCCAGCTTTTTCAAGTCGGAAGTTACTATGTGCATTCAACAACTTGCACCACTTCGTGTCTCTAGTTGGAAAAAGATTTCGGATGATGATAAGAAGGCAATTTGGTTATTTTTAAAGGTAGGAAACTTTTTTTTATTCATAAGGTAAATGGTTGTAATTGTCTCTTTTCTTCCACTTTTTTACCTTTCTTTCTTTTCAGTACATTTCAGTCATAGGAAAAATAAGAAAAAATGAAAAAAGAAATGTGCAAAAGTAAAAGAGTTGTCCTATCAAACTTCTTCAAAGCTTAGACGTTAGAGGAAAGTGAGACGAATTGCTTTCAATCCACCTTATCGTTGCATTGAATTTGCTTCTTAATTTTTCTAACTATATTTTTTATATGAATTTTAGGATAAATTCAATTTCTCAAATCAAGTGCAATCTTATGTGACGCAACAAGTGCATGCACAGGATGTGGATGAAGGTGATTGGCAATGATTGATTGAGACTAAATAGGAGACTATAAATTTCAAGGTAATTTTAAATTTTAAGTACTTTAACATATTTTGTTAGTTGTTTTCTTTTATTAAAAATAAATTGATTATCGATGTATAGGAACAAAGCGGAAGAAACACAAGTAATAGGAGAAATCTACGGATGAAATCAGTTTCTGGTACAAAGTCGATTGTGCATATTGCATATGAGATGGTAAAGTAAAATTTTATTTACTTAAAATTAAAATTATATTTTTCTTAAAAAAATAAGTTCCAATTAATCATTAATTTCCTTTTTCTTTTCTTTTTTCCTTTTTAAAAAGATAAAGATTACGATGAGTGGCTCGATGTTGTTAAAGTTTGGAAGGTATCGTGACAAAAGCAAAATTGAACTTGATATGTTCCAAATGGAGAAGAAATAATAGTATGGAAATTAAAGTCAAATTAGATTTTTTTTGAAAAATTTAAAATTAGTTTAATAAATTTTCAAATTCTATCTAAATATGCATAATAAACTTCAAGAAGAGGGAGAGGAAAACATTAAAAGGGTTTCATTTGCACCTCCACCACTCGTTGAGCATTTCAATCTTATCCTAGAAAGAAAGTCAAGTTATTCACGTGGTTTAGGTGCTAAAGAGATAATATCTAAGTCCCGAGAAAAAAGTCAAATTCTAGCTAAAGCTAAAGCTGCAAAGAAACGTGCAAGTGATTTTGATGATGAAGTTACAAGGCTTACTGAAATCACAAAAACACAAAATGAAAAGATTCAAGCTCAATATGCAGTTATTGGGAAGCAAGCCACAGAAAAGAAACAGATTTTAGTTGTTTTTGCACATTTGGAAAATATTGGAGTAATTCCTAATTTGTTACTCAATGCTTCTGCTTCAATTGAAGATCCATCAAGTGCCACAACATCAAATACCTTAAAGAGTTATATGAGTTTATAAATTTATAAAATTTAGAATAGTTAGTGTTATTTTTTATCATTATCATTATATTATTATAAAATGTTAGTATTAAATTTATAGTTTAATATTTTATAAAATAATTAATTTATTCTATTTTTTTATTTATTTTGTAGGAAACAAATTAATAGTGAACTTCATTTGAAAGAATAGCCAGGAAAATTTATCTTGAAGAGTTTTAACTTAAAATAGTACATAAAAATTTGAGATAATTGTAATAAATATAATTGTCTTGGATATTAAATTTCCCAATTTTATATAATGGAAATTAAAATTTTGTAACATTTTGGTGATTTTTATATATACTAATAATTTTTATTTGCTTGTGTGACAATATCTTGGCAATAAAGATTCGTATCATTTGTAATAATTTCTATTTTATGGCCACCAATGCAAAAAAATTTATCGATTAAACAATTAAGTTGTTTAATTTAATAATATTATTTGTGACGAATACGAACACATTATTGATAAATTTATTGTAACATATAATCTTTATTTAGTGACAACGTTATTGTAACATAAACTTTCATACTTGTGACGAAATTTGTTAGACAATATAGTCACTGATGCAATTTTATTTTACCACTAATGCAATTCCATTTTGAATTGATAGTTTTATTTGTGACAATATTAAATGCATTAGTGACAATTTTTCGTGAGAACAAAATTTTCATTTTTGTGACAAATAATATTGATACTTTTTCCTTAAAATATTAGTGACCAAGAAATAATGGACACTGATAAAAAAAAGCACGAGTGACAAATATTTTGTCACTATTTTTTATTATTTTAGTGGTGATAATGTTGTCACAATAAAATGAAGTATTATTTGAACTTTATTCCTCACTACTTTATATTAAAAGTAGTTTTGTCACACATTTCATAGTTTTAGTGTCAATTCTTTTGTAACAAAAATGTTACATAATTGTGACATTTTTTCTAAATTAGTCATTATTGCATTAGTGACGAAGATATTTGTGACGAGAGAAATCGACTTTAAAAATTGAACACTATTAATAGTAGTAACTAATATTACTACTTTAGTGACAATTTTTTCTTTCACTAAAAATACAATTTCTTTTTTTATTTGTAAGTCAGAAAAATTAATAAATGAAGCAAGGATATGTACAATGAGTTCTCACACAAGTGCCACGTAGCACACAACAAGCTAAGACATAGCAACTAGCTACACAACAAACCATGAAAAATGCTTAGAAATTTATGCAGCTAACGAGGGAGCATCCTGTAACCACTCAACAACAGAATACAAAACACAACCAGAAACGAACCAAAGAGTAATAATTGATATGGGAAGCCTAAGCTAGCTGAAACTCGATCCCAAAAGAGGCAAACCAATAAGATACAATTTCTTGTAGTGATCACAATTGATAATATTTATCTCTTATTTCCTTCTTCAATTGCAATTTATCTGTCTTTCTTATTAAGTCATAATTAACATTTTCTAATTTATAGGTTCGACTGATTTCATATGTGTAAATTTAATTTTGTAATTTTTTTATAAATCTAATTTTAATATTTCTATAATATTGATATTATTGTTAATCTCTATTCTCTTTAGTGAAAAGTAGATCAATGTCATTTTTGATGTTTTAGAATTACTTAATAAAATAAAAAATGAATTTTAAATATGATAGCTTTTATTAAAAAAAGTTTATTATTCGTTTTTTCATTTTTAATATATGATATTAAATTTAGCTCTTTGTTTTTTTTCTTTGTAGCATATTTATAATACCATTGACATATCTTTGTGATAAAAGGTCAAGTTATTGTAATTATGTTATGCCTACTTGCTTCTTTTTAGTTCAATACATGTATTTTTGTTTTTTTCTAGTTCAATTAAGTTATAATTATTTTATATGATGTTGCCTAAAAAAAATATTTGTCTAGAAGTGAAAAAAAGAAATAAGTAGAATAGTTAATATCCTACAAAGAAATTATCGATAAATTTGTTAAAAGAGTGACTCTTCTAATGAGAATTATGAGAAATTATGTGAAGATAGTTTGGACAATCTAATGAAAAGTTAAGTGATAAGATTCATATTAATGAGAATGTTAGCAATTTTAGTAAGTATAAACTTGTATTAAATGCATCTCATTTAGAAAGTTTAAGAGTAGAAGAGCAACCAATCCCTCTGTTGAAGTTTATGATCTTTAAAATTGGAATAATATTGATAGTGAAATAAGGAAAATTTTAATTGAAAAAAGCTTATAAGAAAATTGAATTTTGTGTTTTCTTTAGATGATATATATTTACATATTGTCGATTTAATGGAGCTCTTCTACTTTGTCTCGGGCATATAAAACATTAGGAACGATCTTAATTCTAACTTATGCTAATCATATATGAATATAATTGTAATTTTTATCTTTATATTTTCTTTAAAGAGTTTTGTGACAATAGATGCATCATTTCAAAATGTTTTGATAGGGATTGCATTTTACTTCAACTTTAATAGTTTAATATGATTTTTGAAAGAAATTAAATTTTATTTAGCTATACATTTGATCTTTTGTATTTTAAGAATTTCACAATTATTTGTAGATTTTTTTTTAATTTTCTATTGTAATTTCTTTATTATTAGCAATCTTACATTACCAAGGATGAGACACTAGAGAATTATTTAATTCTTATAAACAAATATATTTTGGTTCTCTCCAATTATGGGTCTTAAGTTGATTAATATGTTTACTGCTCAACAAGAAATTACATGGAGGCTCCTTATCCTCAGTGAAAAACTTATTTTTCTTAAAAAATAAATTCATTTCCTGATCATTTAATCTTCCTAATATGTTGACTATGATATTAATGATAAAAATGGTTTGTAATGATTTTTTAATTCTTTATTCATTTGTGCTAATTTAGTTTTAGAAGGTTATTATTTTTTATTAAGAATTTTTAAATAAGAGATCTAAAATATGTTATTTGTTATTCTAAAGGCAATAGGTAAACAACATTATATTTAAGAATATGATGAATAATACCACTCATAACTCTTCACCGACAGTGCATGAAGCCATCTAGAAGCTTGCGTTTTTGTACTGAAAGAGTGATAGTGTGTGGCTGATACAATCCATCCGATGTTTTGCATAACATAACTAGTAAGGTGCTTATATAGATATAAACAGCCCGAGCAATAACTTGATCATACGATGTCTATGTATGTATAAACATTGTCCAATGTAGACAATAATTCAGTGTAACATGCGATCACATTGTACAAAAGTCTAGAGGTATTTAATTGTGCACTTAAATCAAAGAACAAGAAAAAAGGAAACATGAAAAATTCAAGTCAATACGGATGTATGGTTACTTCAGCAGGAATTCGATCTAAAGAAAATTAAATCACGGGTGTACCAATGAATTAGGTTGACGAAGTTTGTGACGTTAACAGGTTCTGTACAAGTCTCAAATTAAGAGATAGTACTAAATTCTGATTCATCTAATTTGATTCTTAGGTTTTGATGAACATGGTCACAGAAGATATATTAACAACAGTTATTCAAAGCAAGTTGGATTCAAACTTTTCGTGTTAGGTAAGGAAAGAAAGAGAATTGGAGAGCGACATGGAGAGTATATACATATTAAATATAAGCCTTGTACGATCGATCGATATGTATCACCTAGAATTGCAAACCATGAAATTCATGCAATTCACCAAAAATGATATGTACACAGAATATATATAATATATATGTATGTATGTATGTAATTGGCGAATACATCTGGTGACAGGTAACACGTCAATGTCGCTGGCCAGCAAATATGCCTTGAAAATGAGACAAAAAATACCTTTGAGATGGGTTTACCATTCTATCGATCTATATATTAGTGAATAATAATTAATTTCAAGTCTATGCAAACGTTTTCCTGTTTGAAGGCTACCCATCAATAAATATATGTTTCTTCTTTCTTCTAATTGCTTTCCTGATCACACTAGCTACGCAGTACTGTGCATTAACCTTCCTTCTTGGTCTAAATCGGCCACTTGATCTTGATTGCTTCTGGGTCTAAACGATCCCTTGACTTTTATAAATCTGATGACAAAGAGGTAGATATTATATGATCGTGGGGATGATATAAAGCTATCTATCAATTATGTATATATGTAAGACTCATGATCTGATACTGGTGAAATAAAATCCTTACTCTAATTCTATAAATGGGCAGTTGTGTGAAGATGAAGCTTCTTTTGAAATTGAATTCGTCAACCTGATTAACCACTCAGCATGCATTAATGATATGGTAATTGCATGGCATGGCATGATCACATACGATGACGGTTCATGAATGTATATTTACATGTAAAACATACGTTAAACTATGATGTAGAAAAGGACAGACATCCTCATTCTGGGAGGACGGTAGATCCGCATTAATAGGTTCACGTATTCTCATGCACATTATAAAAGTAGAGGAAAGAAGAAAACAGAGGTCCTGTTAAGAGTTGACTTTACAGATTGGGTGCTTGATGTCGAATCTCTCAGGCCTACGCCTTTTGTTTAATAGTCTTCACAAGGGAACCAGCCCACCATTGCTCAGAGCTGACGATCTCCGAATTGCAAAACATCGATCCTTGATATTTTAAATTAACTATAGATCTTTCCAGGATGCTGTATATGCACGTAAATCGACGAGTTGGGCATTACTTATATTTGATTAGGTGATGGATTTACCCTGTTGTGTGTTTTGTTTCCGATAAGTACGAGCAAAAAAGAAGAGACAAAATTTTAACTAATTAATAATATGAATTTCGTTTGCTTTTATTGTGATATAAAACTGCAAATGGGGGCCAATTCTAAAAACGTATTTAGGGGATCTTAGGTATGTGATAGTTTTAGTCCAATGGTTATAATTATAATAATGAATGGTCCGTGTTTAAACAAAACAGAATGGTAAATGTTTTGAATTAT
>JAOQMQ010000196.1:10802535-10817804 GCA_027563845.1 Erythroxylum subrotundum
TTAAAGACTTGCGAAATATAGCTCATAAATGCTGTTAGGAAACGCGCGGGATGGAATATCAAGTATTAGGTCTCGCATGCCTACTCCGCTTTAATTATGTGGATGACAATTGTTGAATCTCGAGAAAGTTGGTTGTTATGTTAAATCCATGATCCCCTTTTTCCCTTTTTTCTTAATATTTATTGACATTTACTGTAATAAATCGAGATGTAATTTTATTATGGTAAAGCCCCCCCTCAAGTAATACTTAATTTCAGTCTATGTGCCCATAGGTTTATCTTAGTTTATTTTACTAAATCAAATATTAGTTAATTTCCAAATTTATTATGTAAATCGTATGATTTCAAAAAGTTTCTGAACCGGGTATCATTTCATAATGATTTGCTTCCCCTAAACTAACTCCTAGGCTAAATGGCATATTTATCCTGACGCTGTTTTAACTTTTCCCTAACAGTCAATGGTCATGGAGGAAGTGAGTTTAGAGAATCTTTGCCTTATTTTATTTGAGATTGGAAAGAAACACAAGGGGAGGGGGAGGGGCCAGCCAGACAACGCTAAAAGGTCTAAACTAAACTAACCTAACCAAGCTGTGCCACGATGTTAACCGCCGTACACAGTGAAATTGATTTTCACTTTCAATCAGAACACTTCAAAAATATTCCACCAACATTCTCTTGTTATTGGTGTGGCCCACCAACGTACAACTGATAATTATGTGTCACACATGACCCCGTCATGTTTTGCATGGTTTAGCAATTTGGTGGGGTTCTTACAGATTAATCTGGACATATAATATATATTGATCAGAACTGAGGTTAACATATACATACATATATGTAACCTAATTACAATGCAAAGACCACATGTAGAGACATCTAGAGTTGTTGAAATAAGAAGATAAGGACTCTTATTGGACGGAGACAAAGAAAATTCCGTGATTCTCGTCGGAAAGAGAGAGGTTTTTTTTTCCAAGTCTCTCTGTGGAGTGAGTGACAAGCCAGCAAACTCTGATAGGGCCAACTCTTCACATTCATGACCTATATATAATCCCTTTTTCTTCCACACATGGACGTCGACGACCCTCTTCTCTTTTATTGTTAATTTTAGGCATCAGATATTTAATGAAGCTAGTTACCAAATTCAAATCCCAAACTTAGCAAGTAAATGACAAAAGCATTCTCTTTCCAATTCACGAGTGCTAGCGAGACGCCAAAAAACTTGCAAACTTTGTTTCGAAATCCTAGAGTCTTCTATTGAGTAAAAGATTGAGTAGCTAGGGATTCATGATCTTAATTTATATCAAAATGTTAATGTTGTAATGGTTTAAGGTAAAATCTCATTATTCCTGCCTCACAACTACTCTAATTTAATATCGTACATGTCCAATAAATACACATCATACATCACATGCACACATGATACATCACATCATGCATGTAAAGTATAAAAAAAGTTGACAAATGAGAGAGAGGGAAAAAGTGAAAGATGGTAGACTATTTCCCCACACATGTCAAGGTCTAGGGTTTTCAATTCCAAGGGGTGTGCTGTGCACATATATGTTGCTGCTTATTCTAAGAGGGACACAGGTTTTCTTTATTTTCTCCTTTTGTCTTAGGTAAGAATGATGAAACTGAGACATCCAAAGTCATTTCTAAGACGCACTATAGTTTCTTGATCATTCACACGTAGAGCTGAATATAGGAATCCAGCTAAGATAGAAAAGATGAAGGGAAGTGAAAGTTCTGAAGATTCCAAGTCAAGCTATTATAACAAGAAAGTCGGCGAAGATGAGGGTGAGGAGGAGGTGAACACGAGTAATTCCAAGCCAAAATATGGAGAGAGCATAAGCAACAGCTCAGTTGAAGAGAATGAAAAGAGGGCAACCCCTGGATCTGTACGCCAATACAATCGTTCTAAGTTGCCTAGGCTTCGATGGACTCCTGATCTTCATTTATGCTTTCTTCATGCAGTTGAAAGACTAGGCGGACAAGAGAGTTAGTAATCAACTGATTACGCTCGACTCATATATACCTTTCGGTTCATGTTTCTTATTTCATGGTGAAGAAATTTTTGGGCCAATTGTTAACAGCGGTTGCAATTTCATTTATGTAGGAGCAACCCCAAAGTTGGTTCTTCAATTGATGAACATCAAAGGACTCAGCATCGCTCATGTGAAAAGTCATCTTCAGGTATATTGATCTAAGGGAATTTCACACAATACTTGTTTTCCAAATCAATTATGTCAATTGAAAAATGTGTTGATCCTAGTTTACCAAATTTTCTCGTTGGTTCTTTGATCAGATGTATAGAAGCAAGAAGACTGATGAACCCAATCAAGGTACTGTTCTGAATCCTAGTATTCCAAATGGTTAGGGTTTCTTTAGGGTTTGTAGTCCAATCAACTAAAGGAAAGAGATTGATGTTGGCAGGGCAACTTATCTCCGAAGGCCGAGACCGCCATATCTATAACCTTAGCCAGCTTCCCATGCTACGGAGTTTCGGTCAAAGGCCGTCTTCTAGTTTAAGGTACAAATTTTTGTCTGACTTTCCGGTTTAAAGCAGTAAATTCAACTTTCAAATAATGCCATATATAACTTCTTGCTTTCTGAAAGGTATGAGGATGCTTCTTGGAGCGGTCAGCAGCACCAGATTTATGGCTCTTACGTGGGAGGAACTGCACTGAATAGAGCCAAACATGGTATTTATGGCTCTGTCTCCGAGAGACTTGTTGGATGCAGCGACCATATAGATTACGATTCAATCATTAAAGGACCTTTCAAGGGACAGACTACCTATACACCTCATCAATCATTCGAGGAATTGAAGTCATTGTGCAGATCTTGGCAAACCGAAAAAAGAACAAGCTCAATGGATGACAGCTTCAAAACCAAGCAGCAAGAGAGAGGGATAGAGCAAGTCCTGGATTGTCTGGATAATGCTAACTCCAGCTACAAAAATTGGAGGAGAGTTCAAGAAATTCAAACCTTAAAAAGGAGAAATTCCGATCAGGAATTCAACCTAGACTTGAATTTGTCTCTGAAAGTGGGAGTAAAAGATGTGGAAGTTGAGAAAAATCTGATGGTTGACGATAAGGATAGTATATTATCTCTTTCTTTGTCTTCGGGTTCATCTTCAAAGCCTAAAAGATTCAACGAAGGAGATGCAAGGAGGAAGCGTGCAAGGATGGCTAGTACCCTAGATCTGACTTTGTGAATGAGACAATTCTGAGTGAGATATTGAGGTACTTACTTATCCGGGGCATTGCTCAATGATCATTTCATGCACCAGTAGACAAGGCAATAGACAATTTTTTCTAATCTTTATTTTTTGCCGTTTGTACGCATGATATAAGCTAGTAGGCCTCAACGGTGCTGATACCAAGAAATAGATGAATTTAGCATTACAAGATATGCATATTGGGTTCGGAGATTGTTTATAGTTGAATAGGTCTCCTATCTCCTGGTAAAACCTTGTTTGATTAGCCCGTTGTGGTGTTTTGAAACAAATAAAATTGGAACAAGACCTCGATTTACTCAAATGATCTCCGCGAAAATCCTTTTATAATATATAGAGCAAGTATGCTTCACGAAACGACAGCACGCTTTCTAATAACTCTCGGCCTTGGATAAAAATACTGTACAGGTGAACAATATTGACTAGTGTTCATTCAGGGAACGTCTAGGAGCCGACCATAGTTCTCCAATATCCTTAGATAAGTCAGTCAGTTTTCAGTTGAGGGTGCGATTACTCTACTTGTTAGATGTTTATCCCGCACATTTTCAAGAAGAGAAAAGCAGAATTCTGAACGTCTCCAAACAAAAACGATGTTAATGTATGAAGAAAAGCCTGACCAGTACTATCAGTCTTTGATAAATTAATAAAGTAAACCGTGTAGGTTATTTCAAACTTCTTAAGGCAATCGGTTGAAGCAAGAGTATGTAAATACTAGTTTGAGGGAAGCCAAATATAACTAACTGCTACCTCATTTACATGTGTGAGGCCTGGTAGTGTCTGGGTTATGGGCAGTCTTACAAGACATAGCTAGGAACTGGGATATTCATATCATGTACTTTGTGTAGAACGATCAGTATGTCATGCCATAATATTATTGCTTAGATAACAGGAGGTTCACTGTGGATGAAGACTAGAGAAGCTCGAGAAAATTGAATAAGCGTGCGGGTAAATCCTAGAATAAGAAGTGAGGATGTTTATATATACGTGAATATGATTAATTCCTTGAGAATCCATAAATAAGGTAGAGTTTTGGAAAATTCGTTGTCATTTCTGATTCATCTCTGAAGATTGAGTCGAAGGAAAAAGTGAATTCAAAACTCTATATATCAGTGAAGCTATCTTTAGTTAAGTGAAGCCAATAGAATAGCGTTCATAACAGGTCTATATATGTTCGTCATCTTGCTTCCTGCCGTTCAGTTAGCTGAGTTTGGGAAGAGAAAATTCATCCAGTGTTTGTCATCCATACCTTTTCATGGAGTTAGCTGTTTAGATATCTTTGATTAGATGTCTATGGCTTATGGCATACCCTAGTCTCCCATTGAAAGCACTTTCTAGATTATAGTAACGTCGAGCCAGTGCCTAACTATATTAATCTTAACAAAAATATTCAAAATAGAACAAGCGTTTGGGATGACTAATTATAACTTAATTAGAGTATGAATGTGAGAATCTTTCTCACATGCGTATAAGCATAGCTTTTTAATATGGTTAGAATATGAAAGTTTCGGTATCATACATATATGGAATTAGAAGGAATTTAGTTCGTTCTGAATACAACAAGAACATATAGAATACTGACTTAAGCGCAATTGTTTCAATATATATATATAATTATTTGGAATGCTCCATCTTATTTCCAGTCAAAGAAGAACCTAAAGTTGAAATTTGAGTTAAATAGACAGGAATTTGAAGACCTGTAGTTGAAAATGCGACACAGTTTGTATCCATCACTATTCTTCAGAATAGATAATTGTGGCCGAACTTAGTCAATCCAATTAAGTTCAAGCACAGTTGTTCAAACAAATGTCCTGTTTATACTTGTGCAGCCATCCAAACCTGTTGAAGAACATTAAGGAATCTGCTACTTAAAAGGAAAATTTCAAGGCAGTTGGAAATATGCAAAGTGAACAAATTCAAAGGCATCTAGAAATGGAGTATATATGTAAGACTTTCGACATAATAATCCCTAGAATTCCATTTGAGGTCAACCACTTAATTCCGCCAATCACTTCAATACAAAAAATTATTTTGATCTAATTTTTGGCAAGATATATCGTCCTTAAAATCTAATATTGGAATTTAAATAATATACATACTGATGTTTAGATGATGGAAGTAAATTTTTATATTATGATAATTTTTAGTAATAAATAAATAAATTACATGTACTAATATATAGTTATATCAAATTTATATAATAAAATTATAAAATAATTAGAGCAATAATTTAAAAAGATAGATAGATAAATTCAATTTATAATAATTCGGTCAAATAATTATTGGCTTAGATCCGCTTCTCCTACTCTATACTAAAATTTTATTATTTCTCTTCTTTCGATATGTGAAGAAATACTATATATAAAACGTCTCTTCTTTATTTACGAGTAAAAAGAATGGGCGGAGGGAAAGCATTTACAACATTAATTGCTCACTCAATTGATTAATCGTTATAATAACTAATTAAAGTAAATATGGTTGACTCAGGTGTGAATATGATGACTAGTATATTAATGAGTGTTTCCTGAAACAAACTTATTATTTTGCAAACCGACTCTCTTTTAAAGACAATGAACAACTATATATGACATTATTGTACCAATGCATGTCTAGAATGTACAAAATATTATGGCCAACCTAACTCTAATGTAGATTGACTAAACCTCTTAAAACAAGTTTTTAAATACTTTTCAAGTTTTTTCAAGGATTAATACATTCTTTTGATTCAAAATTAATTAAAAAAATTTACAAAATATTTTTGATGCATCGAGAAGGTTTTTTTTTTAACTCAACTAAATTGCCTCTTAATTATGAAAGATTTATAAATTATGCATGTACTATAACATATTCATATAATATTGAGTCTTTAGACTATTGTAATAAGGATAAAAATGTAATAGTTTGTCATACATAAAATACCTTCACTCTTTCTTAATATTGATCTACTTGACTTGAATTCCTTTAAAACTATATTAATTATATTTGGTGTTTTACTTTACTCATTTAGATCCTTTGGCATTTTGCATAAATCTTTAACAAATTAACTTAATATCATCACCAAAGATTAAAAAATATTAGAAGTGACATATTTTATTATTATCATAACTATAAGTCAAGATCTTATTTAGTCCAACAATATCTATTCCCATCATAATTCAAAATTGTGAAGTGTATTTTTTAATTTTATCTTAGAAAATTAGTTTTGTTATATGTATTAATAAGGGTAAGCGACGTACACTTTTCCTTAGTTTAAATTTTTTTATAAAACTCTTGGTTTTTAAAATTCTTGAAAAAGTTCCTTTCAGTTTTTAGTTTTTCAAAAAAAAAAAACTCTTCTTTTAGACATCGGTATAAAAATAACTACAAAATACCTACAGTATGAATGTCAAACATAAACTTATTAAATAATGTGTATGTGAAGATTCAATATATCTCTTAAACTCAAACTGACTTAATTAAATTCAACTCAAACTAATAATTTATTATAATTATCTATTATTAAAAAATCAACTGGTTTTGCCTGTTTAACCGTAAAAATCTTGAATCGTCTGACTCTCTAGTTTATTTTTTAAATTTTCGGTTCGATTTACTTTAATAACTCTTGTTGTAAAAAATTTATCAATTTATTAATTAATTGGTTAATTTTTTAAATTAATAAGTTTTTTAAACTATAATTAATTAATTAATTTTCATTTAACAATTTTTAATTAAACTTCAAATTCTTCGATAGGTAAGGACAATCTTTTTAATCATATTTTAAATTCTTAAATTTTATTAAAATTTTAACTAATTTTATGATAATATGATATCGGTTGTACCTTTTAAACCTTAAACCTCTAGTCTTACTAGTTTAATTTTCAGTTTGGCTTTAAAACATTAATGATTATCTTAAATTATTAATTTCAGTTAAATTTAATTAGTTTGAGTCAAGAGATGAGTTGAATTACTATATTAGTAATATTTGATTAGTTCATGCTTGAAATTAATACGTCTTATGTTTCATTGTTATTTTTTAATCTAAATTTAAAATAAAGGCTTTTGTGAAAGACTAAAACTAAAAGAAGTTTCTTTCGAGAATTTTAAAGATTAGGAAATTTTTTAAAGATTTCTTAAATTACAGTGGATGTATATGCCTTTTATTCGTATTAATTATCTCTTTAGATTAGAAGTATTTCTACAATCAAATAAACTAAAAGTTTGTTTGTTTTTATTTTTATTTTTGCGTTTAAATTTAATTAAAAAATCTATTTCTTTGAGTTTTTGGTTTTGGTTTCTTTTCTTGATTTTGATTTATCTAGTTTTCAAAAACTATGAAAACCACAAAAAGTAATTTTTGATTTTTGTATTTAAAATTTTCATAATCTGAATTTATTATCAACTAAATAATTGTTATCTAACACACACACACACACACACACACACACACACACACCCACCCACACACACACGCACACGCACACGCACACGCACACGCACACGCACACGCACACACACGCACGCACGCACGCACGCACACCCGCTCACACACGCGCACGCGCGCGCGCGCGCGCGCGCACACACGTGTATATACATTTTTGTTCATCTATTCTGTGATCGAAACGAGGGTGGATACATGTTACATGTTACACCACGATTTTGAATCAGAAAAGAGATTTCAAAAAATGGTAGATCTATTCACTCTATCAATAACCGAGCCAGATCTGGTGTATCATAAGGGATTTGTCTTTTTTATTGATTCCTACGGATTGGAGGCGAGGAGGGATTCGAACCGTCGACACCAAGGTTTGTAGTCACGTACTCTAATCCTCTAAGTTACAGGCCTCACTCTGTCTCCATTGGATCTATTCCCAGGAGTACCCTAAAAAAGGAACCTTTCCTTTTCCCAATCATTTCGAGTTAAGAAGATGCGAAGTAGGTGTGATCCGTTGGACATAGATCTATTTTTTTTCTTTTTTGCTTCCTTAAAATGGGTTTTTATCATTCTTGGAATATCAAGATACCACTATGTCAGGATATCTTATCTGTTTCTCCTAGGTGGTCTACGAGCTGCTGCTCAATCTATTAGTTATGAAATACCCTTAACTCTCTGTTTATTATCCATAGCTCTACGTGTGAGTCATTAAAATATAAGCTTTTACCTATTTTTTTCAACTTAGAACGATAAAATAAAAGAAGTCGAAATGAGTTTAATAGGGTATCTTCATTTTTTTATTCACTTGGTGATAATTTAGTTGGTAAATTAACGCCTCAAATGGCAAAAGAATCGTCGTATGCCCCGGAGGACAGATTATTATGAGCCATACGTGGCATTCAGGTATCTACTTCAAAGGAAACTTGTCTAAAGCCACCTATAGGTAGTTAGGGCTGAGTTATTGATGTGAGATGGGTCCAGAAAAAGGGTGGTTCTAGTTATAATCCAAAAACGATTCGTGTATATATTTTACAGAAACGGACATCAAAGTAGGTGATAAAGTTGCTGGAAGACATGGAATAAAGGCATCATTTCAAAAACAATGTAAAATATCAAAATATAATTAAAAAAATCAATTAAAAGAGATCCTTTAATTCCAATTAGGAATTCACTTGGCCCCTTAGGAGCAGCCTTTCCAATTGAAAATTTTTCTTCATTTTACTATTTAATAACTCTTAATCAGATTTTGGTAACTATATATATATATATATATATATAATATCCATGAATTGGGATCCTAATGCATAAAGATACAAATGTTCTAATGGGAGCAAGAATATATATAGATAATATCCATAAATTGGGATCCTAATGCATATAGATACAAATGTTCTAATGGAAGCAAGAATTTCTAGGAACATTTCATTTCTAAGCAGAAGAGCCATTTTCTTTTTCCTTCATAGAGGAAATAAGGTAATTAGGCGGTATACTATATATATTCCCATATTAGAACTTCTTTTAATGATCTATGCATTTTCTTATTATTTCCAATTGGACGATCCATTAATTCAATTAACAAAGGATTATAAATGGATCCAATTTTTTATTTTCACTGGAGATTGGATATCAATTTTTATTTTCTTATATCAAAAAATTTTCGATTCAAATTCAAATCCAAGAATCCTTCATGAATTCATAGTCAATAGTTAATGGTTCCAATTTGCCCTAGGATTTTTGCTTTTGTCACTAAAAATTCATATTTGCGTTTTCATTTCAATAGATTCCAATTTTTATCTTTTAATTCAAACAGAAATAGCCTTTGAATTCCTTTTTTTTAATTTTATTTTTAAGAAACAGGGATTCTCTATGATATTGAAAGGTGAATCTTAATTTATATAAGTTAATAACTTGGATTTATGATAATTTATAAAAAAACATATGCTTGTGACAAGGAGGATACGTCACAGAAAATCTCTGAATTTTTATTAATAACATAAATATTAAGTGATTTTTTGATAATCGAAAAAAAATCGCTTAGATTTTGATTTGTTTTATCAATTCTTTTGAAATTTTCTTTATTATTGGAAATGTATTTATTAATAATTTTTATTATTGATTTAAGAAAAAGTTGTGTATTGATACGCGGAATTGTGATGGTACCTAAAAAGATATCTAAAAATGTTGAATTGACTCGTACTAGTCTCTACTGGGGGTTATTACTCATTTTAGAGTACTCATTTGGGTAAGCTGTTGTGGTGTAATGGGTTGAATGATATATATATATATATATATATATGTATGTATGGCTTCATGAGTCTATGTGTCTATATTGATCCTGCTCATGGATTAACGAAAATGTGCAAAAGTTCTATTTGCCTCTGTCATTTTATGAGTTTCTTCCTTTTTGCGTCTGGCATCGCCACTCCCCTTGGCGGCATCCCTTAATTCGGAACTGAATTTGAAAGTCATATTTTGACCCAGACGTTTTTGAGATGCCTCTAATAACTAACGAATGGCAAGTGCTTTTCCTTGTGTGAATCCTAGGGAACTTGATGAGTCAATCCGCCTACACGTCTTGCTTTTATTACTATATCGAGAGTTACTCCACGTACTGCTTAACGTAAAACAGTAAAACAGGTGGATAAGGTATGAATCCATCTTATACATAATTTAAATGTGAAAATCTATCCTCTAAAAAAAGGAAATAGTGAATGAATTGATCGTAAATTATTATATTTTACTATTTCTGACCTGTCTAAAGAAGATACTAATTGAAGGGAAAATGAAATTTCCACAATGATAGCAAACCCCTCTGATATAATTTGAGAATACAATTTCTTGTTATACCTAAGAAATTGATTTTGCTTGGAATTCTTTCCAGAAAAAAGAAAATGATTCTGTTGATATAGTCGAGCGATTAAACGTTTTACAATTAGTAAACTAGATTGTTTGTTATAATCTCCATTTTCCAACAAAATGGATGTATTTAAACCGTGATCATGAACAAGTATATAAATATACTCCCGAAAGATAAATGGGTATAGGAAGTCATTTTTTCGAGATCTATCTAGTTCAATTTGATATTTCTCCATTTTCATTTTAAGTTAGATTAGATTGAAGCAAAGATCGAGACTTATTGGAGTTATCTTGTTGGAGTTATTAATATTAATATTAAAAAATAGTTATAAAAATGATACATAGTTACATATATATGTATATGTATATATATATATATATATATATATAACTGTAAAGTCTATCTGGAGTCCTTGAAAAAGAAGCAGGCATCAGATACCCCGACTCCTTCAGGTATGTTTATCATTGAGGTTAATACTGTTTCTGATCATAACATATGGGTATTAGATACTAAATGTGGCTCACACATATGTAATGATATGCAGGGCCTCAGGGATAGTAGATAGCTTATAAAGGGAGAACTGGACTTGCACGTGGGTAATGGAGCAAGAGTTGCTGCATTAGCCGTAGACACTTATTTTTTGTCACTCCTCAGTGGGCTTGTAATTAACCTGGATGGTTGTTATTTTGTACCTGTTTTAACAAAGAACATATTGTCTGTCTTTTGTTTAAATAAAGCTGGTTTCCATTTGAATTTCAATAGCAATGGTTTTTCTATTAGTTTAAATGGAATGCTTTATGATACTGGTACATTATGCAATGGAATCTATATATTAGATATGTCGCATCCAATTATGAATGTCAATGACACGAAAAGACAAACGAGATAATTTAAAATCAACTTACTTATGGCATTGTCGCCTTGGCCATATAAATGAGAGACGCATAGCTAAGCTCCACAATAGTGATATTTTAGGGTCATTTGATTATGAATCATATGACATGTTTGAATTTTGTTTATCAGGCAAGATGACCAAGTTACCCTTTAAGGGAAATGGTGAACGAGCAACTGGAGTATTAGACCTAATACATTCAAATATATGTGATCCAATGTCCATCCATGCCAGAAGTGGTTTTCTCTACTTCATTACCTTTATCGATGATTATTCTTGATAAGGGTATCTGTATCTGATGAGATACAAATCTGATGCATTTGAAAAGTTCAAACAATTCAAAAATGAAGTAGAAAACCAACTTGGGATAGGTATGGGGAATACTTAGACTAATAATTTTTAGATTATCTCAGAGATAATGAGATTTTACCTCAATGGACTCCACTTTACACACCCTAACATAATGGTGTGGCCGAAAGGAGAAACCGAACCTTGTTGGACATGGTACGGTCGATGATGGGCTTTGCAAATTTAGTAAAATCCTTTTGGGGGTATGCACTCGAGACAGCTGTTTATTTGTTAAACAGAGTTCCATCAAAGACAGTTGATGTTACTCTATATGAGACGTGGACTAACAAAAAATCTTATCTTCCTCATTTGAAAGTTTGGGGCTATCTGGCTTATGTGAATCGGATACAGTCAGATAAGCTCAATTCACATACATGTTCATAAGATATATATATATATATATATATATATATATATATAGGAATTCATGGCATTTACATAAATCAACCATTCATATAATAACCATGTATCTTGTGTGTAGTTTTCTTCGTTCTTTGATTTTCTACTCGTCGGGTTGTCGCAAATCACAACGACCAAAACAGACCGTCTCCAACGGTATCCACGCAGAGATCAGAGAAACTAGCCGAATCAAACTCTTTGATCCGGAAATGGCTAGAACAAAGACAAGAGAACTAACTCTCTTTGTTTTATGGAGAGCAACGTGAAGGAGAGGAAGAAGATGATAAAGCTCAGGAGAATTACTTGAAAGATTGTTTCTAAACTTGTTAAAAACATTTATCTCACAATCATCATCCTTCCTTTCTAGCTTTTTATTTTTTGTCTTTTAGTGTTTTGTCTTTTACCATTTAAAGACAATAATGCAACTTATGAAAGAAGACTCTCATCTTCCACGTTGCACACACCCCTTTATATATATATATATGCTGATGTGGTCCAGTCACACTGGGGTCGGTCCTACTGGGTTCCGTGTGTAGAAAAATACCAGAGACCTATTTCAGCAATATCGATGTCGCGATCTCATCGGGACATATCCCGATCTCATCGGGATCCATTTAGTTCTATTGTTCTCTATATAATTAATCTCTATCCAAAAACTTCATAAATCTTCCAAGTCACTCTTATACGTGTGACCCATTAGGTTTTCGGTTATGTTGGTCACTTGGATTAACACTTAATTCAAACAAGTCATGAGCAGCGTCTAGCAACACATCATGACTCCTAATTGGCCAAAAAGCAAGTGGTTTGACGAATAGACTCGTGCTCATCACGAACCATCTCACGAACCCTCCCAAAGACAACTATTGTGCAATTCGTCTTTTCACCATACTATACCACCTTGCTTATGAGTATGGGCAAAGTATCAACTCTCACTAGACTGACTACATCAAATCTAGTCCAAGTGATATCAGTTCTCGTCTTGGGACTCATTACTATATATGTCAATGAAGACATTCTTCATGACACATGTACTCCGGCCAGTGATTTCCAAGTAATGACCTCGATAAGAGGTCGTAGGTATCATCCTCTTCTATTACAGAAGTGGTGAATCCTCTATTGGTTACTCAATTACCTTCGAATACTTCAAGTTGTACCTAATCATTACCCTATGAGCAACCTTTGCAAGGAAACAAGGAATGAAGTCCAAGCACAGAATCAGTATCCAAGATATCCTTAAGTATCTTAAGTTTAAGGATACTTGCACCATTGCTATGATGAGATTATCACTGACATTAGAATAGGACATCCATGTGATGATCTCATGGTAGGTCATCCAACGTACTTACTACCTCTAGTAAGCATCCACATCTCAATTCTAAACATTTCATGTTTACAGTTTTTGAGATCCACAGCTTGATCAAATCAAGGAGTTTGATATGTGCTAGTCTATCCAGATTAATAATATCCAGTCTCATTAATCCTATGACTAGGGAATTTAGATACTAACATAATTGCATATGGAAATCTCAGTAGTATATATAAAACAATATAAAACAATCATCGCCTTAATGGTCGCTGAATCTGGGTAGCAAAACAATATTCGTGACATTTTTTAAAAATCGTCACAAAAAGATTTTGGATGCACAATATATTTTTCGGTAAAACATATAGCTAACTAAAACCAAAAATATCATACATATGAATTTGCGACATATATGTTTCGTAGATAAAAGTTTTTACCTACGTAACTGTAGTCGTAGGTAATAATTTTTACCGACCATATGGGGATAATTTTTGTCATTCATCACCAAATGTTGATCTTTCTGTGACGCTTTTATAATTAGTAGCTAAAGGCTTAGTTTTAATGATGATTTTTAAAATCGTCACAATATGGTCATTTTTAGCAACGATTTTTGGAACGTCGCAAAAAAAACATAGCTAAATGCATGTCTACTTTGTTATAGTGGTTGTTTGATGGAATTTTATTTTTCTATCATATTTTCAACATTTTGTTTCTTGTTTTTACTTTTTGTTTCTTTTCTAAAGAAAAACAAAATTATGTTTGGTCATTAATTCAATGTAATTATATATTTATTACCAATAATAATAATTACATATTAGATAAAGTTCAAAGATAAATTATTTTGAAATTAATTAATTAAAAATTTTAAATCTCTTTGATAAATTATTAGTAAAAGATTATAATATTTAATAAATAATATAATAATTAAATATTTACTTATAAAATAATATTTATTTTAATTATCAAAACAAATTTAATTTATATATTTGAAGATATTTTAAACTTAACTTATATTTATTAATGATTATTAAATTAAATTAATTTTATTTTTAAAATTAATATTTAATTCAATTATAAAACTAAATTATTCATAATTTTATTTAGAATTAAATACATAATAGTAAATTAAATTTTTTGTAATTAGTATTAGTACCAAATTTAGTTGATAGTAAATTAGATTGTCAAGAAAATTATAAACAAAAATAAAATATTCTTTATAGTTTTCAAATTTATGAAAATTGGAAAAAAAATTAAAATTAAAAACAGAAGTAAATAACTTAAATGAAAAAAGAAAATAGAAATAGAAATAAACTGACTATAAGGTTTTGCTTGTAACACTAGCGTATGGAAAAATATGGAAAGCATCACTCGAAGGACGTGGATGCATTACTTGTACCTTTTGATTTGAACTTGTTGGCCCACATGAACTTTCGATTCTCCCACGTTTATTAATATAATAATACTAGCAGAATAATACTGCGCATATGCGCAGTAGTTATGCCCTGTGAATTAAATAATAAAATGATGATGATATTAATAGTAATAATAATCATGAGTATCGAAAAAGTCTATCAAACATTAGAATAATTTTTGATTAGAATATTTCTTAAATTACGACGGTTTCAAAATATTGAAATTGTTCCGAGACGTTTTTTAGTATATATGATTTCATATGGTTTTACTTTCAGTTGTTCTTGCGTCTCAATTTCGCTATCGGTGGTCGATCTATTAAGATATACGAAAATGGAGCGGCGACAGAAGTAAGACGAAGTTTTAAGACGACAAAAGTAAGACGAAGTTGTAAGACGATAGCAGTAAAACGGATGCG
>JAOQMQ010000196.1:10823487-10846940 GCA_027563845.1 Erythroxylum subrotundum
GGTTTTATGATCATGGAAGGAGAGGTGCAACTGTCCGACAAGTCAGGTTAGCTACATCGGGATATTTGAAATTCTTTCTCTTTTGGATTTTGAAGGCTATCTTCTGAATTCTAAACAGGATTATTGACTGTGCAGTAATGTTGTGGCTGCTACAGATTTAACTCTCCTGGCCCTGGCAGGAATTGGTCTACGCCAGCGAAAGGTAGGGTCAGATTCGACAAACTAACATTATTATACTCTCCTGTGCTTGTTCTCTCACTCATTCTGAATATGGCCCCTCCATCATAAGTCCCTGCATTTTACAGCCATTGCTACCAATTCAAGTTAATGCATTCTGCTCTCTGGTAAATTATGTATATAGAATTGAGGGAGTTTCATGAATGAGAAAGAACAAAGCATCTGGTAGATTTCAGTTTGAAGCAGTGACGTTGATTAGGTCTAACTTTGGTCAATATTGATCTGAATTCCAGTTGTTTTGAGTAGTGAAAATCATCTCTGTCTTATAAAGGCTGCGTAAATTCCTAACTGTTGCCAACGAATTGTATATGAATCAGAAACTGGGCTTTGCATCTTGTAAGCGTATCTCAGGTGCTACAGAAGGAATCAATGTCCTTATTGAGAAGAAGAATCTTGATGGGAAGTGGGCATATGGTTTGTCATGCGTTGAATACACTGAGTTTGACAAATTTGGAATTCCTAGTGGACATGTTTCTTCTCACAGGTATGTGTTAGACTTGAATATCATTTTCTTGATGATTTTCATGGTTATCCCAGGTTTCTAAGTTGTTATGTATACTTTTGGAGTTTGGATAACTAACCACGTTAGTTGGAGACCAACATGCAATACATCTTTCCCAAATGGTAGCTATTGTTGGTATTTTTGTTTAATATGCCTGAAATGGGAAGTGGGAACACTTTTTCCATCACTGTAATGCATTGTGTCGGGGAAACAGAAATTTAGTGGTTTGCTTAATCAACATTGATTTTTTTCTTGAAAAATATGCAGTTTTGTGGGCTTTGTAAATCATCATTCCTTTTTTTCCCCCTTTTAGTTAGTAATAGTTACCACATCTTGTTTTGGTAGGGTTGCTCTCAATTTTGCTTCAACTTCTAGGTAATGAATTGAAAGATACATGTATGAATTTCACTTTTCTTGTTAAGTTTGCAGTCAGAGTTTCCTGCAAATACGAACATTCTTTATGTGGATTTACATGCTGTGGAGGAAGTTGCATCAAGTGATAATGAAAAATGTTTACCAGGAATGGTACTTAATGCAAAGAAGCCAATTTCATATGTGGACCACTTTGGGAATTGTTACAGGTACCTTCTTTTCTTAAAAACTGTTGCTCATTTTCATATGATGACTGTTATAATTCCTATCTACCTAATGTTGTGGTGAATCCTCATTAGAGTTAATTAGCTGCATCTTCTGCAAATCTCCATAAGTATGCCATTTATGGGGGTTTCTCTTGTTCTGGATATTGGTCTTGTTACTATTATTCCTTGTAGCTAATGTAGTATGCCTACAAATAGTTGCTTGATGGGGGCATAGTTCCAATATTATGGACAATATACTTCTCTATTGGTCATCTTACTTCTTGGCTCTAATAGAAAATAATATTATTATGCTGCCATGGCACTAAACCAATTGCTTATTGTCTTTTCATTTCAGTGTCTCTGGTGGTCGGCTAGAGTGTACAATGCAAAATATTGCGGATAGTTTCTTAAATACCTATTTATCCAGATGTTACCAGGGTGTGGAAGGTATAATAATTCTTGCTATATTCTCTCGGGCAGCAGATTGCCAGTTAGGAGTTTTATTTGGCTTCACTTTTTCTTAGCTGTTTCACTTATCTTCTTCGTAACAGTACGTGTTGGCAACCTATTGGCAGATGAGATAGATACTTTTATTGTGTATAATGAGCGAAGAAAGGTTACATCTTCTGCTAAGAGAAAGAGAAGACATTCAGACAGTTCATTGCATCAGGTTATACTTTTCTATCAAATTGCCTTTTGAGATTATTTTAATTTTTTAATTTTTGCAACAGTTTTATGTGATCCTTATATTCATTCAAATGCAAAGCCTTTGAGAATACTTCATGGTTAATATCTTTCTCCATTTCTGAGTACTTATATCATATATATTTATTAGGATTTGTCAAGTGCTAGATTCATATTTAGTCTGGTTACAGTAGATGTGATCTAAATGACTTGATCTTTCATTTATCTGCAGACACCAGATGGGTCATTGTTAGATATCTTAAGGAATGCCTATGATCTTCTTTCCCGTTGTGACATTGAGCTTCCTGAGGTATCTTTTTGAATCTTCTTTTGTATCAAGCCCATATCTGTATCTACTTGGTTGTACCTCATTTGTAGACTTCACTTGTCAATTGTCATGTAATTCTGTACAATCTGCATGGCGATTTATGGTTTTCCTTTTGAATTTTACAGATTGAGGATAATGCGAAATATGCCGACTCTGGACCACCATACCTAATCCTCCTCCATCCTGCTCTTGGCCCACTTTGGGAGATTACTAGACAAAAAGTAAGCACATTAAATTCGTGGTTTCATTATTTATTAATGTTTGTTCCCTTTGATATTAATTGTGGTAGTAATTGGCACCATATAGAGCTCTATATAATATTGATTCATGCGCTAAATAACTATACGAAGCATGTTATTTTGCAAGCTTTTGATCAACTGGTGTTCCATTACTTCAAAGCAAAATTCCATGCATTTATTGTAACGGAATTCGATTCTCTTCTGTGCCTTTAGAAATCTGTATTCCTCATTGTGATTTTCTTTTCTATTTTCTCAGTTTAGTGGAGGATCAATATCCAAGAGGTCTGAGTTACAGATTGAGGTAGCCGAATTCTTGTGGCGGAATGTTCAGGTATATGACCGTTTACCTTTGAGCATGAAAGCTACTTTCACTATGCTAACTGAAATTTCTGATCCAGCTGGAGGGTAGCTTGATTGTTGTTGCTGAAAATGTTATGGGTGCAACCAGGAATGGTTCTAATGGTGAACCCATATTACGTTATGGGCAGAGGTAAAGTCTTGCTTTGTTTTTTCTTGAATTATGATAAGTGCTTACAGGGTTACCGATGTCTTTCATTCCTGATCAGGTGTGGTAGATGTAAACTGCAAAATGTCAGAGTTCTGAATGAAGGGATTGAATGGAGTTGTGGAGAGAATAGATACTGGAAGCATGATGTGCAAAGATTTGAGGCACTTAAAATTATACTTAATGGAAATGCTGAATTTGAGGCCGAGAATGTCACAATAGAGGTTTGATTAATATGTGAAGCCATTGTATCCATTCTATATGTTGCCTGCTGTTTGAGTATAATAGAAAGCAAATTACTTGAGCACCATGAATTTGAGCATGCAAAATTATTAGGAACTCCACAAAATGTCTTGCATTTAATTCAATGTGAAAATTAATTTATTAGTTACTATTTGCTCAAATTTATGTGAAACCATGAACGCAAAATTTAGCATCCACGCATCAGTGGTGGGTAAAATGGAACTAAGATGTTGGGGCATAACTTAATTGAAATGATGCTTTCAGGATTCAGTTGTGCTAATTTATGGACTCCTTATCTTCTAAATCGTCCAAAATTTACTTTTATCTTCGGTATCATGTCAGAAGAGTCATTTGGTTGTTTCTCTTTCTGTTTGGGCAGGGAAATCATAATTTTGAAGTTCCGGACGGATACAAAATGAAGATCACATCAGGGGAATCAGGTTGCCACTGTATATGCACATATCTTGTAGGAATAATTATTCAATGTCTCTCAGAAGTCATGGTGTTGACTGAATATTACACTTATAGAACCATAAAATCAATGTACAAATTCCGTATGCACGTTCATGCCTAAACTGCTTTTTCTTTGTTAATTCATAACTCCAGATTTTAGCAGTATAATCGGACAGGATAATATGGAAATCCTTCTCGATGAAAGTAATTTGTATTCATGGTTAATGATTCTGGTGCGGTGCAGGTCTCAAGGTCCAGCTCAATCACATAGAACCCATTATGATGGATAGTGGAAGCTGGTACTGGAACTACAAGATCAAAGGGACACACATTGTGTTGGAACTAGTGGAGCTGTGAAGTAAAATCATCCTTAAACCGCGCCATATGTGAATGATAAAATAGTTCACAAAGGCCTAAAGAGCTCAACTTTTTCATAGTTGTTGATTGGTTTAACATAAGTTAAGCCATCAAATCCAGTATAGTAATATGTTGTATTAGCTTTATATTACCTGTACGGTCCGTCTAGTTCTTTAAAGCTTTTACTTTTCCACCCCACCCCCCCTTTGTTGAAGCTGCTGTATATATAACTCCAATGCAATGCAATGTAAGGTTTCATATTATCTTTCCATGCCCATTTTATTAACACAAATGCAGAAACAGTGTAAGGTTAGGGGATTCTCATCTGCTACAAAAGTTTGGGAAAGTGGGGT
This sequence comes from Erythroxylum subrotundum, assembly GCA_027563845.1. Classification (NCBI taxonomy): domain Eukaryota; kingdom Viridiplantae; phylum Streptophyta; class Magnoliopsida; order Malpighiales; family Erythroxylaceae; genus Erythroxylum; species Erythroxylum subrotundum. The sequence continues at coordinate 10,827,967 of JAOQMQ010000196.1, forward strand.
GAGGTGAGTATTTGTTTTCAGGTGCTCATTATAAGTTGAAGCGGTTGAATTTTAAAAAAATATATATTCAAGAAAGGGCAAAGTAGGTTCTTATGCAGAGTTCTTAAATATAACTGTAAAACTTGCATTAAAAAAAATATACCACGGTATGATTTGTATAAACTCCACAGATCTACACTTCGCCCGGCAGATCATTTTCATCCAACAGGATTGTGCGATTGAGAGCAACACCTATTAAGTAGTCTTAGCAATGCATCAGCTTTTCTTTTGGTTTTCAAAGACCCATCAGTTGACAAGCTTTGAAGAGAAGGAATGCTACGAGGATTCAAAAGCAAACGCTTCGTAACCTCCTCTCCTCCATCTCTACACAGCCCCAACAGAAGGGTTATTGAGTTCTCTTTCCCTTTGGCAGATCCGAATCTTAAAAGATCAACGAGAAGTGACACCAAAATCCTACTTTCCCTGATCTCCTCTAGCCCTTCAGAGCAACCCAAAAGTATAGCCAAAACTGCCAGGGAATCGTCTGTAATGCCTGCCTTGTCATCCATTAACAGTTGGATGAGCAGAGGGACTGCTCCAGCTAGCACAATATGAGCCTTGTTAGCATTGTGGACCGCTAGATTAAACAGTGCACTTGCAGCGTCTCTTTTTCCCAGAGTCGTGCCTTCTCTGAGAAGCAAAACCAAAGCTGGGATTGCTCTGGGATGACATCCAATGCTAACCTTGCATTCCTTTATCATGGACATGCTAAAGATTGCAGCAGCTGCATTTTCTCTGGCCTCCATGGTTTTACCTGATTCCAGAACTGTTATTATTCTGTCGATGGCTCCTGCTGCCATTATTAAAACTTTGTTGTTCTCTAAAATGGAAAGGTTGAGCAAGGCAGTGACAGCATTTTCTTGTATACTTGCGTCATTAGAACACAGTAATGTTACCAGAAAAGGTATAGCTCCTGCCTCAGCGATTATACTACGATTGCCCATACCAGTTTTTGCTAATAGCCTCAGCTCATAAGCTGCCTGTCTCTGAATTTCTGGGGACCCCATTGCAAGCTTGCCCACCAAAAATTCAGCTGTCATCTTAACAACGTCTATGGCGTCTTTCGTGGCAGAGATGTGATCTATTGCCTTTTCATTTGATTTACTCGTGCTAGTGCTTGAAGAAGGTGAGTGTTCCAATAAAGGGATTTTATTATCTTCACACCATTGATTCACTAGGCTCTTAAGGGCATAATTTGGTATCAAGGCCATGTGGATTAGTTTTTGTCCGCTCTTAGGACAAGTGTGATGGCCTGAGTTGATCCATTGTGCAATCGAATTTCGATCGTAAGTGTGCCCAGAGGCTACTATTACCGGGTCTCTCATTAAGTCGAGAGAAATCGGGCAGCGAAACTCATCAGGAATGCTTGGAAGTAATGATTGAGAAGATGATGAAATGTCTTGATTTCGACTCACAGACGCATATACAGACTCCTGCTTCAGGCCTTGTTTGTTTTTCTCAGTTTCTTCATCACCGAAAATCGTTGACTTGGAGTAGGTAACGAGAGATATGAGATTGTTTATATTGGAAATCACAATTAGTCCTCCTTTGCCAGCCTGCTCTTGCGCTTCCGACTGTAGCTTTGAAACTTCTTCATCGTAATCTATTTGACTGCTCAAACCAATGCTGCTCAAAACGCCTTTGACTTTGATGAAGTCAATGAAGCCCTTGCTCCTGTTCTTCTTCTCATTGTTGTGAGACATTAGTTGCAGAAGCTCTTCTCTTCTTCGAAGCTCACGAGGGTCAATAAACAAATTTACCCTCTTCGCTTGTTTGCGAAGCAGTTCAACTTGCTCTCTCGTATCTGCAGTTAAGTTGAGCAAACTTAGAGGTAGAATATCAAGTGCTCTGCCCATCTCCTTCACTAACGAGCAGAATTGGTTTGACACGATTTCTGTCTGTATCAGACCCCATGAACAGCTTCGATCTTTGCATTCTTGAATCAAAAATTTGACTCTTCTGATCACAGCAAAGAGCTCGGTGAGGCACAGTATGCAAGATGGAGGAAGAGGAGTTTCTGTCTCTTGAATGTCTTCAAATAAAGAGGACAAAAGTCTAACCCTCCTTATCATTGTTGAAATGTTCCTAAACTGCACAAAAGGAAGCTTTTCCATTGCGGAAACTTCATTGGAAATATGAATGAGAGATTCCAACAAAGACCCAGATGGTAAAAGCCCTGAGTGGATCATGACAAGAGGAAGAGCAACATCCATAGTCTCTTCGTTCTCTGAATGAGTTAGTTTCTGTTCTTCATTGCTAATATCAAGTCAAGTTTTTGTTAGAGCTTGCGTTGGGAGTTGGGAGGGTGCTGTCCTCGTTGTTTTTTCCTCTCAAAATAAATTATTAATTAGACCATCTGCACTGCATGGATTTATTTGACTGTTTCCATCTGCATAGTTGGCATAAGGGACAAGCCAAATTGGAAGAAGATTGAGGAGTTCGTGAGAAGTTGCCACTTGGAGGAATTTCAGGCTTCACTGGTGTCAGTTGATACAGCCAAGGCACTCTAAATCATATTTAAAATCTGGTTATTGTATATCTCCTTATTAGGTAACATTAATTTTTACATCATACAATATCTTCCAAAACCGTTTTTATTAAAATAACAAATGTAGAGAAGAAGATTAAAATAGGGATATACCCTGAATCTCCTCATCAGTTTGGCTCACGTCATTGACGAGAATTCAGAGTTTGGTTCTTGGATTATATGTAGCACCAATTGGACTCATTGTTTTTCCTATAATCTCCGCTGCTCATTAAACAACTCCTATGCCAGATGCGATCCGAATGCTTGGGAATAACATGTTCGACAAAATACTCCGACTTGAAAATTCTACCGCTGCTTGCTTAGACATTAGCTTGCATTTTTTATATTTATTCTCTAAACGTTAAACTTTTCAAATCAGAAAAATAATTTAAGGGTTAACACTTAACTCCTTTAATCCCTACCGTTAGCTTCCTTAATGTAGATCGCCACATAAGCCAGGTCCATTTATGTTAACTTACATGTCTTTAATAAATAAATAGTTATATTTTTAATTATATATAAAAAAATTTAAAATAAGAATAAAATTAATTGATCATTCATTGATGAATGTGAGAAACAAATGTAAAATTTTAATTTATTAAATAATTTACTTATTATAATCCTACAAGTTCTCTAAAGAAAATGAAATAACTAGTATCACAGTTCACATCAGCAAAGTTTTATAGAAAATTAAAAAGTTTCATTAATTTAATGTAATGAATAGTACTTTATAATGTATAGTATAGAGGTTGAAGGATTTGCAACAAACCTACACCACTACCATTGATCCGTAATGAGCAAAAAAATATTTAAACTAAAATAGGCTCACATATTACAGGGAGGACAGTTGTCCTATACATTACTATCTTTTTGAGAGGTGTTAATTTTTGGGGCAAAACCCAACAATCCTTCTTACAATTTACTTCATTAAAGTGCTTGAAAGGGGCCAACATGGCAATTAAGAGGGTAGTTGTTTACTTTTAGTGCAGCGGCTAGTTTTGCATATGAATCTCCAATCAAGGGATGCTCAATGGATTAGGAGTTAAGGACGCTTCATGGAAGCTAGGATTTCTCAGCTATTAAGACTTCTAAAAGCAAGTAGCTCCCAACTCCATTATCTAATTTCTATTAATAAGCTTTCCTCCTACTATTGAAACTGCCCTGAGTTTTAGCCCAGTCCCTTATTTGTTAGGCATTTTTTTTGTGATACCCAACTTACCCTCATCTTTAGGCTTACAAAATTTATCCTATTTTACCATGTCCATTGCCTTTCTTTACTTTCTTCCTCTCTAAAGGAAAGCTCTCGTGGTTCTTTCAAGTGTTTTGACAACCCATTTTGTGAGTGCTACGTGGATTGTCGAATATATGTGAAGGAGATTTAGGATAACTTTTATCAATAGGATTTTTCTTGCATAAGATAAGTCTTTATTGGTCTAGTGGCTAAGCTTATTTTGCACTTCTCTACCAAAAAAAGGCACTCCCTGTACCTTAGTCTTCTTATAGAGACCGGCAGTCCCAAATAAGTGAATGAAGGTTGTATAACTTGGAAGCTTGATACCTTTGAATGCCATTCAACTTCTCCCATTAACTTAATGAAAGAATTAGATGGCTTTTTTCTATGGTTCACCTCAAGGCCTGAGAGCTTTTTGAAAATCTTCGAATAAGAGATAATGGTGTAAATGGACCTATAATTAGCCATATAAAAAAACTAGGAGATCATCAACAAAAAATAAGTTAGTATGTCATATTTCCTTACATTTACTATGAAATTCAAAACATGGGCTTATGGAGATGCTGAAGCTTAATAATCTTGAGAAAGCTTCCATGTAGAAGATAAAGAGATATGGGGAAAAGGAATCCCCCAACCTCAATCCTTTGTTACCCTTAAGAAGTTTAGCATGTTTTTTATTAAATAGGACAGTGAAAAAAGTGGTAGTGATGTACTCCTTGATCTAGGTCCATTATTGATATGGAAACTTAAAAAATTGGAGTAACTATATGATGCAATACTAGCTTATGGTGTCAAATGCCTTATTGAAATCTATTTCAAAGCACAATTGTTAGGTGCTCTTTTCCTTGCATAGTCCTTACATAGTTCCTGCGCTAACAATATATTGTCTCTTATAACTTACCTTCAGGAAGCCTCTTGTGAGTCTTTGATAAGAAAGTGAAGGGCTCGTTTCAATCTATTGGTCAGTATCTTAGAAATAGCTTTGTAGATGAAGTTATAGTATGATATTGGCCTATAATGAGTTAAAAAGATCAGATCTTGCTTCTTAGGAGCCAAATAACGGTGTGTTTTTATTGAATTCTTTAGGCATCCTTCCATTGGTGAAGAAATTCTGAATTGCATCAAGTACCATACGTCTAATCATTAGTCGAGCTTTGTGAAAGAAAAACCCATTGAAACCATCTAGGCTAGGGGCCTTGTGTAGATCTAATTCAAAGATGATCTTTTCAATCTCCCAAGTAGATACTGAACAGCATAGGGAGCTTTTCATCTCTTCACTAATAGTTTTAATTATAAAAGGCCTAAGAATAGGGAGGGAGGATCTACTATAAGTTTGTGTCCCAACCAGTCGACTAAAATAATTAAAGGCTTCTTCCTTAAGATCGTGCTGCATAGTTATTATAGTAATATCAACTTTGGTAAGGGAGGAAATTATGTTTGTTATTGTCCTATTTTTAAAATATCTATAAAAAAATATATTCTTATCACCATTTTGATGCTAGTTAATACGAGCCCTTTGTCTTAATATAGAACTTTAAATCTCTCAAGATCTAGTATCTCCTTAGTGCCACCTCCTCAACTTCTTTTAGAAAAGGATCATAAGGGAGTTAGTTTAAAAGGGTTTAGGCTTGGATCATTCTTGTCTTAGCGTCTTCAATGTTCCCCTTAGAATGGTTTTGTTTGATTTCATTAAGATTTTTCATTTCTTTCTTGAGAAGAGTCAGTTTATTGGCATATATAAACATTTTAGTCCTCTAATCTCCTCCTGCACACACTTGACTATTGCTTTAGTAAAGCCCTTTTCATCCATTAGGAAGTTGTTGAATTTGAAAGAAAACTTCTTGATATTGATGTTATCTAATAGCTAGATTATTACTGGGCTGTAGTATGAAATTCCTAGGGCTTCAAAGACAACGTGCTAGTAGGAAATTCGTCCATCTAGTCCTTATTTATTAGTGCTTGGTCCAATTTTTTCTTGAGCAATGTTCTTTGATTTGTTTTTTATCCTTCCATCATTAGGTCTGCTATACCTAAGCTTTGTACATAATCCTTAAAGTTTGAGTTATACAATATTTAATCAGTTTTACCCTCTATCTCATCCCTTTGAAGCATACTATTAAAATTACCTATTATCAACCATAGTCTTTGCATAGTATTGTGTATGCTACTAAGTTTCTCCCATAATTTTTTCCTTTAGAAAATAAAATTTGAGGTATACACAATGGTTACATATATATTATCATTACACTGGAATGTTGTCACCTCAAGATGCATTATCTAGTCATTTGAATCAGCTAAGTGAATCTTTATGTTCGGATAGTCTAAAGTCTCGACAATATTCAATTCAAGCAGAGAGTGCTTCGAGAGGATCGAGGAGCTTGGGGCTTTGACCGCATGCCTGTTGAAGCAGCATATCAAATTTTCCTTTATACTTTACTTAGATCATTTGTTTTCAGGGTCACTCTAATGCAAATGTGGGCAAAACCAATGTGTCTCCTTTTTATTGTTACTTCATCCATACATAGGGGCCTTCCTATCTAACTTGCTAGTGATCTTAGCCATTTGGTAGTCTAATACTCTAAAGGAATATTATATATATTCGCCCATAGTGGTATATTTTCATATGCGACCCTATCTAACTTGATACCAGGCTTCTATACTTAAAGGAAGAGTCACAGGTTGATTATATGTCATGAAACCGAATCAACTATATTCCTTACTTCTTTAGCACTTTGGAATTCGAATAAGATTTGATTTTCCTCTAAGATTATAACTTCTTGCAACCTTTTACCTTCCCATATTGTGTGTCCTCATTTATTGATTACTTGGGAAGGAGGTTTGTGGTCTAGGAAAAAGCCAAAAATTATAGTATTCCAAGCTTTTGCCCCTTCTTTTATAACTTCAATATCAGGTGCTATGATTTTACTCATTTTTTAATTACCGGGAGGACATTATTGTAGGTAATTTTATGAAGAATCCCTTACTACTTTTCTCTAATTCATCTGTGTTGGACATGGGGTAGAGTCTTCCTGGGGCTTGTCGTTGACCTTTGTGCTTCTTTTCTTAGCTTAGTGGAGGAAGATGGATAAGATGAAGGAAGGGGTAGAAATTTCAAAGCTGAATTAACCTCAATAAAAAGGCATTGCACCATAGCCTGACATTATCTCAAAATAGAAAAAGCTAGCTAAAAAGGATGATTTGTTTGAAAAGCTACTAAAGTGAGAAAAAGAATAAGGTAAGAGGGTAAAGCTATAAGACAAGGACTAAAATGCCCTTAAAAAGGTAGGGGACTAGAGTGGTTGGAATAAGCAAAATGAGATTTGTAAATGAGAGAAAGAAGGAAAGAAAGAGGGATAAAGAAGGAGTAAATAGATGAGAGAAGGAAAGTGTAAGAAGAGTTTAAGGCAAAGGAAGATTGTTAAGGTGTCTATGGAGATACCTTAACAAATTATCGAAGTAAGGAGAGTAAAGAAGCATGGTCCTGTGAGCTTAATTGAAGTTTTCTTTAAGATGAAATGTTGCTCTTACTCGTATTAGCAAAGTTAATCGTAAGAGATGACACTGATATATATTTATAATAAATTGAAATTTTTGTTACGTAATTGATACTTTGTATACTTTTACTTAATATTGGAAATTGAGTAATGTTTTGAATTTAAAATATATTTTAACTTAAATTTATTAAATAAAAAACCATATGATAAATTTTCAATTTAAAAATGAAAAATATTTGTAAAAGAACTATACATAAAAATATGATTATTCTTAAAGTATTTTTTATTCAAATTATCAATACCAATCATGTAAAACATTATTATATGCAAAAAGATATAATTTACTATTTTGTGATATATAAATAGTATATTAAAAATAAGGTAAAAACATGACAGTGAAAATATAAAAGAAATATACTTTTTTCCTTTAATATTGAAAATTAGTTATCAAAGAAAGAAAAAACAAAATCAATTTCTCATAAAAGTTAATATTATTTATAATATGTCCAAATATTTAAAACAAATATCTATCATAACAAATTAAAGTTGGGTCCTTGGTTAAGGATGGAACAAAAGTTATGAAATACAAAAATGGAAAACAAGATCAAAATGTTAAGAAATGAAAAAAAAAATCATAGGTAAAAAAGTAATAAAATAATTTAGCAAAATTTAGAACTTTTTAAAAAATATCAAATATTTAAAACAAATTCGTATATTATTATCCATCAAATATTTCATTTTAATTTTCATTAGGAAAACAACAATTTGTGTAGTGAGAGACTGAGAATGCAAAAGTTGAACATCCATTCCAATCCTTTGAACGTATGAATCTTCAGTCGCTTATGCCCAACACATTTCTTTTCATATAAACGAAAACTGCGAAAATCAACTAAAAGCAAATCCACTACATCTAGGTCAAACACCACTTTCTGTGCGCGTGTTTGTTTTCGTCTATTTAACTCTGGGGCTTATGGTAAGATGACAGAATGAGTATACATTTTTAGCCATTTTTTGAAATCAATAGGACAAAATGGATATTGGGTCTTGAAGAAGAGGGAGAAACATTGAAGCATTATATGCACTTCTTGCACTCTTCTCTAGTCTCCTCCGCCACCAAATGTTAGATTTTCTTACTTGATAGAGAACATCTCTCATTTGCAACTCACTTTAGAAAAATCAATATTTTAAAAACCGGATCGAAAGTTAAAATGGAAAGACAAGAGATCTAAGACTTAAAATATTCAACTAGTATTAGATCGCCATAAAATCGGCTAAAGGTTAAATAAAAATAAAATTTTAAAATATGATTGAAATATATTGTCCTTATCTATAGAAGAATTTGAAGTTTAATTGAAAAAAGTGATTGTTAAATGAGAAATAATTAATTTATTTTAGATTATAAAAACTTATTATTTACGAAAATTAGTTGGTTAATTAATAAATTGATCAATTTTTAACAACAAAAGTCATTAAAGTAAATCAAACTGAAAAATTAAAAACTGAACAGAAACAATGAATTGTTCAAAATTTTTACGGTTTATTGAAGTTTTCAATCATTGAGAAAAACTCGTTTTAATTGATAATTGATAGTCGTTAATAGTCACTACTTCTTATGTAGAATAAAATAATATTGAATATATAATTAATTTTGTGAATAAGAGAATTAGTTAGAATTTCAATAATAGGATTAACATGTAAAATAATTGGGTGACTTGTGGGAAATTAAATAAAAGAAATAGATTAGTAGAAAAATCAACAAAACAAAAGGAAGGTAATAAAATAGAAAAAATAGAAAAAAGAAACACTATAGTGAATATAGCCAAAAATATATATTATAAGTTGTTCCCATAAAATATTAAATCTGAAAAGAAAAATTCAAAATATCTATAATTTTATTCACTAAAAACTCACTCCAATTTGAAGAAAATTAAGAGGTCCAATCTTGAGTTTAACAACTCTTTTTAATAAAATTAATGAATTCTTTTTAAAAAATCAAAATATGAGCATCTTTATTAACCCTTTAATTACATACCATTCGATAAACTTGTGTAAAACCTTTCCTTTACGTTACTATATTTTAATTGGATTATCGATTTTTTTGTAAGTTTCTTACTATAATTATTTTTTATTGTCTCATCTTTTTCTTAAGTTGCATTATTAGTTCATATTCACCTTAATCCATTTATTATCTTCAAAATTGAAGTACACAGTACTAACAAGCTTAATTACATTACATATCTCTAATTATACTATCTAAATGTGAGCTGAATAAAGGTTTTTAGTAAAGTATTATTTTGAGTTCGTGAGATATACAAACATGGTTATGGTGATATAGTAAAACCGCAGAAATAAGAAAAAAAAGCCTAAAATGTATATTCAAATTTATGTATTGAACACAGGAATATTCAACATTTGAGGTTTTAGGTAGCAAGTACTACATAAACTCTCAATGTAGTATACATAAGTCTTCAACATGGTGTGTACCATTCACTAAACAGAAGTATCCCCATAATATACCAAAAATATAATTCAAATACACAACAAATACAATCATGTTATACCAAAATACCATCTTGTTATACAAAAATACTACCACAATATACAAATAATACCATCGTCTTTAGTTAATACTGTAAAGATTATTAGTTCATATTGCAAATACCGTAACCTTGTAAAAAAATATCACCACCTTATACAAAAAATATCATCACTCTTTACAAAAAATACCACCATTTTATAAAAATAATATCATAGTATAAAAAGTACCTTTATTTAAGATTGTAAATACTATCCATTCATATTGCAAATACGACATTTATATAAAAATATTTTAGGGATGTCAAAAGGGGCCAGGGCCAGGGCTAGCCCGAATTTAGCCCGGATTGAAAGGACCACAGGCCAAGGTCGGGCCGACCATGGTTAGTCCGGGCGGGCCACGGGCTAAGGTCGGGCAGGTCATGGGTCATCTTGGCCCAGCCTGTAGCTCGATCATTTTGTCAAAAATGACTTGACGGTTTTCTTAAAAGAAATATGACAAGTCGGGTTGGCCCAGCTCGGCCGTGGCCTTTCGAGCCGTCTTGGCCCAACACGTAGCCCGCCCATTTTGTCAAAAACGACGGTTTTCTTAAAAAAAATATGGTAGGCCGGGTTGGCCCGTCAGGCCACGAACCATCGTAGCTGGGGGTCGGGCAGGGCCAGGAGTAGCCCGGGCCTAAGCCGACCTATTAACGTCTCTAAAATATCTCTTCCCCATATAAAATATATCACCACCCTTTATAAAAGATATCACTGCTCTATATAAAAATACTACATTTATAAATAAAAAACAATACCTTTAGTCAATACTGTAAGTACTACCTGTTTATATTGAAAATACTACAATCCTATATAAAATATACCACCACCCTATATAAATAATACCATTATTTTTTAAAAAAAATATTGATAATATGAACAAAAAATACCATCACTTTTATACAAAAAATACTTGTACCTAATACTATAAATACTACTAAAATATTATAGAAACTACAATCTTATACAAAAATACTACCACACTTCTTAGAAAACACAACCTTTATACTAAAAAAATTTACTCAATATTATAAATGCTATTAGTTAATATTGCAAATACTATAAACCTATACAAAAATTCCACCGCATTTCAACTTAAGTGAAATCCAATAATATAAAACCTCAAAATTTGGGAAATCAGGGTTTGAAATCCTAAAACCTCGTAACCAAAAATGAGATTTGACAATGATATCCCTGCTAATTCTTAGGCAATTCCTCTTACATTTGCTCTCACACATCTATAATTCTCTTGATAGTTAAGTGCATTAAATCCATTAAAATAGAATCAACTTACAAATTAGATGATATTTTTGTTATTAGAGGTGATATTATTTGTTATTAGAGGTTTTCTAAATTCACTTAGTTTAAATTTCTCTCCAGTAGGTGAATGGTATTAAAGGCATCAAGCTTCTTACTTTTTTCCTTATACCCACAAAATTTAGACTTAGTTTAAGATATTGACATCTAATATCGAAGAGAAAAAAAGGAGAACGGATAACTTAATTGTGAAATGTATGTATGGTGATGAAAAAGAACATGAGAAAGAAAGTAAATAGATTTTATAACTTTGATTTAATTATTTTAATTTTGCATTTAACAAATTTGTCAATTATAGATAATGATTCTTAAATTGGATATAAGTTTCTCATCCAACCTTTGACGTAAATGATTCAAGATGTTATAGAAAGATTAGGAAGAGATGTGAACCTTTTATGTTTTTTTATTTCTTTTAGAAAAAGTGAAGACCATGGTCTGAGATCCCTTATCTTTCTTTAGGAAAATAAATATGACAATTTGGAATAATTTTATTAAATTATGCCTAATTTTCACATTCGATCTTCGATGGAGATGATTTAAGATGCTATAAAAAGCTTAAGAAGAGATCTAAAGTTTTGATCTTTTGAGGTTCTTGAGAAAACGTGAATAACTCAAGCTAGGAATTTGTTCAGATAATTTGGATAATACTTTTTAAATCGAGCATAAAATATTCATTTAACCTCTGATGGAGATTATTTAAGATGATATAGAAATATTAGGATAAGACAAAAAAAATAATTTTTTAGAAAAAGTGAAATACACTATACAGGACCTTATATCTCAGTTGGAATTTGTGTTGCAAGTTCCCCTTCCTAAAATATCATACATCTAAGCTCTATTAGCACCCTTATTGCTCCTTTTGACTTGTCTTCACTATAGTTTTAAATGAAACTACTAACATGTTCAACTTTGGGTCCTCTTGCAATTCCATGATTTTGTCGTCCATAAGGATCCTCAATGTTAGTGTACACCAATCAAAATCAATATGATGCACTGCGACCAACCATTTGAATTCGAGAATCATGTAGGAGTTATTATTATCAAAAGCCAAGAAATCTTTGACAATAGTGACCTCTTGCATTTTCAATATTATCCCTCAATAAATGATCTTATGGGGAACTAAAATTCTAGTGTCCATCACTACCCCACAACTAGCCATTTTTGTAATCAAAATATGGAGTTTTTTTTATACCAATTCTTCTCTCATAAAATTATGTATAGCTCTGTATTTGATTAAGACTCTCTTATCCCCTTATTTCCCTTTTGAGTTTCATTGATAGGAAAAGTCAGATCAATAATAAAGTTTAGAGATAGTTATACTTCACAAATTTAGACTGGAGCTTCAAAACCCCGAACCTCATCTTCCTTGGACATCTCCCCTTCTCCTTCATCATCTAAGATAGACAACATTTTTAATTCTCTTCCTTTACATTGATGCCTAATGTGATTTTTTTTATCACATTTAAAATAGAACTCTTTCCCTTTTTTACTTGCATCTCAACTACTATCATACGTCAGAAGTATGTTTAGATTGAGTTTCGTTGTTTTTAGGTTTTGGGTTATGGATTTAGTATTGTTTTAGGCTCCAATGATTGAGGTCCAAGTACTATATTTGTTGCAATTATAAGTAGTAGTATGGTTATAAGTTTTCTTAGAATTTTTGGTGGAATTAGAACCTTGGACTAGTTTGAGGACTTGGTTTCCTTCTTCAATCCTCTCAACAACTTCCATCACTTATATTGGCCCATTATAATTCATCTTCAACAATTATCCCTTTACTTTCTTTTCAACCCTATTGATAAAAATGGCTACTAGTGTATCGTCATCCAAATGCTTCGATATAATTATCAATGATTCCAAGTCTTGCTGATATTTAACCACGAAAGAAGTTTTTCACAATAATAGAAGGCTTTGTTATTGTTTGTTTGGGCAAACTTTGCCATAGAAGTTGTTTTTTGAGCTCCTCCCAAATCATACTACTAGTTTTCCCCCATTATAACTAGGCCAATACCGCCTCTTAAAGATGGTTTTTCTGCTTCAGTCAGGCAATTCACAACGAAATAATGCTCTACAAAGTAGACCGAAGATGTTGGACTCATAGGTTGGCATCTCTAACTTCTTACCATGATAGGTATCAAATACCGTAGTGTGGGCAGTCGTTCCTTCCATCAGATGAGTACCCTCTCTTCTTAGAGTCTCAATCAAACCCAACATAACCTTAGCACCGCTTGACTCAACTATGCTATTCTTTGTCGAGAAAGAGCTCTTTGTTGGGGCATTTAACACTTAATCAAGTTTATAATTTAAAGAAGACATAATTGAATCTAAATAGGGTTTTTGATGCCTGATAATTTCTGCTCCATACTTTCCACCTGAGATTCTATCCTCATTGTCGACATTCTATAAAGACCAAGCAAATCGACTCTCTAATACCAAAAATGATGGAAACCCAATGGAATGGTAACTTCAAAAAGAAAAAAAAAAGAGAAAATGGAAATATCTAATAATGAAAAGTGATGTTGTTACTAATGATGATGAAATTAAAAGAAATAAATAGAGAATGACAGTTTTTGGGAGATATCTCTAAAAGAAATAAATAGAGAATGACAGTTTTTGGGAGATATCTCTATCACAATACCAAAATAAGATTCATTATATATCTTCATCCTCTCTCCTTTACACCTAATCTATTCACCACATCTAACAAAATCCTAACAACATTAACACTTCATCATTCTAGAAACATAGTAGCAGACTGTTGGAAATTCAAAAATGGAGTCATCTCATATCAGAAAGAGACATATGAATAAAGTAAGTTATATACAAAAATAGGACTCATAACACAGTATTTTAAGGTTTTAGGTTGAGATATGATATCATAGTTATATATGTGCTCATTTGTATTTGGTCTAATTTCTCTCTAGACTTCCTTAAAACCTTTCATTGGTATCAAATCCAAGTTGGCAAAGTCTGATGAATAGAGGTTCATGGATTTGAATTAGAGTGACTCAAATGACTTCACATGAGTTATGAGTTGAGGGGGAGCGAGTCCGATATGGATAAATCCATTTGTTAGGGAGAGATGTTAGAAATTAATAAATGGAGTCATCCCACATTGGAAAGAGATTCTCCCCGAGCTGCCTCAAAACTCTTCATTGACAAAATAATAAAAATAGTAACTCTAGTGACAACTAAATATAAAGATTCAAAGAGACTTTGATACCAAATTTCAAAAACTAAAAATAAGAATAATTATATTATTTTCTGTATATTTATATGATATACATAAGGTAAAGAAAATAATCAAAGAGAACAAATTAGAGGACATAATTTAGGGAACTATCAAAGTAATAATTAATATCGTAAATCAAGAGTTTAGAATATTCTCTTTCCATGCTAGAAATCCCTCGTATTTTATATCTACATTTGAAGCTCAGATGAACGGTACCGCCGGTTTTCTATACATGTGATGTCTGCTGTAAACAATTTAACTCCAGTGCCATAGAATGATCAGACAATTAAAATCTACACAACGATTTGCGACAATTTGTTACATTGATTAACAAAAAAAGATGCTTCTGAAGCTGTAATCTGGAAAAAGGAAAGAGAACTTAAAGCCTAGAGTCCTGAAAGAAGTTACTTCAGTATTTTCCTTCTTTGTAAATAAGGCCAATATCCTTTAGAGGTGTACACTTTTTTCTTGTGAATTTTCTTTTCTTCAACCCTCAAATTGCAATGAAATATACCATCTACCTTGACGAAACATCATGTCTCATCTGAAATCACCAATACATGTAATGTTGCCCCTTCCATCTTCAATTATTCTGCCCCTCCCCACTTCTAATATTGAAATGAATCACATAGTAAAATGAAGCAAAAATCAAAACTTCCCACTTATTTATTTCCCTCGGTAAGTTCTTTTTAAACTTTCCAGTACTCCCCTTACTGTTGAGCCTAATTTGGTAGAACATAGGTAAAACTATCATATACCTCGGACCCTGGTCTTTTATGAAACTCGGACACCAAATGTTTTTAATGGCCCTTGCAGGTCTAGAAACGATGATTTAAACCCCCGAGACTGATAGGATGGAAGAGCCTTGGACAGTTTCTCATTTTCTTTAGCCTTTTCGCTGGCCTATTTAATTACCACCGACAGGAAGGGTAGGACATCACATAGTACACGCGATAGCAAACCATGACTACTCGTGAGCCTCGTTCAAGCTCTTCATGCGCAGCTTGCAAGTTCTTGAAGAGAAGATGTACTCCGAATTGCATATTCGCCCCATATTTTCGTGCCGATGAACGAAAGAAGTTTGCGAAAGTCCACAAGGTGTTCGGTGCAAGCAACGTAAGCAAAATCCTCACTGAAGTGCCTGAACTGCAACGCCAAGATACGGTGAATTCGCTGGCATATGAGGCTGAGACAAGGCTCAGAGACCCTGTCTACGGCTGCATTGGAGATATAGCTTTGTTGCAGAGAAGGATGGTTGAGCTCCAAGTTGATCTCGCTTTTGCTAGAGCTCGTCTCGCGCGGTATACTGCTAATTCTCCCTCGAACATCTTTAATGATCATGTTGGGATCAAGCACTTGAATGAATTTCCAGCTTGTGGTGGGTTTATTGACAGTTTCTCCCAGAATACATCGGAGCTTGCCCATGATGGGCCTGTTAATGATTTTACTCATTTCCCGTTTATATTTTGATCACTGAATGTGCCTCTCACTTTCTTCATTGTGATGCTGCTCACAAGTATTTGATTACAGTTGATGTTCTAATCATAAGTCGAGAATGCCATACTCAGCACTCAATAAGTGAGATTAGAAATTAAACCAAGTGTTTGCACCTCCTTCAAGTGTAGTTCTTATTTGAATTTTTATATATAAATATTGCATGTACGATCCGTAATATAAGTTATCAATTGTCTAAATCAAACTTGTTGCCAATAAAAGGCTAGCTATACCAGACTTTAAGTCGAAATTCAGGCATATCTGACAACCTCATCCATTCCAAGATAGCAGTCTCAGTTAATATGAGGTCGTATTCTCCCAGTCTACTTCTTTACCAATCGTATAAATAGTTAAAAGTATCGGTCGTGCCAGTAGAGTTGACGACTATCTCTGTGTAAGTTTCAAGTAAAAGCTAAAAATTGGAGACGCATCATTGTCATTGCACGTCAAAATGGAATTTGCATAGAGTAATCCCTCAACGAACAGAGTATTGGCTAATGAATAATGACGTTCTTGTGCAATGAGAATCCGAAGAATTGCGCTGGGCCTCGCAAGGCAAATCCCAGTTTCTTCACCCAACAAGTATCCCAAAATGCCAGACTAGTATAGCTCGCAATTTCAGATCATCAAGTACATATTACATCCACACAAAATAATGCTACAGAATCTTCAAGCAAAACAGCATCCAACTCAACATGGGAAACTCCAGACCATTGAACCATGCAAAGATCCACAAGCATGCTTATCAAGTTTACCAATACGGTTCTCATTCTCTTGGTCCTAATGCAACAAGAAGGCCACTACTAGTCATGCTGGGATAGAAAGGTTGCAATGCTCACTTGCCAAGTAATACCCACTTACACCCTACACCAGCATATCAAAATTCAAATACATGTCTACCTGAACAATGCAAAAGATCAAACACAAGCATATCCCTAATGCAAAATCTTTAAACATTTCAAGAAACCAAGACCATAATAATAAGGGTGGCAATAAATTAAGGCCGTTGCAGGTTTTATTCAGGCACAACCCACATTGGCTGCCAATTGCCAAGCGAAGTCCTTATACACTTTACATAGGTTATAGGAGTCAACCCTGAGCTAAGCCAAAACTCCAAATCTGTCCGGATCAACTGAGGTTGAGCAGAGTCCGCTCGGTATTATCCCTATATTTAACTACTTTTTATTTCGAATGAATGACACAAAAGTTGCTAAATTCCTACTTTGTAAAGAAAGATAAACAAGTCAAAGATGCATGTCTCCTGTTTCTGCAATAAATAGGGTGGAGATAGGTATTTAGAAATTTAGGATTGTATCTAGAGATTAACTAAAGCTGATAGAGAAGTTTATTCGACTAAGAATTCCAAATAAGTATCCAGAAATTTACGACTAAGGGCAATAACTTGAATGCAAAGAACCTAAATTTGATATGTATTTTTGTAGGTTTGCATGAAATGGACTTATTACGGGTTTAATTGTTAGAGATAATCCTAATGACTAAGTCTAAGCCTATTATCATGCCTACAATCAAGCAAACTGATTTGCTAAATATCTCATAGGACATTACAATTGTTAATATTGTAAATATTATCTTTATCTAAAATAGTGTAAATTAGTTGCATAGGATAGAATTTCTCATAGCCTTGTATATATGTATTACTGTATCTCATTCACCAAAGAATTTACACAAAAATTAATCTTCTTAACTTCATATTAATTTCAATTGTTGGTTTTGAAACTGAAACTTTTCTTAGAATAATAGTAAGACCAAAAAATAGAAAGACATAAAGATGGGTAGACTGAGCAAAATCCAGGAAGAAAGAATGGCATGGATAAAATCAATTCAATTGTCTATGACACATACCAGCTCTCTTATCCACTATTTTGGGTTAATGAGCAAACTATTAACCCTACCCACAATTCATTACTTCGAAGAATCTAATAATAGAAATCAATGACCCAAGTCGGTGATTTAGCTGAAGCAAAAGCCAACTTGGCTGGCTTCCTCTGAAACTTCAACTCCAACCCCAGATCCTTAGGCTATGTTTAGTTAGATGGTTATTAATGGAATAGAATGTAATGTAATATTATTCTATCGTTTTGGAGGAGAGCTTATAATGTAATAGAATGGAATAGAATGGAAGGGAAGAGGAGCGTTTCACATTACATCTCATTCCATCCTAAACAATAAAAATAAGTTACCTCCAATTTGGGAGGTTGAGGATATAATGTAAAATGATAAATAACATTTCACTATATTGCATTATGAACCCTTCTTTCAATCAATATTTCACTATATTACATTATGAATCCTTTCATCCTTCCCAAACAACAATTTTCTAATATTACTTCTATTTACATTCTTTTTCATTATAAATTATTTCATTCTATTTCATTCCATTAAAAAACTTACGTCCAACCAAACATAGCCTTAGCCAACTCCATTCTCTACTATTGCAAGTATAAACTAATCCATGTGTTAATGCTTTGACGGTAAAATGCGAAAATTTTCTCTCAATTTGTATTTGTAGCCAAATCCCTTCTCTCCATTTCCTTCAACAGAAACTCAGCTTCCTCATGCCTGTTATGTTTTAAAACCCTTGTCACTAATATCACAAAATTCTAAGCGTCCAATTTCTTGTCTCTCCCAGCTTGTATCATCATAAACTTCATAACCTGTGCATAATAACCTAACTTAACCAATGCCCTAGCATGTGTACAGTACAACACCCGTAATCTATCTTCCATCCTCCTAAGCATCACCGGAGCGCCCTCTACTTTCCTAACCCTATACCCACCCAATACTAGTGCATCATACATACACGTGAAAACCCCGTATCCTCTATACTCTCCAAAACTTTACTAGCAATCGTTAAATCGCAACGATGACAATACATCGTTAACAAAAAGTTATAAGCTAATAGGTCAGGCAAAATGTCTAACGATTTCATCTTCTCTATCACGCGTCACTCGTCATTGAGCTCCTTTTCCCTCAAGATAGAAATTAGTATAGGGTGAAAAGTAGACGCGCTTAACCCATAATTGTCACGCGCCATCACTTCCACGA
>JAOQMQ010000196.1:10861948-10873342 GCA_027563845.1 Erythroxylum subrotundum
CGAGCCATGCAATGCATGTGAACCCTACAACCCAAGCTATAGCTGTCTTGTTTCACCTTAGTACTTTTGCTCCTCCAAATAAATAACAAAGCGCATCTATACACAACTTTATTGTCCTCTTTTAACTTATACGACTTGAACTTGCAATAATTGAATTAGCATTTTGACATTTCTTACGAGGCATATTTCAAAATGAAAAAGAAAAGACGAAAGAATTAAATGCTGACGTTAATTAGGAGATGCTATATACTGTATACACCAATTTGATGTATCGGTGTCTTTTATTTCAACAAGTACCAGTCTGCGCCTTAATCGCTCTTTACCGCACATTTTCCTCAAATTCATGTACCCTGCGGATCTGTAGACAAATTCTCATACTGTACATATAATTAAATAAATGCTCAGAATTTTTCTATCTATAGGTTTATTGTGGGGCTGAAATTTTAGGATCCTGTTTTATTTTATTTTTTGTTTACTTTCTAGTTTTGATAATAATTAAATATCCTATAATTTTAGAAATTAATTAATTTTATGTTAATTTCTTTTACACTATTTATTAATAAATGCTAATATAATTAAATAAGTAGAATTTATTTATTTTAATATATATTTAAATTATTAAACAAAATTTTGAAATTTATGTATTTAAAATATATTTAATTAAACAATTTTAAAAATATTTTAAAAATTAAAAATTAATTAAATAACTATAATATATTAGTCATAATTCTTTCTAGTAATTAATGCTAAATAATTTAAAATTTATTTTTAGTAGATGTTAAATTAGATTATGACAACAAATAAAAGTAGAAAATAAGATTTTTATGATTTTATAAGTTATAAACATTAGAAAAAAACTAAAAGCAGAAATTCAAATATTTATTGAATTTAAAAACAAAAAAAAAACTAAAAACAGGAGTAATAACAAACTAATTCTTATTCTTAGTATCTAACCATGTTGTTTATCCAAACCTTTTAAAGGATCGACATGAATTCCGTCTTCTGTGTTTATCGGTTCTTATATATAGTCATCGTATATACAAAATTTGAAATTGTTATGTGGCTTTAGTTTCTTCATATCTTTGGAACAATTAAAGTATTAATCACAAATTAATTAATTTTCCACCATTATGTCTTGGAAGAAAAAAGGTTGAAGTTCATCCGATTACCAGTGCTCCTTGTGGAAACTTTTGAGATTGATTTCAGGATAAAGCCTTAATCAATCAATGATATTTTTTTAAAAAATCAAGTACATGATCACGAAAACACTGTTAAATATATAGTTGATTTCAGACTGGGTCCAGTACTTCTGAGCATCACACTTGCAGACACCTTGCCTCTTTTATGACCATATATATATATATACCAATCCAAATCGATAAAACCAGAAGGGCGATTTTGCTGATACCAACTTTTACTGCATTCAGTTGAAAATGGAATTGAATTAGACAGGTATCAACATCCGGGACCTGATGCCATGTTTCCACAAAAACTATCCAACAAAAAGTAAAAAAGATTTTTAATTAGTGAGATAAAATTAACCTAACAAGACAGAAAGCAAAAGCGAAGCTGTTTAACTTTGTTTCGATATAAATATTTCCATAAAGTAATGCCGGGAGAATCTTGGCACAAATCTTTCACAGTTGGACAGCGAAAGATACACATGTTCTCTTCTCCTGTAAGACCACTGACCACTAGTTAATTATCGTTGCACCCATTTCGTTTCCCTTAAATCGGACCTCATTACAACACTTTCTCTACAACCATAAGACGAGAAGAACAACATAATCAAAGTTATCTATGGCGTATTCAGTGCATGTCAAAGAGGCTATCATGATCAAACCCTCCGACCCAACCCCAAGTCGTTTATTGTCCCTTTCAGCTCTAGATTCACAGCTTTTTTTACGTTTCACCGTAGAGTACCTCTTTGTTTACAAGTCTCGCCCTGGTCTGGACCAAAATATTACAACATCTCGTCTCAAAACCTCGTTAAGTAAGATCATGGTGCCTTATTACCCAATGGCAGGTAGAGTAAGGGCTAAGTCCGGTGGTTCAGGCCTAGAAGTGGTGTGTAAAGCTCAAGGTGCTGTGTTTATTGAGGCTACGTCTGATTGTACGATCAACGACTTTGATAGAGCTCCAACTTACGTGACACAATGGAGGAAACTGCTCTCGTTACCTGTGACAGATGTTCTTAAAGGAGATCCAGTTGTCGTTGTCCAGCTGACGTGGCTCAAAGATGGAGCTGCCACGTTGGGAGTTGGCATCAATCATTGTGTTTGCGATGGAATTGGCGGTGGTGAGTTTCTGAACTCGTTAGCTTCGTTGGCTGCGTTTGAATGTCGAGTAACTGATTTAAAGCCCAAACCCGTTTGGGATCGTCAGCTTCTTGATCCAGTGAAGCCTCCTCGTCCTTACCCCGTTAATCATCAGGAGTTCAACAGAGTTCCAGACCTTGGTGGGTTTATATCTCGCTTCTCTAAAGAGAGATTGATCCCAACTTCAATCAGTTTCGACAAACGTTGTCTGAATGAGTTGAAGAGAGTTGCTTTAAGTTTATCCACGACACAACCCTCTGGGTTGACATTCTCGTCCTTTGAGGTATTATCCGCTCATGTCTGGAGAAGCTGGGCTAGAGCTTTAAACTTACCTCCAAACCAAATGTTAAAACTTCTCTTTAGCATCAACATTAGAAACCGGGTTAAGCCCAGCCTACCAAGTGGATACTACGGCAACGCATTTGTGCTTGGCTGCGCTCAAGCGAGTGTTAAAGATTTGTCAGAGAAAGGCTTGGGGTACGCCTCATTGTTGATAAAGACCGCAAAGGACCGAGTGAACAATGATTACGTGAGATCGGTTGTTCAATCGGTGAGCTTGTCAAGAGCGAGTCCTGACTCGGTTGGGGTTCTAATAATGTCGCAATGGTCAAGACTGGGGTTGGAGATGGTTGACTTTGGGATGGGAAGGCCGGTTCATGTGGGCCCAATTTGCTGCGAGAGGTACTGTTTGATTGTGCCGGTTCATAGTCAGACCGATGCTGTGAAAGTAGTGGTGGCGGTTCCTGCTACTAGTGTTGACAAGTACGAGTGTTTGGTGAAGAGTCCACACATGTGAGGGCCATAGGATTTTGGCTCATTTGCTGACCTTACTTTTTACTATTTTGACTTGCATCGTTTTTGCTCTCCTAATCCAATGAGAACAGATTTGGTCCCTTAACAAAATTCAGTCTCGACCAACATATGAAAAGAAGTAGCCTTTAACATCATATTGTTAACGATTTATGAAAAGTGAGATGAGCGTGATTTTAAATCAACAAAGAGGTGTCTGACTTCATCGCTCTTCTAATTTAAAGCTATTCAATTTATAAAAAAAAACACTAAACGAGGGTATCTCTTCTGCCATCCACCAAAAATCACTGTGATGGGGGCGTACCTTGATATTTGCGAGCGAGATGGCTTACCGACCCATCTATGACTATAAGGTCTAAGTGAGTTGTAGCTAATTAAATTTATGCCCAATAAGACGTGTTCTAATCCACTTTGCTCCAGTTTGAAACAGATAGCCCATTTTTCATGGGCCAGCCATATTCAAACGGGAATACAACCGTTAACCTGCATGCAAGTGAGTGCATAGCGTGTAAAGTAATTGACGCTCCTTTGTTATTCGGTTGAATGATAAGGTGGGCGTCTCCTTCGTGGCAACTAAATGTTGGAAATTCTAGTTTCTCCCAGGCCCGAAAGGCCGAAGGGTGTCATTTCGTTAGATACGTTGACCACTTCAGAACTCGAAATTATTAACTTTTTTTTATGATATTGTTAAATTGGAAATTCTAGTTTCTCCCAGGCCCGAAAGGCCGAAGGGTGTCATTTCGTTAGATACGTTGACCACTTCAGAACTCGAAATTATTAACTTTTTTTTATGATATTGTTAAAATTTTAACTAATTCCCTGTCTGCCAGTACCACAGAAATGTAAATGTGAAAATTTTCCATCATTTATATGAAATTTTATCATTAATTAAGGACTATACTAAATTTTTACTTAACTTCTATTTTTTAAAATAGTGGTTTATATACAAAAATATTATATCTTCACTTAAAAATTTTCAAATATTTAATGATGATTTTATTTTTATATAAATTCTTTTTAGTTATTGTTTTTGGTTGACAAAATCTGATAGTTAATTGCCTTTCTATAATTAACAACTATTAAAAATAATTTTAACTAATTCTAGATTTAAAAACGCTACTTTTGAAAGAGAAATATAAAACAAAACTTTAATTGTTGTCTAATAATTATATTTAAATTTTGACATTAAATTAGTTTCTTATTTTCTATTTAGATTAGGATATCACAGTCAATAATTAAATTTATGACTTAAATTTTAGAATAGAAACAAATTATTTTTATTTTTAAATAGAATATATTTTACGATTTCAGTTAAATGCTAAATTGATGTTTTGATTTATTATTTGCAATTAATTATTATATATAGAAGTAGTCAAAAATCAATTAAACCAACCTAAATTATCTAACCAATTATTTCACGCTTCCTCAAATTTACATAATATATATATATATATATATATATATATTAGAATATTAAATTAACCCTACAATGGAAATGAAGGGAAAAGCGAACACATAGATAAATATAGAGTCTTTCAAATTATATGCGTAATTAATTAAATCACTTATTTGGACTTGATTATATTCCACTAGTTAAAACACTTTCGTAAGAAACCTTTATATTTGCTCACATAAATTTTCTCATATTTGTGTTTTTTTAGATGTTCATCATCAAATATTTCAATTTATCATTATTTCTTACTTATTGATAATGTCAAATTTATTAACTATTCTTTAAAGTTATCAATTGAAAGGTAATAACTTAAACTCATCAGGCTAATATGATGAGTTTAGTTAATAAGATTTTTGCATATTCTCGTACTTGTCCAAGAACAACGTGCGATATTATACAAAGAGAGCTCATAGTCATATATATGTTAGGAATATATGACATCTTGATTAATGAATTAGTCATTGCATAGATTTTGTATGTTATACCCTAAGTTATATCTCGCATTTCATTCTCCTTTAATCACATGTATTTCATCGTGTCACAAATGTATTCAATTCTTTTACTAAGAATCAATAGCCACCTTTAAATAAATAATTTTTCTTATATAAGTTACTAATTAACATAACCTTCATCTATTTTAAATTCTCTTTAATTTAATTTAATTTGCTTTCCTAAAATTATCTCATGAGATCGTATCAAATATAACCTTTGGGTAACATTCTAAAGTAATAAATCTTAAATTTTTAGAACAAATTAGACAAGAGTCATAATTATGAGGTTCATTTAACCTTTAGGATCTAAGGATGTCAATAAGCTGGGCCGGCTCGCACTGACCTATCCTTAATATTTTCTTAAAAAAATAAAAACGATGTCATTTTTGACAAAATGATGTTATTTTTGTCGTTTTGGTTGGGCCACGAGTTGGCCCATGCTCGGCTCAACTTTAGCCCATGGCTTGGTCAACCTAGGCTAAAATTGGGCCGGGTCGGGCCATAATTGACATTTCTATTAGGGTCTTACAAAATGTAAGTTAAGATCTTATAATTTACATTAATCTCTTTTATGGTCATTTTTGCATACATGGTAAGAGTCAAATGCTACGATGCTACGATATTAACTCCTATTAATTTAGAGTGTATGTCTTTTATAAATGCACTACCGTATAGATGTTGCTTCAAACACATTTAATGTTTAACTTGAGTTCACTAATCTACTCTTAACTTCATCTTTTTGAACTCTCATCTGACAAATTAAGACAAATATAGAGACTATATGATCGCTCCAAATCAATTTCCTTTTGACTTATCATCTAAGTCGACGTTTGTGGTTTAGACCACAAATGTTTGAATGAATTAACTGCAATGGACAAGAAGCTTGTGTTCCCCTTTACAAATGGCTTCTATTACATTTTACTAACTAGATAATTTTATAAATAAGTAAATCTACTTGATTTAGTAAATCTACTTGATTTAAATCACCAAAGAAGCCTTCTTTAGCTAATCAACTTATTCGATTTTGATCAATATAACATTGTCTAGCATACCACAAAATTGCATCATTATTGGAATTACTAGATGATGTAAATAAAGAACAACTTGTGTTATTGTTTGAATAAACAAAATCTATAATAATAAAACCATATAAATCTGTGACCATAAAAATTATGTCCAAGATATGAATCCATACCACCGTAGAAATTTACATAAAAACCAAGATTTATTAAAACCAACACAGAGATAAAATTTGTCTAATCTTTGGAGTTTATAACACTTCATATAAAATTAAGGATTGACTACCACTTATGTCTAGTTTACAGGTTTCAATGCCTTGTACAACAGTCCTTGAGTTTTCTCCTACATAAATCCATCGTGCTCTATATAAGATTTTCCATAATTCCACGAAGTCATGTTTATCCTTTGCTACATGGTTGCTTGCTTCTGAATTTGTAATCCACAAAGGATGTGGTTCAATTAGAAAAACAGAATAAGAGCCATTCATAAAACAAGTGTTTGTATAATAAAATTGTACATTTATAGGCTTGCTACAAGTGCGGTCTAACGGGTTCCAATCATTGTTCAGGTGCCACCAAAAATAGTAGAGACGATATTTCTCAAGCCTCGCCACCAGAAAGGCCACTGTTTGAAAAAAAATAACATGGCCAAAGGAGAAGATGGAAACATTTCTGGAGTTGAAGACCTACCAGCTCTCATCAACACTGCTTCATACTAGTACTTCTCCTGCCTATTGAATTCAACATTCCTTAAACCTAGGTTTTTGAGTGTTTTTTTTCGTCAAACCCTAACCCATTGCCACCATCATTTATCCAGAGTTTGGGTAATATGGTTGACAAATTGGAACATGTTTTGGTTGTCTCCACTGCCAATTCTTTTTGTGGATTTTTTTTTGTCTCTGTTGAGTATGTACTGGATATGTCTAGATACTTGGTCTTCGTTTTGTTACAGATGGGATGGGATGGGAACTCAGCAAAGAGTTAAACAAACAATAAATTTGATGAAATATAATATATTGGTCAAACTTGGCAAAGATTAGTACACAAGATATTAATTTGTAAGTCTTACAAAATATAATCTAGGTTAAAAAACAAACTCATTTCATCCATAAACACATCCTTTAAAGACTATAATAGGATGAGAATATAAACAATAACACAATATAATATGCGCACATAATGATATGTGAAAAAGAATATTGATATACTATACTCGTTATCATCACTTGACATTACCAATTTTGTTGAAAAATTTAACACATCAATGAACACAAGATTTTTCAAATCATATGTATCATTAATCAAACCATTCGCAAACTCTTACAAGAAACCTTTATTTTTACTTGCATAAATTATCTCATATTTATGGTTTCCTCATTAAATACTCATTTCATCCATAAACACATCCTTTAAAGACTATAATAGGATGAGAATATAAACAATAACACAATATAATATGCGCACATAATGATATGTGAAAAAGAATATTGATATACTATACTCGTTATCATCACTTGACATTACCAATTTTGTTGAAAAATTTAACACATCAATGAACACAAGATTTTTCAAATCATATGTATCATTAATCAAACCATTCGCAAACTCTTACAAGAAACCTTTATTTTTACTTGCATAAATTATCTCATATTTATGGTTTCCTCATTAAATATTTCAATTAACCATTATTTTTTATTTATAGATAATATAAATTTTGTTAACTTTTCTTTAAAATTTGTTAATTGAAAGGTTATATTTTAAACTCATCAGATATTTTTAACTTTTCTTTCTCTCTTCAATACCCTCTTTCTTTTCTCACTACCAAAAATACCTTCAATACTTCAAGCAGTTTATGAACTAAAAAATCATTTATAAGTACGTTATCTATTCATGTTTCATTCACTTTACAATTTCCAAATATATAGATTCTAGAATTTTTCTGTACTTATTACTTCATTAAATGTTGGTCACCAATCTTCTTTACTAAGAATGATTTCCTTTTAAATTAGTAAAGCAAGTCAATTAGAAATTGCTATGGATGTTATTTTGTATAACATAATTCTAATACAATTGGGTCAGAAATGTTACCCACAACTGTTATTTAGCGTGTTTTGATATTTGGAGGGTGACAAATCGATTGTGAAACTCATACAACAGTCATCAAAGAGAAAATAAAAAATAGATGAAGAAAAGGGAATTTTGTATTTCTAAGTTTTCTTTCTTTTTTTTTTCTTTTAAAAGTTTTTGCAGTTAGGCTTGATACGATGTTTCCAATAATTAATCTCGTTATTTCAACTTTTTTTCTTCTCGTTATTTTAGTAGTTATATTTTGGATCAAATTTATTTATTGCATTGTTTTGTGAGCATATATTGGAACCTAATATGTTTTAACTAATTTTCATTTTCTATCTTTTAGGGTGGGATATACACTATTTCTAGTCATTTATCTCCTATTTCAAAAGATACAATTCTAACTATTTTTTGGTTGATAGGGTCTACTAACTAATTTTTATTATGAATATATTGAAAACCAGAGTCTGTTATGTGTTATATCTGACATTTTGTTGTTTATAACGTCTAGTTACCTTCATTTACTTGTTAATTCTTTCATATCCATATTCCTTCCTCAAGTTTAATTACAACATACTATGCTAAATAAAAATTTCTCTAACTATACATGATTGCTTCAGTACTGATTGGTACTTAAGTTCTCTTATTAATCGGTAAACCTAAAACATTACATACATCATCCATTCTTGTGTTTATGCATCATCAATGAAATGATAATAAATGCCTTTATGCTTAATATAACATTGATATTTGAACGTAGGTAAACAAGATGGATGGTTGGAATGAGATATTGACTATGTTTAACAGTGGGAAGCTTGTCTGTGGGGAAGATGATAAATATATAGGTAGGGATATTGAAAGTATGGGCATTAAAATTGATAGGCTTTGCTATTAGGACCTTAAAAGGATGGTCATTGGATATGTTAAAGGAACCAAAGAAAATAATTTTATGTATAAGGTGACAAATGGTAGTCTTAAAAATGGGTTGATTGAGGTGAGAAAGAGTGATACTTATATGATGTAAATATGTAAGCTCATTGCAGAACACAAGGTGATGATAGAGATCTATATTAATTATAGATCCAATTTGTCACATTTAGAATAAAATGTGAATGTTGAAGTAGGTATTGAATGTTTTGATGTTGATGCTGATATTGAGGTTATTGCTGAGATTCTAGATGATGTCCCCGTCAATGTCACTTAGTCCACTATACCCTTTAAATGAAGATGAAACTAAGCAAAAAGTTGTAAGTGTCAGCGATAGCAAAGTTGATATAGCTAAATATAAAGAGATTGCTTTTTATTTATGTAAGGATTAGAGAGGAGTTTGATTCAAGGTTAGATGATGAAGAGTTTAAATTGTTTAGGAATTTGGTTGATTTATTTAGAAGGGTGAAATTGAAGAAAAAGAATATATATTTCGATGTCTATAATATACAACAACAACAATAATCTAGTAAAAAAATTTTGTTGTGGGAAGGTTTAATAGTATGTAGTCTTACCCCTAACTAGTAGAGAGACTATTTTAGAATGAGCTCGATGTCTGTAATGTATAATAGAAAAAGGAAAACTATAGAAAAAAGTGCAATTGATGATGGAGATAATAATGATGGGAAAGATGTATAAGATGAAAATATGTAAGATTACTCTCTAAGTTAGATGAAAATTGTAATTTTAAAGAAGAAGGTGGTTTAGATGTGAATGAGAGGTTAAGACATAAATCAAAACTTCAAAAATTAAACGCACATAAGAAAACAATTAAGATTAAGCTTAGTATGTTGTTTGATGATTCTAACTAATTCAGGAAAGGACTTCACAAGCTTGTTACTGATGAAAGAAGGGAGTTTATTTTTATGAGGAACACTAAAAAATTTGTGGGAGACAAATGTGTGAGTAGGTACCACAAATGTTGTATATAAACTAATTTGGTAAAATATTTAAATAGATTTTAGGTAAGTATTTTCAATATTCTGGTTATTTTCAATTTAGGCATCATTGGTATTATGGACTGAGTACTCACATATATGTTCGCAAGTAAGGGTTTTCGAGTATAAGCATACATGTAACTTGTTTTTTATAATAAAAGTGTGGGTTCAAAATGGCTTATGAAGAATTACTTTAATGAGCTCTCAGGACCACCTATATTGAAGCTAATAGACTAAAGAAGTTTGTTAAGAAAGACTTGAGAGTCAATATTAGATACAATATTTGTTATAGAGCTATGAAATTAGTGATAAATGAAATGCAAAGAGGTGTGAATTTAGAATATAGAAAGCTTTGGGATTATGAGGAAGAAATTTTAAGGTCAAATCTTGGTGGTAAAGTTGATTTGCTAGTAGAAATGCCATCACTTGGAGATGATTTACACAATCATTTAATAAACTGTATGTATTGTTTTAGGTTCTTAGTTGGCTGTAAAGAGATGATAAGACTAGATAGTTACTTTCTAAAGGATTTTAAAGGTGAGTTATTGACAACAGTAGAAAAAGATGACAATGATAAGATATTGCCTATGGCATGTAGCACCCCACTCCCGCATTGACCTGAACCCGACATCGATGGTGATATCCGAGTCCGTGCCCACCGAGGGTGGTGTGCTAAATACTCAATCGCTCAGAATTCGGTATACTTTTTTTTGAAACACAAACACACATGCGAAAGTCAACAACCAAATGGGGCATAAGCTCTTTTCAATCATACAATGCAATTTACAAAATTCCTATATGGCCATTTGGGCCCTTTCACAAATTTAAAACACTTGAGTCATTTCAAAATACAAATTTATACAAAAGTTGCGGAATATACAATTCAATACAAAATAGAGAAATGCAAGGCAGACGCGAACTGATCTCGACCCCTATCCTTCACTTGAAAGCTGTAGGTATACTCCCGTTGGCCTAACGGGGTATTCTTCTGATCCTGAAAAATATTTACAAATTTTGGGTGAGTTGTGTGAACTCAGCGAGTTACCATCATTGATAGCTCACCCAATCACATAGCACATAATTTACATATCATACTTTATTTCAAATTTCACATTATTTCACATTCAATACATTTAATTATGCATACGATGCATCATAATTCACATTTTTCATTATGCATATGCAGTGTACATGAGACTCTCTTTCTATTTGTTATTTTGTTGTGACCGAATGCCTAAACTGTCCCGTATCCATTGGATACCGGGCTCATTGATAATTGTCCCATATAGGGCTCATTAAACGTTGAGC
>JAOQMQ010000196.1:10922660-10934738 GCA_027563845.1 Erythroxylum subrotundum
CAAAGTACACAACAACAAACTTATTAATGAATGCACGAAGTACATGGTTCATCAATCTCATAAAAGTGCTAGGTGCATTTGTCAAACCAAATGGCATTACCATCCACTCATACAGTCCATGTTAAGTTTTAAATGCAGTTTTCCATTCATCACCTTGGGACATACAAATTTGGTGGTAACTCCCAATCAAATCAATTTTAGTAAAAATCGCAGCACCATTCAATTAATCTAACATGTCATCTAACCTAGGAATGGGATGTCGATACTTTACCGTAATTTTGTTGATTGCTCTGCAGTCCACGAACATCCTCCAACTTCCATCTTTATTTGGCACTAGTATCACAGGAACAGCACATGGACTCATACTCTCCCTGACATGACCTTTAGCTATAAGCTCTTCAACTTGTCTTTGTAATTCCTTAGTCTCTTCAGGGTTACTGCGATATGCTGGCCTATTAGGCAATGAAATTCCAGGCACCAAGTCAATCTGATGCTTAATCCCTCTGATGGGCAGCAAACCTTTTGGAAGTTTCTCTGGAAAAATATCACTATATTCCTGCAAAAGAGATTTAGCAATAGAGGGTAAAGAATCATCAAGGTCAGTGTTTCCCTTTCCCCTCTCACTCTCTCTAATTTTTAAATTCTCACTCTCACTCATTTTTCCCTTTTCCCCATTGTGTTTGTTCAGCTCAACTCTCTTTGCTTTTTCTGACTCCTCTTGTTGTCTAAGCTTCAGCTGATCTTCGTATACTTCTTTAGGAGACAATGGCTTGAAGGTGACAAGTCTTCCATCTTTAGAAAAAGAATAAGTATTTAGATAACCATTACGTGAGATCTTACGGTCATACTCCTAAGGTCGACCCAAAAGTATGTGGCCTATTTGCATCGGAATCATATCACATAAAACCTCATTAGAATACTTGCCAAAAGTTAATGGCACAACCACCTGCTTAGTCACTTTGACCTCGCCACAATCATTCAACCACTGTAGGTTGTACGGCTTTGGGTGTTTCAATAATGACAATCCAAGCTTTTCCACCAAATAAGTGCTAGCAGCATTAGTACAACTACCTCCATCAATAACTAGACTGCATACCTTCCCACCTACATTACGTCTAGTATGAAAAATATTTTCCCGCTGTTCTTTTGGAGCATCATACTTAGCCTGCAAATTTAAAGCTCTCCTTGCAACTAGTAAGTCTCCATACTCTGGATATTCTACATCACTTGTATCTTCCAAAGGAGGCATTTCCGGATCTGTCTCCTCTCTATCTGTTTCAACAACCCCATCATCTTTTATGATCATAGCTCTCTTGTTGGGACATTGAGAAGCTATGCGGCCAAACCCTTAACATCTGAAACACTTAGTTTTGCTATTGCTGGCCACTGGAGTGGTTTCTTTGTTCTTCTAAAAAATTCTACTCTTTTCTTTAGGAGTGGACTTGTCTTCCTTAGATTTTGGCGTAAACCTATCATCTTTGAATTTAGACAAATTCCCCTCTTCACTACTTCTCTTATAGCCTGACTTCTAAGGCGATCCACCACTATTACTAAATTGAGACTGACTAGCTAATTTTTTGTAATTAAGTTATTTCTCCACTTTCATGGCAACACTAACCATATCTTCAATCTTCACATAATGTTGTAGCTCAACTATGTCAGCAATTTCTCTATTCAGCCCACACAAGAATCTAGCCATAGTAGCCTCTCGGTCTTCTACAACATCTGCCCTGATCATAGCCATTTCCATTTCTTTGTGATACTCTTCAACACTTTTAGACCCTTATTTTAAGTTTTAGAGTCTTTGATGCAGTTCCCTGTAATAATGACTAGGAACAAATCTTGCTCTCATGATAGCCTTCATTTCATCCTAAGTTCGGATAGGTCTCTCCATATTTCTTCTTCTGTTAATTTGAACCTGATCCCACCAAACTATGGCATAGTCTGTAAATTCTACAGCTGCTAATTTAACCTTCTTTTATTCTGAATAATGATGAGCGTCAAACACAAGCTCCACCTTTCTATCCCACTCCAAATATTGGTCTAGATTACTTCTACCTTGAAAAGAAGGAATCTTCATTTTTATACTGCTCAGGTTTCTATCAACTTCTTCCCTAGCCCTCGGTTCTCTTCTAGGCATGTCACCTCTTCTTCGACCTCTTTTCGCATACTCCCTAGTTTGATATCTATCCCACTCTTCCATGTTTGTTTCAGTTTCAACATCCTCAAATTTAGGTTGGTTGGTCAGTGATGGTGTTGACCGACCTCGTTTCGAAGCCTCTAAGCGTTCTAACCTCTCTCCATAGCTTTCAAATGCAAGATTCATTCTGGTCATTTGTTCTTATAAAGCCTTTAAAGTTGTGGCTAGGTCTTCTGAATCCCTTTCGTCACCTACCTTAGACATTACAAAGTAACAAGAAAAACAAGTGTAATAATGTTAGTTAAAAAGAAAACCCACTCACTCCCTTACGTGTTTCACTCGAATAGATGATGATTCACTCGTATTTTGCTCTTTGTTTTGGCTTTTTCTTTTAATGTAAATCACTTTTGCCTTTTACCACTCTTGATTCTTTCTCGAAATTCTTTGCTAACCAAAATTCCAAACAAATCAAGGACAATCAAATTGAAAGTGACACTCTTACAAAAGAAAAATTGAAGAAATCAAAAGGAAGCAATAAGAGAGTAATGAAAAGTAACACGTACAGGTCAAGAACTAAAGAAATTCAAAGGATCGAAGGAGAAATTTTGTAATAGGAATTAGCTTTTCAAAGTTTGGTTGTTCAAGTTTCGAGAATTTCAATTTCAATTCAAGCAATAATGCAATATAACTTCTAGCAATCCACACAATTTTTTTTCTATCAATCACCAAGTTTCACAAATTCCAACAAACTTCTTTCGTTAACAACTTAAAATCACATCAACAATTTAAGATGAACTATCCACAATCTCAGCAAATTACAATCAACGAATCAACAAAGCACTTTTTTTTCAGACCTTTTTTTTGGATTTTTTCGGATTTTTTTCTAACTTTTTTTTCACAAGAACAATCTTAACAAAAACTAACTACAAATGCAACACGAAGTATGAATTGAAATAAAATTACGAAACAAGAACAACGAAGATGATGTTAACAAACGACAATGGAACGATAACGATAAAACAAGGAGCGAAATAAATAGTAGAAGGGAAACAAGGACAAAAGTAAATAGAAAATTGAAACAGCAAAGAAACAAGAAAAACAAATGAAGACGATAAGAACAATGGATAGGAACCTGAAACCGAGCCAAAGCTCTGATACCAAATGACGCGGAACCCCTAGAATCGACTCGATTAGAAACCCTTTGATCGATCGGATCAAAACTCCAACCCAAGAATTCAAAGTTATCAGAAGATCCTTCGATGCCTTGAACCAACATTAACAATGCAATCAGAAACCAAAACGCACAAAGATATCAAAAGAACGCCACAAGCAATCCGACTAATCACTTGATAAGTTCGTAAAATCGGTTTGTAGAGAATTTCAGGATTGAATCCCTCACAAAGTGACCTAAAACTATTCTCAATGTAATCTGAATAGGAAGTGCAGAAAATCACCCTTTTAAGTCTCAAAAAGTGGGCCAAAAAATGAAAAGCCTAACTAGGAAAAGAGAAAAGTCAATTAGGAATTCGTAACAATTTTCTAACAAAATATCCTTTAGTAAATCGAGCATATCTTGTGCTATGAACTTCCGATTAAGGCAAATCTTATCCCGTTAGAAAGCTAAGACAAAAATCTACAACTTTCATGTTAATCACTTATACTAATTCGTCCTGAATCAATGTCAGAATTTCGGCCCAATTCAGAACACGTGAATAGCTTTATTGCCTTGATGTTATTGTTTGTAACTTGAGCTCCAAAGGTCTTTTCTTCTTCAACCATGGTACATATAAGCCCACCAAAAGCTTCTCGAAGCCTCTTAGCATTAGCATGAGTAATCGGTCCTTTCAGCATGGTCAATGGGTCATCCAATAGATGACTTGTCTTTCGACTCTCTCTTGAGCTCACATCAGTTTCCTTTTAGTGCCTTAATGGTTAGTTATTTATGGCACATTCTTTTCAACTTGAGGCTTTTTCAGTTGCCATTAGAGAGTTAGATAAAAAGTTAACCAGACCAAAACTCTTGTTTACTGGTAGTTGTTTAAATAGAGCAGATGAAGAAAGGCTGAAGAAGTTGCCAGATAAAGCAATTGAATTGAAGATTGGTGGGGCTATAGAATTCCACAAGAAT
The DNA here is from genome assembly GCA_027563845.1 of Erythroxylum subrotundum. Classification (NCBI taxonomy): domain Eukaryota; kingdom Viridiplantae; phylum Streptophyta; class Magnoliopsida; order Malpighiales; family Erythroxylaceae; genus Erythroxylum; species Erythroxylum subrotundum. Next base: position 10,926,929 of record JAOQMQ010000196.1, read on the forward strand.
GTGGTATGCAAGTATCATGTCAACAATTTTATGATCTTAGTATCTAAATGCCAAAAGAGTAAGCCTTAGAGCAACTGGTAAAATTATTTTTTATGACTAGTTGAGTCACGGGCTTGAGTCACGAAAACAACCCTTTTATAAAAAGGTAAAAAGAATGTTACGTGCAATTTTTGACCCTCCCCGACCCTTGCAAAGCGGGGAGCTATGTCCTCAAGAAATTTTGATAAGCAGAGTTTAGGAATTGCTTTATGATCAAATTGAAACCTTTACAGGGAATGTTTTGAAGTTTGTACTTCAGTAGCCGTCCTTTGATAGAGGAAGATTTTGGTCTTTATATGCGCTTTTTGTATTTGGTTATTCTTAGGGATTTGATGAGGCTTTTGGGAGGTACCACTGCCGGACTGCATTCCATTATAGATGAGCACTTGGGCATTAGTGTTGTTGAGTACATGGCTTCGGGGGTCATACCAATTGGTAGGCATGCTTGATTGAACTTCTTAATTTTGTCATTAATGTCAACGCTATAGCTGATAATTTCCATCCTCTATTTAGCTCATAATTCTGCTGGCCCAAAAATGGACATCCTGGTAATAGAAGATTGGAAACAAGTCGGACTTATTTGCCAGAGCATAGAAGAGCAAGCAGATGCCACTTGTGAAAGTAGTAAGGTTGCCCGCAAGTGAGGAACTGAAGATGGACGGTGTAGCAGAATTTAAGATGACTTCAAAGCTGCAATTGGACCGATATTCATCCGTAATAGAACTAACTAAGCATTATTCATATACAACCACAGCTTTTTTTTCTATCCATTTTTCTGAAGTTAATCGTTATTAGAAGTTGTAATTGAGCTGCACATTTTCTTTTGTCCATGGTAAAGAACAAAAGGCTGAAAATGCCTAGTGATTTATTGTTAGGAACCATTATGACAACTAATGATAGGATGAAACCATGTTTTTCGTCTTATTATTATTGAGAAAATAGCTTTATAGAATGGTTTCTCTAAATTGAGTGGCAAACTTACGGTGTTTGGGGACCTACGCGTGGGATACACGTGGTGTTAGAAACACCCAATCTCTTACAGCTTGTGTCACAGATCAGCCACTCTTATGTCCACAAACACAGAGCTCTCTATTTTCTCTCTCAGTATCCCTCCATCGTCCGGCCTTAAACAGAAGCGAAATTATGACTGTTTCTCTAAATTCAGTTGTTGGGTTCAATTCAACGGTAACCATCTTCTTTCTTTCTCTCTTTTTCTTTTATAATTTGGGTAATTTCGAAATCATAATAGAGTTTTCGTATGATTGAATTTGCCGGTTTATATGTTTCAAACTAGAGGAAGGTTTAAAGAATTGCTTACGTCTGGAAGTTGGGATTATTGATGTGTTCTATATTTTGAACTGCATTTCTTGACCATATGTGGTATTCGACAATACCTAGGTCATCTGACTACGGGGCATAACGTCGACTTTGAGTTGACAAGATCATATGCTCTCGTATCAGTTTGGAGCTGATATTGTTCTGTAAAGTTTCCCACCTTTCATCTTCTAAAACGGGTGTATCCTGGTAGTGTTTAACGTGGTTTGAGTATGCTTTCATAGTTTCATGAGATGTCAAATGATTCAAGTCCATGTTCAATAGTTAACTGCCGAAAAGACCTTTTACCATACTTGATATAAGTACACAAGTTGTAGAGTTCAAAAGAAGTGAATTTAAACTAACCCTTGCACTGAAGTAAGACATAGACATTGCTTAAGCTGTTCTAATTATACAATCTTTTATTAGAAGTTTCAGGGCGTGTACCAGCATACATCTAGATCTCCCAACGAAGCTTCAACACCAAAGCTGACAATCATCACATCATTGGGGATTTCTGGTTCAAGGATACTGGTAAAGGGTAGAAGAAAGGGCTTGTGTGTTTCAGTTGCAGAAAGCAGTAATCTTGGTGATAAGGAGTCTGGAGATGCTGTTAATGCAATTTCTGGTAATCAGCTTTTAACTGGGAATCCCACATCCATGGATCCTGATGTGGAAAGTAGTGGATCCCAGACTAATAATAACAGTGTGACAGGACCTCAATCCTTTGGAACATCAAATGGCTCTGCCATTTCTTCAGAATTGAACCAGGAAAGAAAATCTAACTCGCCATCAACCCCAAAAAGGGCACCGATGACAGCAAGAGAGAGATTACGAGCTGCTCGGGTTCGTAGTCGTTATGCAGAATCCAAGGCATCAAAACCAGAAATGGGGAGCAAAGTATTGGCTGCTCTGAAGGCAAGTGATAAGGGGAAGAAAAGATCTGGACTCCCTGAAGCCCCCACAAATTTGTTTGATGATAGCAAGCGAGGATTGCCTAAGGATGGTTGGACATTTCAGTTCCCGGGGGGTTCTGATCTGTTTGTTATTGCCTTCTCATTTGTCTTCATCAGCACACTTATGTTTGCAACAACTTATATTGTCTGGAAAGCTGGTGCCATCCATTTTAATGAGTATTAAGGTGGAGTTTAACTAAATTCTTGATGAAGGTGCTTGACTTTCTTATCTTTGACATGGTTAGTATTAAAGTGCAAGTAGGCCAAAGATGTAAACTAACGTGGAAGGAAATGTGTGATCATCAGTTATATGGTGAACAAAAATGCATCAATACACACCAAATCCATGGCATTCTGTAGATCTGTCTGGTTCTTGTATGCTGTTTTACTTGAATATCATGATAAATATACTTCTTATACCTCCTTAATTTTTAATAAAGGAGAAGTTTAATTTATTCTCAATCACAAAATGAACATTTATTCTACGGTTTCAAGTGCCTCCTTAATAGATATGAGCATTCTTGATCCTTAACATGATATGGGGCTTCTAGCATTCATGATACTCTAGCAGATATATATTGGTCATTCATTAGGAGATATGGATCATTTATCCTGACCATAATTATGATAAACAAGACTGATTGTCGAGCCAATCATGGTGGGTCTCACTGAATGTTGGCCAAAATTTATCTGTAAATTTGCACTTGAAGAAGCCCAACTTTAACTCGTCCTCAAATCCCTGTTAGCCATCAGTTCAACATTCCTCACCCCATTCCAAGTATGGCATCATTCCATGTGTTTAGGTAGCGATAAAAGTAAAAGTGAAGTTCGACCGAAGTATTAAAGAATGAATAAAGGGAAAGTAGGACAAGATAATGGTTTGGAGTAAAAGATTGCTTTAGGATAAAAGCAAATTCAAGAGATTTAAGTTACGGGATCGAATTGTTGAATCCGACATCCCTTTCGTCGTCCATCTCTTTCAATCAAACACACTAATTGCTCGTCTAAGGATGACAATGAAGTATTTTTTTTTTTTTTTTTGGAATGAAAAGGAGAGAGTATACTAAGCTTATCATATGACTAATCTTGGGAGACAAATCCTAGACATGTCCTCTAATAGGAATGAGAGGCATCCTATAAGTGTAGTATTAAAAGTGGTGATTCCAAAATCAAAATGAACGGCAGCGTTTGCGAGCTAATATGCACATCAGTTACCCTCTCTGTAGATATGCCGAGGTTTAACTACCCAGTTTCGAGCAAGCATCTCGTTAATCCCAATAATTAGGGAGTTGTGAGACCGTGTCCTTTTAGTAGATGAGGATAGGACATTGGCCACCACTAGAGAGTCCAGTTCTAGTTCAATACGACGATAACCAAGATCCCAAACAAGCTTTGGGCCAGACAGAACTCTCCAGACTTCAGCAGAAGTGGGGGAGCACCAGCCAATACTCTGAACAAAAATGTCAAGCCAAGCACCTGTACTATCTCAAATAAGTTCGCCTGCTGAAGCCGAAGAGGACGTTCTTTTGCATGCTCCATCCGTATTCAACTTTACCCAACCATGCTGGAGTGTAGACCAGCCTATGAGTTGTTTAATTCGCGATTGGTGTCCAATATTAGCTCTTCCTTGCCAGGCCGAAGCCTTGTGAATCTGGTGAACATACTTTAGAACATAAAAAGCAAAGGATTCCGGCTTAGAAAATTGTTCATAAAAAATGGTCTTGTTTCTCCAAGACCATAGGAGCCAACAGACAACCCCAAAGATAATAGATCAATCAAAGCCTGAAACCAACCGGTTTTGTTGTAGATTCATAGCTAGCCATTCGTGAGAGTTCAAAGCATAAAAATCAGTGGGAACTACGTGTGGGAGAAATGTACTCCACAAATTGCGAGCTTTGGTGCAGTCACGAGCCACATGTAGCGAGGATTCTTCCGCTTAACAATGATAGCATGCAACCTCAGTGGTTAGTTGTTTGCAAACTCGTTGTTGATTAGAAAGTAACCGGTCTTGCGCAAGAAGCCAAAGGAATGTGTGAATTCGCTAAGGGCCATTCCATTGCCAGAATTCCCTCCAGAATCCATCCGAATATGGTTCAACGAAATCCATGATCAAGGAATAAATCGAAACTGTACTGAATTAGTTAGTGTCCGATAATCCCCATATTATCTTGTCTGGCCTTAAGTAGGGCTGAGGAGGCAGAATCCCCGCTATATATATGCAAATCGAGTGAGGGAGCAGAGATTGAAAGACTTCCCACTTCCAGGACCTGTATTATCTACAAAGTGTTGGACTCTGAGATCAATATCAGATTGTAGAATCGAGTCAGTTGTATGAGAAACAAGAGGTCCCAGATCCTCAACCCAAGGGTTTAGCCAGAATCGCATCTTGGCTCCATCACAAATCACCCATTTCAGTCCTCCGAGAACATAGCACCAAGTTGCTTTTATACTCTTCCATACCATTGGGCCTCCTGTAGCATCAAGAGTATTGGGGACACCACAGGATGACGCGCGCAAATCGAGAAATGGTCCAAATGAAATGTTATTATACATATCCTAAGACGAGCTATCTTCCGATGCTTTCGTGAGCTGTCAAAAATTTCCGTTAATATCGGATAGAAATTGCAGAACTAAAGTTGTCCACTTGAGCCCGTTATTCTATGTTTCAGATGTTCAGTTCCCAGGGATGGAGCCAGACTCAACTCTAAGAGGGGGGGCCGATAGGGATTTTTTTTTAAAGGGGGGCCACTTATATTTGTAATTTTAAAAATTTTAATTATATAAGTAATTTTTTAAAAAAAAAATATTTGAAAGGGGGGCCATGGCCCCCCTCCCCTATAACATGGCTTCGTCCCTGTCAGTTCCAATAGGTACCTAGATTTCGTTCATGTTAGCTGAGGTTGAGGTTCTTCACTACCAAAAGAGCAGGTGGTACGTGGTAGGGAATGCAATAAAGAAATTGTCTGTTGACACCTCCCCGAAAGAACCGTTGAGAGTCAGGAGCACCACAGGATACTGTTTAGGTTGATCGAAAAGTCGTACCAATCTTTTTTTTATATATATTTTTTAACAAAGAAAAATTACAACCAAACTAACATAGGTGATGGGGGTATAGAGCCCCGTGAGCGTCATGATGAAGCAACTCCTGGACGACCCCTGGAGGATCCCAGAGAATGTGCAATCCGGGAGATAAGACACCGGCGCAAACCGCCAGCCGGTCGGCACATTGATTGCCCTCACGCAATACATGTTAAAGGTGGACCTCCCAATCGCGTTGTAAAAATCCACGGATATCTGCAACCAAAGAAAAATCCTCAGTTAGGACCCATGGGGAAGAAGAGAGAATATTAATTACCTCTAACGAATCAACTTCAGCAATCAGACGCCGATAACCCAAGTCCCAAGCCACCTCGAGACCGCTCGGCAGAAATGGGATAACACCGCCCCAGTCGAAGTTGGAAACCGCCACACCAAAGCCCATGCCCGTCTCGAAGTAAACCACCGGTAGAGGCCTGCATGCTGCCAGATTTGACAGCGCCATCCGTGTTAAGCTTTACCCAGCCCGCCAGGGGCTTAGTCCAGCCTACGGGACTCCTCACAGGTTGGGGGCGGTTCGTGAAGACACAATGCTCCACCAGTCGAGATCGATCGACCCACGCCACATAGTCGAGAACCACGCGATGACCATCGGTCGGCCAAACAAAATCCGGCTCGAAAAGGCTTTTATTCCTCCGGGAAGTCGTACCAATCTTCAATTCATCTTTATGTTTGAGTGAACAGTGGCTAGGGCCCCACACAGTGACCAAGTGGTGAGGGTAATTGAAACCTTCTTTTGTTTGCTTGTGCAGGCAACAGGACAACCTTTGAAAATGGAAGTGGGCAAATAAAGCCATCAAAATGGGTGGCTTCTTTATCTCTAAACATCATCTCTGCAAGAATCAAAATGGCAATCTATTTTTATCAGATTGAGACTGATACACTGCTTAGAAACAAGCATGCTCATGAAGCAGCCGGATGTGGGTTCCACGCACCTTAAATCTCTGCAAAGAAAAAAAAGAAAAGAATATGTCCTACACAGGCACAAAGGATCCTATACAAATTAAGTTTGCAATCATATAACTATAATGATCAGGAATTTTCACAGAGGATATGTCATTGACCAATTACCATTGTCATGCAAGATTTCGTTTTGTTGTTTTTATTTCTATTCCAATTCATACAAATATTAATTCTTTCTGGTCCAATTACATGACGGCATTCCAGTTTACAATCCCAGAGAAAAACACTTACCCTTGAATAAATTCACTTTGAGGTGACAACCAAGCACGCTAAACACAATTTTCATTCGACTAACTAAAGGTTTCTGGCATCACACCAATCATTGTCAAGACTGAATATGCCACATCACTAGTGCAGTAACAGTAGCAGCAGATGTTACTCAATAAAAGAAGAGATTAGTCCACAAATTTTTAAAAGCCCTTTTGCTTTTAGGGTATGGAAGATCATTGCTTTTCCAGATTGCCTGCCAAATCTGCAGATATAGAATATATTCAAAGAAATTTTGACGAACACGGCCAGGCATTTTTTATTCCTTGGCCACAGATTCGATGTGCTTCACAGTCAGCTAGTTCCACCTTCCAAGGACAAAGATTTCCTCCCCTGTCCATACCTATCAAAGAGATTGCAGAAGATACAACACCATCCGTCTCTAAGAGCCATAGCCTTGCAGAGAAGCAACGCAGGGGTAGAATCAATACCCAGCTTGGAATTCTAAGGGAATTAATTCCTAAATCAGAAAAGGTATGAAGCTTCTTTTACACTTTCCAACGTCATCCAAGCTAATACTTTTTACTTTGATGTCCGCGTCTTTCACTATTACTAAGCCATTGTCGTGGTAAATGTGCGCGAAACAAATCAGGCTTCAAGCTATAGTATCGAAGGTTTAGAAAATGCTTTGTTCAAGTGGTAATCAATAGCGTACAAGGTTACATAAATACTCGCTCGACTCAGTAGACGTACTCTTGCTTGTGGTTATAGTTGACACTTTGTCACTGACAGAAAAATTAAGAAAAAAAAAAAAACTGAAAATGAAGTGCAACTTGCAACAGATGGACAAGGCTGCTCTTCTAGCAAGTGCCATTGATCATGTTAAAGATCTTAAAAGTAAAGCAACGGAAGTAAGCGAATTTTGCAATGTACCAACAGAAATCGACGAGGTAACAGTTGAGTGTGTTGCATGTCAAGATTCAAGCAAATCCAACAATAACAAAGACAAGAAAAGTGGATTGATCAGAGCTTCTGTGTGTTGCGATGATCGACCAGAATTATTTTCAGAGCTCATCAGAGCAGTCAAAGGCTCAAAACTAGCAGTGGTCGGGGCTGACATTGCAAGTGTTGGAGGACGAGTTAAAACCATTTTAGTACTATGTAATAAAGACGACAAAGGGGATGTTTGTTTGAACACTATCAAACAATCTCTCAAAGTAGTGTTGGCCAGGGTT
>JAOQMQ010000196.1:10973642-10986417 GCA_027563845.1 Erythroxylum subrotundum
ATATATCTAATTTCACTAAGTCCCTTCTTTTAATATTCATAACTTATTGCAAAATCCTCAATTTAATCCAACCACAAATAAAATTATCAAATTAAACCTCAAAATAATTTAAACATACTTATTAATTATGAAAAAGGAATCGGGGTCCAACATCAAGACAACATTCCTACATGGCAAAATTGTGATCAAATTTCGACAAGTCTTGTGGGCTACATCTGGGAATATGGCTTATTTTCAAGCACACCTACATGTAGCCCACAAGACTTGCCAAAATTTGATCACAATTTTCAACTAGCAATATTTGACCTTCTTTGTATTCATGAATGGTGAGCTACGTGAATAGACTTCCAACCACCTAGAATTCACATGCCACTTTTGAATAATTCAAGACATCCTTTTAACAAATCTCCATCTTGGCTTGAATTTTCCTAGATAGAAAATTTTCTCCAATCACCCCTGCCATCTACTCTTAGATGCTACAAACACCAACCAAGTCCAAGCAATGCTTGAACTTGACTACAGGAATCGGTTTTGTCATCATGTCAGCAGAATTATCCTTAGTGTTAATCTTCTGAATAAGGACTTTCTTCTCTGCAATAGTATCCCGAATGAAATGATACTTTACATTAATATGCTTCGTCCTCTCATGATACATCTGATCTTTCGTCAAATGAATAGCACTCTGGCTGTCACAATAAACAGTAGTAACCCCTTGATGAAGGGATAACTCGCCAAATAAACCTCTCAACCATAATGCTTCTTTGATAGCCTCAGTAACTGCCATAGATTCTGCTTCAGCAGTAGATAAAGCCACTACATGTTGTAGAGTAGCTTTCTAACTAACGGCACAACCTTTTAAGTATCTGAGAATCCATTTCACCGTCTTCTTCATGTACATAGCTTTCAATTTGTCCCACATACCTTTAGCTGCGTTTTCACCAGCAACCTCCTGCAAACCCTCATCAGAGAGATTCAATATGATGGCTGATCTAGCCTTTTTATCTAGATCCGTGAATATATCTGATGTCATATCTGCTGGCTTTTTCTTCACTCCATCAAGTGCAATCTCATATCCATCTTGTATTAAAATGGCTTGCATCTTGAGCTGTCACGTACCGAAATTAACGCTCCAGTCAAACTTTTCAATAGAGGTCTTCGTTATCATCATGATAGCCAAAAATTGATATTCTGACTATTTTTTCACAGGTGGGCCCCACACAAGAAACTGGGACAGCGGGCCCCACAAAAGCACTTGATGTGGGTCCAACAGGTCAAGTCGGGATGTGGACCCCACAAGCAAAAACTGATGCAACGGGCCCCACAAAACAAACCCGAGGTAGTGGGCCCCGTAAATTAAATCCAAGGCAGTGGGTCCCACAAGATAAAATCGAGGCAGCAGGTCCCGCAAGAGAAAACTGAGGTAGTGGATGCCACGAGAGAAAACCGAGGCAATAGGCCCCGTTTAGACTCACAATATAAAAAAATCTAAGTTACTTTCTTATGTGGAGGATCCACCTTAGTGGCAACCACAGAACATACGGTAAGTTAGATCAAAAAAGAAAAGCTCTGATACCAGTTTGTTAAGATAAAATGCTCTCGGATCGGATAGACAAAATAAATGGGATAGAACACAAAGATTTACGTGGTTTGGCTCAAATATTGCCTACGTCCACGAACCCGAGACAATCGGGGATATTTCACTATGAGAAAATAACAGGAGATTACAAAGTGTCACTCTAGAATTTTCTCTCTACCCAGTGAATCCCAAATGTAGCTAGTACAATTACAGAGCTCTCAAAAGTGTTTCCCACACTCTTTCTCACTTCCATTTTTCGATGCTCAAAAGATGCAGAGGATGCATCTATTTATAATGCTAGCACATAAATCTTAGTCAACAAAATAGGCTAACCATATGGCTTATTTTCAAGCACACCTACATGTAGCCCACCAGACTTGCCGAAATTTGATCACAATTTTCAACTAGCAATATTTGAGCTTCTTTGTATTCATGAACGGTAAGCTACGTGAATAGACTTCCAGCCACCAAGAATTCACATACTACTTTTGAATAATTCAAGACATCCTTTTAACAAGTTTGAATCTGAATATAAAAAATCAAAATTGATCTAAAACCTAATTAATTTAGATTTAAATCACTAATTTTGGATCATCAAGTGCCTGATATTATACCCCTTTGTTATCTCTAGTGGTGATGTCTGTAATGTAACTTTGTGCACATAACTTTCAATTAAAATTTGAAGTACGACATGATTTTCTTGTCAACGGGGCTGTTCAGGTCCTGTGGACCGATCCTATCTGCCCCGAAGTGCGAGTTCCCGTCAATGGGGCTGTTCAGGTTCCATTTGGTTGGGTTGAAATTTTAGCAGTCATTCCTGAGTCCAGATCCTCTGTATAATATTATGGTGTCTTATTGTGTCCGATAAATCTCAGCCATTTATTTATGTGGGGTCCACATAGGGTCCGCGTGAATCCCGCAAAATAAATGGTTGAGATTCCATGAGACAGAATAAGACAGAGTAAAACTGGACAGAAGATCTGGTTTCGTCATTCCTTATGTTGGATTTTCTGTACGAGTAAATGCTCTTTTTGTATAATTCAAACTCAGTATTTATTATATATGCTGCATCCGATAGATCTACAATAGTTACATTGCACTTCATGTTTAAAATTGGTAGTTATAAATTCATAAATTTAAACGATACCGCGATTACAAATGCCATATTCGCGGTGACTTAAGAATAATAAAAGGAGCTCGGAGTTTTACCAAAAAAAAAAATAAAAGGAGCTCGGAGTTAATGTTGCATCATGATGCGTGCATAGAGCAGCTCATTCCAAGTATCTGGTACTCCAGGTAAGCACCAGTGAAGGCAATCTGCATATATTGCTGGATTAGATTTCTGCTCCACTGTCAGTGGTATACCATCGTGAGCGGCGTAAACAGAGGTATGTGCATCTTTCCTGTATTCTGAAAGGGTGGTTATATTGAGGAAGTAAACTGGAAATTTCATGGATTGGATTATATTGGTCGCAACTGCAAAAAATTGCCAATCTGTGCTTACGTCCAATGGTGTGGTCTTGTTCAATATTGGCATTGTCTCTTTGGCGCAGTTAATCGCATCCAAATTGTTCCAGTTGGAGCTCCTATGCATATGCCATTTGGAATGATTGCGTAAGTAAGAAATTGCTATCGCTTCCTGCCGAAATAGAAAATTTGACTAAATGTAGTTGCTAGGAATGTGTTCAGGGTTTTACGGTATAAGGTCATCATGGGTCAATTAACCACATAATCTCCTATATCTGCCAAGCTATACTGCTTAGTCTCATATGATAATGTGTTTCTTTACAGGGACGGCTCGCTGAAGAGTCTGACCTTTAGAAACCTTTCACAAGGTAGGTTGATTTCCCATGTCGAAAGACGCAAGACAGACTATATCCGATCCTTACACACCTACATTGTCAATAAAAGGTTGCGAGAATGTTCCTTGTGCGTACCTTAGATGTTGAGGGAACATGCTACTAAAGTACACGGCTGTTGTAGTTGGATCAACGTTATCCTCCACCCATTTCGCCCATGTCCTTAGAACTCTCTCGTACCCCAAATGCCGATCAATCTCATCGTACTCGGTGGCCCCTTCAGCGAACGACCCTCGGCTTTTTCAGCAATAACAGGGCTTTTATTATTATCTCGAAGTATTATACTTGTGGTGAATATTAGCCAGAGAAATGATCTGAACTTACACAACTTTGATCGTGGGGTACTTGAGCCACCAAGTATAGGTGTTGAATACGAGGTAGTCGACGCCTTTCCAGTTCTCACCGTGCTTTGATATGGATTCAGGCATTATTATGGCGTCTGTTTTCCCGTCCCTCATCGTTGGCGGGTCTGAATTTGATTCAACTAGGAACGGCGCCCAATAAAACTCGATTGTAGCATTGTAGTCCTATAAAAACCAACTATTAAGAAAATAAATAGTCTACCTCTACCACACCATATATTGATTCATCAGGCGGTGTAAAAGTCGTTTTCCTTTTTCCAATGGGTTGTCAAGATGATAAGAATATTCATTTTCTGGTTGGAGGTAGTTAAGCTTCAACCTCATAATAATGTGTAATCTGACGTACAAACAACTGTTTACATAACTGAATAATTAACGTTATTCATTTTCAGATCAAACACAATAAGAAATTGTTTTACTTTCTATTGCAATGCTACCTCAATTTTAAAAACTGTGGTATAACTTGAATGATCCAAACTCTTCCTGCCCTGTAGAACCGCAGATTGAACCAAGCAAACCAAGGATTGCCACTGATTAAAATGAATGGAGTCCCCGACAAACATTAACCTCTTTCCTTTCAGTTTTTCCAGTAACACTTTGGGCTTCAACCTTAACACAAAATTACAAACATCTCATAACAAATACAATATGAATGCTGAGTTAACCATCAGTACTAATACTATAATACTTACACGGGTAGAGAGCAATCTCTTGGCTGCCATCTCCAGTTCTGGTAGAGAGAGTCCTGTCTTCCGTTCCTTGTGCATGTCACCCATTCCGATAGATAATCGCATTCTTGTTCTTTGTATAAAGGATGTGTTTCGTTATCCAAAACCCACTCGCCTGTGAAAATATCACAGGCCTCTAACGGCACTGCATCTTTGTCCGCAAATATCATTTCTTCTTCTTCTTGGTCAGTTTCATTCTTGGAAGTTCCTTGGACCACTGAAACGCCTGAATCGAACGGTTCCCGGAGCTTCGTTTGGCTATCTGGAGATGAAAATTGGTAACTCACGAACGTTATGTTTTCACGGGAAAGGTTGGATTGAAGGAAAGATATAACAAGGATCACCCCAAGAACTAAGAACGGTATTGAATGGCATCTCTGGTTGGCAGAAACAAGACTCATTTTGATAAGTTAAATTGGAGCCGGGCATCGGCGTTGATCAGCTCCAAATATAGTGTTTCTTGGTTATAAATGTTGGAAACAAAAAATCATAAAGCTAGGAAGTCAATATGCAATTTTTAATTCCGTCCTTGGTACATGGTTTCATGGGTTAGTTAATTTACTATCAAGTTTCTTTCATGTAGTTGTTAAGCAGTCTTATTGCGTGAAGAGTTGTTATGTCGCTTTAGAATATATGGTACCTTCAACGGCTCTTAAAGTCACAAAAACGGTACTATTATTATACCTGGGGAAGATGGGACTCTTTTTCTTCTAAAAAAATCAGGGATAGGTGATAATTAACATCCAGCTAATAATCATAAACATATTCATAGTGCGCAAAGCAGCAAGCTCCTGGCCAACTGTAGCCCTCTCATATTGGAGATGTTCCCACAACGAAGGGATTAGTCACTAATTCCGTCGATGGATACCCTGAATGCATAAAAAAAAAAAAAAAAGTAGTTAGCCGCCTACGAAGAGCCACTATCATGTGTAACAATTAACTTTTGGGATTGATTCGTCGCTATCTTTATCCAAGTGTTGTTCTTGCTATACGCTTTTTAAGAAAATATTCTTCAATTTTACTTGATTGGTTCTTAGAGGAAGTGGATGTAGGGCTTCTTAAATGGATTCGGAATAAAGGAGGGCAAACATAGGTCCGCTTGTAAGATTGTGACAAATGATTTGTTGGCCAACTCACTAAAGTTTGTCGCAGAACAATTTCCTCACGGTTCGAACTGAAATTGTCACTAATATGCAAGCAGTTGGAACTTACTCCGTTGCGGCATAACTGTTGGAGATTCTGGTCCGATCAGAAAAAAAAAAAAAAAAAGAAAGAATATTTATTAAAATTCGGGTTCATCTAGCTGGAATGGACATATGGTTCACTCCCTTTGGAAGATCATAGTTTTTCGTTACATATGAGCGTTCATTACTTACGCCGACTGTCGGTTGAACTAGAGCTCCGTTGGGCTTGGCTTATGGTAAAAGACTTGCAGCTTCAATTCTTGTTGCAGTGACAAGCTAGGAACAATCTGTCAACTTCTTAAACATTTCTTTAATGCTATTCGAGTAATATCTTTTGCTTTCAAAGCAGTTATCCTACAGGATCAACACATTTAACAATCTTAAAGAATAATTGAACCTTTTGTGTGGTCAAGATTGAGAGATGATACGTGTATAGAGCAGCTCATTCCAGGTATCAGGCAAGCCTGGCAAGCACCAGTGGAGACAATCAGCATCTCGCATAAACTTTTGCTCCCTCGGGAGTAACTTCACGTGAAAGGAGTTGTATACTGAAATATGAGCGTCCTTCCGGTATTCAGACAATGTGGTTATATTCAGGAAATCGACCGGTACTTTCATTGACCCTGTAATGTTTACTGCTATACCAAAAAGCTGGCGATTTGTGCCCACATTCACCGGTTTGGAGCTGTTCAGGATTGGGGTAGTCTCCATTGCGCATTTGACACCATCAGGATTGCCCCAGTCCGAGCTCCTGTTTCACTGAACTATATCAAGTGTTGCAAACTAAGGAAAACAATCGGTGGTTTGTTTGCATTGTATCTGTTTGCGAACTCCTCGAAATGAAGTTGGAATCTTGATGCAAAGAGAATGCTAATGGTCAAGAGTCAAGATTGTTGTACCTGACATGGGCTGGAGACATGCTGCTGAAGAAAACATAGGCCTTCTCAGGATCAACATTTTCGTCCACCCATTTGGCCCAAGTCTTCAAAGCTCTCTCATATGCTACTGGCAATTCAATTTCATCGTACTCCATACGCAAATCTGATCGGCTTCTTTTCCATCAATTTCAAAGGAAAACAGATATTGAAGTTGCCCAAGAATGATTCGGAACAAAGAACCTAAAGGATACTTACTATACTTTCATATAAGTAAACTTCATCCACCAAGTATAAGTGTCAAATATAAGGTAGTCCACATTCTTCCAATTATGTCCATGTTTAGATATTGTTTCTGTCGCGATTATGGGATCCCCTTGGCCGCTCCTCCTATCTAGAGCATCTGAATTGGAATCCACCAGAAATGGTGCCCAGTAAAACTCTATTGTCGCATTGTACTCCTGCACAATCAAGCTTGCCGCTAAATGTAAGTGAAAGAACAAGTTTAGCAGAAATCAGCTAACAGTAATGGACATTTCAGGTTCCAGTACGTCGTCACACTGTGCTTGCCCTAAGACTTCACTTCCCATTAGAAATGAAGTGAGGACATTGAGAACTTCATTATCTGATCTATTGTACAAAAGAAGACGTATTTTGATTTGAGAGAGGGAAGAGAAGACCTCAGCTTTGAAGACAGTGAGAGAACTTGAGTAGCTTTTTAAGATCTTCTTGCTTGGAGGAATGGAAGATTGAACCAGACAAATCAAGGATAGCCATTGTTGATGATTCAATGAATCGCCAACAAACATAAGTCTCTTTCCTCGAAGTTTCTCCAGCAAAAGTTTTGCTCTGAACCTTTTTCCCAGATGAAGAAAGGATAATTAATTTCAGCTCTATGTACTAAAAACCGTGAAAGAGGAAACTGGAAACCCTGAATTTGGGTGGAATAATCACAAGAGCACGTACTTGGGCAAGGAACAGTCTCTGGGCTGCCATCTCCAGTTCTGATACATGGTATCCTCCCGTCCATTTTCATTGCAAGTCATTGATTCATCTAGAAACTCGCATTCTTCTTCTTTGTAGAATGGACGAGTCAAGTTGTCGATCACCCACTCTCCTGTGAATATAACGCAGTCCAGTGGTGGCAAAACAACGTTGTCTTCGTCACTCCCCTTGCCACCCAGATCAATGTCATCTTGTTTGCTATTCTCTTGAACCATTTGGTAGCTGTTGTTGGATAGTTTATTCTTTTCAAGTCTTGGAAATGGGGGTGAACTGAAATTAGCATGGTCATCAAACAAAGAGCAAAGCAAGAGAAAGATGGAAAAGGAGACCAGAATTTGGAGGCAATTGTTTCTCTTGCAGACACAGCCTCCCCGATTCTTCATCACTTTCTTGCAGGAAGCCGTGGGCCAACAGGTTTCAGTTACAGGGAATGGTGACCATTGGATGAGGTTGGTGTTTTAATGCCAACATACACTCTCTGTCATCTTAATTAGTGCCAATCTAGCTCCTTCGGTTGCCATTTTCTCTTGTCTCTTTCTTGAACTATTATAACAGTTATATCGTAATATATTACTCGTGTTTTATTTCATATTAACAGAATCGCTAACGTTTACAGGATTGCAGAAACCGCCCCTTTTATGTCGTAATTATAACTTGAAAGGAAACTTATAAAACGAACTTCCCAAGATGGTGAAGTTCAAAATTGTTCTTCTGGCTCCTACGGAGGAGGGCCGAACGTTATGGGTTACCTACTGGTATTTAAGAAGTGAACTTTGTTAGCCTATCAACAGGAAACTGTGCCCAGAAGTCACTTGCGGGAGAGAAGCTACTTGGTTTCACTCCACTTGAAGCTTAGACTGTTATTATATGAGTGGAACTTGGTCCAATCTTTGCAGTAATAAGCGCTGTCTTTTTATACGCTCATGCAATCTTATCCGGATGGAGTTACTGGTTTTGTTTTTGTACAATCCATTTACTTGTATTGTACCAATTCAATAATTGTCAATGCATCAAATGTTGGGACCAATTAAGGAATACACTCCCCCAACTTCGCAATTCTCGTTTCGATTTCAATGGCATGTGAACATATGGATTTCCAAGGTACAATTCCAAACTGTATGAATTTTCTTTGTGGTAAAAACAAGTGTTTGCATGTGAGGAGTAAATACAAAATCAAAAGTCCATCAATTTTCCCATCAGCTAACACTTGAAAGCTAGATGATTGCTAAGAACGAGAAATAATATAGGTATAGAGAATCTCGTTCCATGTATCAGGCAATCCAGGTAAACACCAATGGAGACAATCTGCGTATTTTGCTGCATCAGCTTGCTGCTCTGGTGTGAGGAGCTTGTTTTGTCGAGTGGTGTAGATGGAGGTATGAGCATCTTTTCTGTACTCCGAGAGGGCAGTTATGTTAAGCAAATGAACGGGCACTTTCATTGACTGAAACGCATTTCTAGCAACATCATATAGCCTACGATCTGTGCCAACATCCAACGGAACGTCCATATTCAGAATTGGAGTGGTCTCATTAGCACACTTAATACCACCAGGATTGTTCCAATACAAACTCCTGTTTATTTGAATCCCAAGACCCAAATTTGTATTCCTGTTAGTGATTGTAATTCATCAACGAAAAGGAGAGACACAAGAATGTATGGATCCTAACTTACCGAAAATGAAGAGGAGACATGCTCATGAAGTAGACAGATGTGTCATTAGGATCTACGTTTTCATCAACCCACTGGGACAATGTCTTTAAAACTCTCCTGTAAGCTATTGTACGTTCAATCTCTTCATAGTGCATAGTACTTTCATCGTCAAATGTTCCATGGTCTCTTCAATACGACCAAAAAAAAAAACAACAATAACAACAACAAGTAATTGCATAATTTTGCTCTGAATTTGGCTCATGTGCAGTCTTATCTTTATCAGAAAGAAACTTACAGGACTTTGATGGTAAGAGAGTTCATCCACCAAATATAGGTGTTGAAGATAAGGTAATCTGCGCCCTTCCAGTTTTCTCCATGCTTTTTGATGGATTCAGGCATGAGTATGCGGTCTAATATACTATGGTTCTCTGGATCATCCGAATTTGATTCCACCAAAAATGGTGCCCAGTGGAACTCCACGGTAGTTTTATAATCCTGACAGCAACAAAATTAGGAATAAAACGATTGCTGTTGAAGGATACAAGTTTAGAACTTTCTCCAACTCCGAATCAAAATTAGACGATGGGGAATCAATTGAAAGGAATAAATAAAATGGAACAGATAACCACCAAACTTATCAGATTTCAGGGAAATGGTAATAATCTGAAAGGAGAATAAGAGATTGATAGGCGGACTGCGAGGATGCTTAAATTTTGCTGGCGTAGACAGACGGCAATCGGGGTTGGTAAAGTTTTGGAACAAGCTTCTCACCATTATTGGAACAAAAAGCTCGATAGATTCGATAAATACCTCGACCCTGAAGACAGAGACAGGTCCTGAATCATTCAGGCTCTTCTTGCCCCGAGCAACTGCTGATTGGATCAGGCAAACCATAGATTCCCATTGGTTCCTATTCAGCGAGTCTCCAACAAACAAAAGTCTCTTTCCACGTAGCTTTTCAAGCAACAATTTTGACTTAAACCTTACATCCAAAAATGGAATCCAGTAAAGCAGAAAACTTTCAGAATAATGAATAAAAATCAACAAGAAATATGCTTACTTTGGCAACGAACAGTCTTTGGGCTGCCATCTCCAGTTTTGATATAAAGAATCTGGCCTGCCATTCTTCAAACAAGTCACTTGGCGTGATAGAAATGGACAATCCTTCTCTTTGTATAGAGGGCGAGTGGAATTATCAAAGACCCATTTTCCTGTTGAAAGATCGCAGTCCAATGGTGGCGATATGATGGCATCTTCTTGTAGTGTTTCTTCAGGTACGGTATCCGACAACAGATACGCTGACTTCAAGTTCTGGCTGTACGGAGAGGACTTGAGGAGTACCAAGAAAATCATCACAAGTACAGGATAGGCTGTGCGTTTATAGTTAATCTGCCGACGCATTTGATTAGAAACATTCAGTCTAACTGACAGAGCAGTAAAGTTGAAGAGATATGTGGGAGGAATGGAAGCCTAAACACAGGAAAAGAGCAGTCTCTGTGAGAGAAAACGAACGCATACCATGGTTATGGTTTTGACTGTTAGTCCTTAGGATACTTTTCTAACTAAGATGGGTAAGAAAAGCGATTGCGTGTCAGTCGGCCTACTCACGTAACTCAAAGCTCGTGGCTTTGTCTACTCTGCAACTCTGAATTCTCCGTCTGGTGTAAAGTGTAAACTGTAAAATTTCAATTCTAAGCCTGTTTCTTAAAAAACAGAAAACTCAACGTTTAAAAACTCAAATAAAAAATTAAACCGAAAATTTAAAGTTTAAAAGATTTGTCTCGTATTAAATATTCATAAAATAAGCTAAAATGAAATAAAACTTAAAAATTTAAAAGACCATAAAAGTAAATTATATTTATCTATCAAAAATTTAAAGGGCGCATTTAGTAAACAGCTAATAAGTTGTTTGACTTAAATTAATTGTTTGACTCTTGTTAAAAAGTTATTTATTAGTTTAGTTATGAGTTAGTTGACTTGGCTGATTCAACCCAATCGACTAATTTTTTAAAAGCTCTTTAAGTGAAGTGTCCTCTATTTTATTCTCTACTTTTGTTCTGTGTATTTTCAAAGTTGACCTTTTTATCGTATAATTATGTTATGAAGTTTTGAATAATATAATAAAGGGATTAATTAAAATTTTTAATCTTTATTTAATGTTATAATATTAGTTTACATTTAAAAATATCATAATATTAAGTTTTTGAATATAAAGAGTCATATCAAATTAATATTTTTAGTATATAACTACTATATATCGCATCTGTGTCATACTATAATTATAGATATTTTTAATTTATTAAATAATAAAATTCATATATGTTATACAAATAATAATAATAATATGATGCGGTTCGATGTATCATTCATATTAATAGAAAATTTAACGTTGGACTATTATTATTATTATTATTATTATTATTATTAAAGTTATAAACTTAATTTTGTAAAATTAAATATCTAAAATATAAATTCTTATAAAAATATTCAACGAAATACTAAAAAATATAATATTTATCTATCAAAAATTATGTAATTTGAATATTTATGGTTACAATGAAACTAGAATCCAATCGCAATTTCAAGTTGGAGAACGAATAGAACCTAAGATGCCTTCTTTTAATAAATCCATAGAGTCAATGCTTTTTCTTCTGTCGAGTTGGTAGTTAGTACGACAATTTCTCTCTCTCACACAAACACAAACACATTTTCAACTTTTTTTTTTTTTTTCTGGGATTGCGGTAGTTCAACAAAATATTATTTAGTTTCTAGGTGAAGCCTGATGAATAATCTCAATATTTACTTTGACAAAACTATACCCAATATAAGGATGATTGAATTTCTACTGGTGAAAATGTTAACTAATTTAATTAGGAACAAAGTTAAAAGTTGACAATAAATTTTAAATATTTTCCTTTTCTTTTATAAAAATAATTCGAATTTTAGAATTAAACAAGGTAACAAATGTCACCTGGATTAAGGCTCGTAACATCTAATAATGTCAATACGATGCAACAAAATTTAAAAACTAAGAATTACTAAAATATAATTAATACTTTGGTATTTAGCAATTAAAATTATACCGTAACTTCTTGAAAATCTAAATTTTACGTAAAATAAATAATTTATATTGATATGGCATGACAGGAACAAGGGTGAACTGAATTTCAATAACTGAAGAGTTGAAATGTCTTATTTCATTTTTCAACAACTGTGATTTAAAGACGACACAAGTCCATAGATCTGAAAAGATTGAACTACTGTTTTCAGTTAGATTGGGGTTTGTCACAATGTTATGAATACCGTACCGGATTCGGTACCAGATTGAACTTTGGAACGGAACTGTACAGGTACCGATCGGTACCGGGTACCGTTTCGGGATATTTTTTAAATTTATAAAATAATCCCTAAATTTTTTAAAAATTGCAAAATAATCCATATTAATATATTGTACAATTGTACTATATACTTTACTAGTTTACTGTTACATCAAGCATGCTTTCAAAAATCTTAATAATAAATAAGGTATTTTA
>JAOQMQ010000196.1:10988181-10999413 GCA_027563845.1 Erythroxylum subrotundum
GAGGGGCCTCTCGGGACACAACCCCCGACGTGCCTTTCTTTGTTTTGCAGGGATCTCATCACCGAAGTCACTACCAGGATAGTCGGCTCATGGATCCAAACGGCAACGTACTGTTCAGCCAGAATTCGGCAGAACCAAAAGTTAACAAATTCACAGACAAACAGGTCGACTTTATGGTGGGGGACAGGCGAAATTGCCAATTTTATGAGGGGCTTTCTTGCTTCGAGCTAGATGTCTTTTCAGAAGCAAACTCGGTGGCCAGTGTCAACTGTCCAGCGGATTCCAATCAAGCATAAGTCCTAGATGTGGTTGAGGTGGCGCCAAAAGTGAGATGCATTTTTAATGGGGAGGAGTCCAGGGATGTCTTCGGGTGGTAGTTTATATTTGGCATGCAAGACTTTGGCCTATACTTCCGAACGATGGGAGATAAAGCCTCAGGTAATTTTGAAAGTAAGGTTTCATTTCATTTTTCATGCGAAAACCGAAACCTCCTCTTAATTTGGGGTTGCATATTACATCACATTTAATGAGGTGTAATTTCCTTTAAGTCCCCCCAGGAAATTTCTTTGAGCTTAGTCTATTTTTACACACACAATCATGGAGAAGCTTGTTGACTGCATACTATATAGTGGAATTGAGGTCATAACTGACTTGCATAAAGTAGCCCGACTTGCCAAAGCAATTTTGTTCGAGCTCCAACTATTGATTTTATCCTCCATTTCTTGCAAGACATGAGCATAAGTCTTGGAAGTGACTCGACCATGGATCAGAGGGACTCCAAGGTTGCTTGAAAGTTGAACTCCTAGCTGTTGCTGAGGAAGTTGGCTTCCTGCTGTGATACAATTGGTGAACAATATAAAAGTGCTTTTTCCTTACTAATTTTTTGAGCACATGCAGGGGAGCATCTCTCTGTCAGTAATAATAACAACATTCGTCCAAGGGTGCACGTGATGTTTTGGTTTGATGGAGTAGATAAGAGATAAAAATAATAAGAAAAAATTAACAAAGGTGGGAAAATGTGCATAAACAGGACTTTTGTATTTACTATTTACTTTATTTCGTTCTGGAAAGGTCAATTCAAATAAGTGTATACAATTGTTCAAATGTTTCCTCCAGGCACGTTTTTCCCAATTTAGAGGATACTGCACAAAAAGTTGAAAATTTTTAAGGGGGGCAAACAAAAACTGGACCGCTACGATGAGAAGAACGGAAACGGTAAATAAAGAGAAAATTACGGACAGCGTTAACCATAAAAAGAGAAAGAAAAGAACGAACAAATCCCACTCTGGTCAGGATTTAGAAATGATACGAGTGTAAAGGAACTCATTCCAAGTATCAGGCAACCCTGGAAGACACCAGTGAATACAATCAGCGTACGTTGCCGGATCGGCTTGTTGCTTCGGCGTCAGCAACTTGCCCTGTCGAATAGTGTAGACAGAGGTATGCGCATCTTTTCTGTACTCTGAAAGAGTGGTGATATTGATAAAATGGACAGGCACTTTCATGGACTTGGTCACGTTTGCTGCAATGGCGAAAAGCCGACGGTCTGTGCCAACGTTTAATGGCGTTGTTTGGTTGAGAATTGGAGTTGCTTCCTTTGCACATTTTATGCCATCAGGATTGTCCCAGTCCAAGCTCCTGAATAAAGACAAACATAAACAACTTTACGGTTGGCTACCGACCGGAGACAAACCAAACCACCCAAGGCCCACTGTCAACTCCCAATCTCACGCAATACCTAAACTCGGCCTCCATCTTATTGGTACGATTAGAAAATAAAGAGGTTAAACCTAATGCCTTCAGGGGTCATTATATTCATCAAGGAAAGCTTAAACAAAGATGATAATGTCAAAGATTAGTTTTTCTTGAATTAATTTATAAATATCCCATGCTTTTATTGCATATAGCAGGACGTTACTTTGTATCGGAAGAAAAGCTGCAGATACAACCAGTATGATAAGAGGAAGTAGATAGAAATGATACTTTAGATTTGGACATTACTTGATGTGTAGGGGAGACATGCTACTGAAGAACACAGTAGTACGAATGGGATCTACATTCTCGTCAACCCACTTAGACCAGGTCCTCAAAACTCTTCCATATGCTACTGGCCGTTCAATCTCATCGTACTCTGTGGACCCTTCATCGAAAGATCCACGTCTGTGTAATCATCAAAACCCAACAGATCAACCATTGCGATAACCTACTTGTATATGTCAACTCACAAAAGTATTAATTTGCTGTTAAAAAGAAAACACAAGGCACTTACAGAACTTTCATGGAGAAAGAATTCATCCACCAAATGTAAGTGTTAAAAATGAGGTAGTCTACATTTTTCCAGTTGACAGCGTGCTTGTTGATGGACTCTGGCATGATTATTCTATTCAAGATGCTATGCATGTTGGGATCATCAGAATTTGACTCCACCAGAAATGGTGCCCAATAGAACTCTACTGTGGTGTTGTAGTCCTGCATGACAAATATCAAGACACAGTTATTTCTTTCTTAAAATCAAGGTTCCAACGTTGGTCTTGTTTCTGTTTTCTTTATCAGTTTTTTACTTTGATGGAAGGAAAGAATCTGCATCGCAGCTAATATAACTTTCAGTGTAACCATCCAGAGCTACATAAGAGGAACCTATCAATTTTGTAAAATTATACATGTGAAAATTTTAATACGCCCTATTCCAAATAGTTCCATTTATAAAAAAATTGTCTCAAAAAATAATGAAAAGGATATCTGAGTTTATGGGCTAAAAATCATTAACATGATGAACGGTGCAAAACATTGAAATGCTGGACATATTTTGTCTAGGAAGTCAACTTATTACCCACCATATATTTTTCTTTTGTCTGTGATGAGAAAGAGACGAAGAAAGCAGAGAGACAGAGAGTGAAGGTACCTCAATCCTGAAAATGTTGAGAGATCCAGTTTTGTTCAAGCTTTTCCTTCCAGGAGGAATTATTGATTGAGCAAAACAAACCATTGATTCCCATTGGTTCCTATTCAACGAATCTCCTACGAACATAAGCCTCTTGTTTCTCAGTTTGTTCAGCAATAGCCTTGGCTTGAACCTGGAACATACATGTAGCGGAAAGAAGAAACCATCAAATCAAGAATGTTTACGAGTACTTGCTCAAATTCAATAATCCTTTTAAGTAATTTCCTAGTACCCAAAAGAACGAATCTTTATAAGTACTTACGCTGGTAGCGTACAATCATTAGGTTGCCATTTCCAGTTCTGATACAAAGAATCTCTTCTTCCATTTCTCATGCAAGTCACTTGCTCTGTCAAAAACTCGCATTCCTCTTCTTTATACAGTGGATGTGTCACGTTGTCAAAAACCCACCTTCCTCTGAAAAGATCGCAGTCTTCTGGTGGCAATTCAACTTCTTCTTCCTCTTCCTCAATAACTGGCAATTCGATCTTATTATGATCAAGTTCTCTTGACACACTAGACTTCAAATAATCGGATTCTTGACTTCCCTGATCAGACTGATCCACCTGAGGCTCTTCAAGTGAAGTTCTTGTGTTTATTGAAGCGGCAATTTCCTGGTCCTCAATATTGTTGAAAGTTTCTCGAGCTGGGGAGGCTTGTTTTGATGGCTCTTCTTGGATTTCTTGAGATTTAGGCCATGAAAACGGAAACTCGGCTATTGACTTAACGTCCTCATTGTACATGAAGACCCCAAAGAGAAATATAGAGAACACCACAACAAAAACGGAGAGATTGTTGTTTTTCCTCTGCTTCATGGCTACTGTAACTGAGGAGAGAAGAGGTGATTTCCTTCTTGACGGGTGCATGAGAATGGCGGTGATGGGGGAAGAGAAAGGAGAGAGCTTGAAATATAGAGAAACATTGAACAAGAAAAAGAAATAAAGATAGAGAGATTAAGAATTGCATTAGTTTTCTTAGTGTTTGGTTTGACATGGGATTTGGTGGGATGGATTTTTCTTCAACTGGTTAGGCTTCTGGTGGAGGGAGAGGTGTCTTTCTCAACATTTTCGTTTGTAATCCTATCTTGCTAAATGCTTCTTATTCTATCAATGTCAAAAGAAACCGGAAGAGATCACAGATGAGTGATTTCAAAGCTTTGTCTAGTCTGTCTCAATCTACCAGATATTAGTTTAATTGATGTGAATTGCTCTTATAGGTTCCAACTTTTGTTAGCGCATACAAGAATTACATAAAATGTATTATTAATCATTGCGTATGGTACGAAATATGTTAAGTCTATGGAGCAAGTGTAATTAACTGTCAGCTTTGTAAGCAGCTGTTTGACCTAACGGAACGGATGGAAGCCACGGAATTTCCTAACTCATTACAATTAAGGATAGTCTAGTTGTTGCAGTAGGCATTTTTCTCAGTATCTAAAACAAACCTGCAACAATAAGATGATGGCAGAGGATACAACACATGAGTAGAATTATCAACCTAAAACTAAACTAGTTTCCAAATGAAGTCTCAAGAAAATCAATTGAAAGGACAATTATGTGATGTTCCAAACATTCCATAAAAGTTCCTTCTGCAATATTAAATTTTCCGATTACGGTTGGTGGGCTGATCAATGTTTAAGTCGGTTAAGTAAACTCCGAACTGCAAGCATTGAACTTCTACGTTTCGTTTTAACCCGAGATTATGGAGCACCGATGTGAGCTTTCCCCGTCACCAACAACTATATCCCAAGTCAGTTGATGCATTGTTAAGGCTCTTTACTATTAATGATGGTTTTTGTATTTAAAGCGCCAAACCAATCAGAATTCTTGGTAGCTTTATCATTGAGAAAAGTAAAGGCTAAGGCACCTACCCATTTGCAGTGAGTACACCAAAACATCATGTTGTTCTCTACTTGCTCACTCTCACTTCTTTTGGATTTGGGTCTCTCTCGTTTTGCTTTCTTTCCAAGCTAAGGCAAGTGTGCATACGGAGGAGCTTCAACTTCAAAATTGCGGTCTCTGTCAGTTTGTTCATATATCTCCATTTTCCTTCTTTTTGTTTTTCTTGTAACAGTTTTCTTTTTCTTTGGTCGGTCGGTCGATTTAAAATGGGCACTCCAATTTATATTTGAACAAATTTGAGCAGAAAGGGTTGGCAGGGAGAATATATACCGGATTCGAATTCCATATACAATATGATCTTTAACAAAGTTGATATCTCCTCCACTAAACATCAAAAAGTTTTCCACTGCACGAGCACCCCAACAGGCTCATTTCAATTGCATGAAAGAAAGGATTCATGGTGAAATCATTAAAGATCCCTCATAACCATCACTTAATATTACAACATTCAAGATATAATTACGAAAATAACTCCAAGCAACTCAAGCCAAGGCATAACTGTGCTAATGTTCCAGACATTAAGATCCAACATGAACAAAGAAAAAAAGAATGTGGCCAAGAAACTAATGATAATCTAGATACGATATCTATCAAGTGGGTCCTTGAAGACGAGGGGTTCATGGTACACTCTCCGAGCATAATCTTCGAAGACGAAAGGCTCAAACAACCTCTCTTCCTTCTCTACAATGCTTCCATGGTTCTGTTCTTCATCTTCTTCTTCTCTGATATTCTGCTCATAGGCGTGGCAGCAGGGGACGGCTTCAGGAATGAGGGTAGACACTTTGGTTTCTAAGGGGAGAGTTAACAACAAGGTCATTAACACGCAACGAGAGGTGCTGATCATGTCATCTTCCAAGCATCTCACTGGCCTGCCTCTCACTTTCTTCAACTTACCATTAGTCCACACCTGCCATTTTAATTGCCGACCACGTCTTCTTTAGTTCTCACAAGTCAAATGATTCTAGTACAACCAGAACATATACAGACTCTTCGTGAGAAGAAATTGACTTCCACAATGGGCATGGCCGCTTCCCTATTGCCTATAGATGAGTCAGGTTCTACTCCCGTGAAGACTGAAGGGTAACTTAACCATGATGGGCCCAAGGCACCTAGCCCAAGAAATTGGACAAGGCTTGTCTCGCCCACACATGATGAGTTCACATCACACACGACGCGGAATCTGAACATTTGATTTGAATCATTGAAAGGGTGGTTGTCAGTTGGCACAGACTTTCAAGGCACCAGTCAGTCAGAAATTATTTCTCGAGTATGGACATTACCGCGGGTGTAGTGTATTGATTCAATTTTACACACAAAGGTGGACACAATTCCTTTTAGCGTAAAGTAAACACAATGTCAGACGTTTGATCTTATCTATGTTACCCTTTCCCGAGAGAGGCAGCCTTAACCCTTACCCACCATTTCACTCGTATGCTTTTGCCGCCTAATTAAAATTATCTACATTTACTAAGATTAGCAATCCTATGAACACCCGTGACCCATCTCTATCCTCTGCCACAAAAATCGAACTGAAGCATTTGTTATCCAATAAAATATCTGGCGTTGGAGCTAATTAATTATTTTAGATCACAGTGTTCAACATCGTATACCAAACAAAAAAAATCTGAAACGCACCTGAGCAATGTCTCCGATGGTGACCATTATTGAATCCACTTGCGGTGACACTATTGACCACCCCAAATCTCCTAGAACATAATACTTCTGGGACCGGATTTGATACTGTAACCCGAGTATGTACGGGTATGACCCACCTGATATCACTGGTATGTCCTTGTGCGAGCTCCCATGCAACAACATTATTGAACAAAACCGGGTCGGGTCTATTCCTATTGGGTTCTCAAATCCCATTACAGCTGAGAGCTTTTCAACTATCTCCAAACCCAGTTTCTCCAGAGCCCGAGTTAACTGATGCAGAGAAGCCAATCTCAACTCTTTTGAATCACTGAAACACGTTGCTTCCAACCAAAACAACTCACCATTTCCGTCCTCGTTGTCTTCAAAACCCAGAGGCCGGTTTCTGGGAAAATTCAATTCTGTTTCGTTTTTAGAGAGATCAAAGAGCGAGAACGCTTCTGACTCGGCCGACTGAGCCAGTTGGGAAGGAACATCATGGCTAATGAGTTCAAAGAAACCCTTTTCGCTAGAAGTTGACATCAAAAGATCGGCGGAGTTAGTGTCAGCGAGAGAGATCACCGGTAAAAACGCCGATGTGGCAGTGGACCGACGAGTTGGGAGGGAGAGATTCGGAGGGAGGCGGTCGAGCAGACGCGAGAGAGCGTCTGCGGCAGCTCCGGCCGTGACGTGCTGGCTCTTACCTTGGACGGACGGAGATGGGGGAGGAGCAGCGGTGGCGACTCTGTACATGGTGGTGGTATGCAGCTGCTGGAGTTGCTTGTCAGCTGAGAAAGCCATATTTTGTTGAATGAAAAGGAGAAATAGAACATCAAGGCATCGCTCACATTATTATGTTTATTTATAGAGTGAAAGTTGTAATACGTCTCACGTGTGGCCACTAATCCAAACCTAATTAGCTATGACTCGGAAAAAGATTTTCTGTCCAGTTTTATGGTGTTTTATTGTATCCAGTAAATTTTAACTATTTATTTACGCGAGTCCCACGTAAATTACACATAAATAAACGTGAAGTCTGCATAAATAAATAGCTGAAATTTATTAGACATAATAAAACACCATAAAAATTAGACAGAAGATCTGGACTCTTCTACGTCCGCGTAATAATTAAGTGTTTTTAATGATAGTGTCGGAGAACATGAGACGAGTTGCCGCATTGAGATGGATTCTGAATGCGTATTGCTTTTGAATACATAAAACTTTTAACTTAATCGACATCTTTAAACCATTAACTATTAGATGTTATATTATAATCATGATGAACACTTAATATGAGCGTTGAATTAAAAGAGAAAATCATAGGAGATGGTAAAACTATTGATTTTCCATATAAAAGTATCAAAATTGCGTTAGGAGGTAGATATTGTTATTACTTATTAGTATTTAATTGCGTATTCTGGCAAGATTTGCCGTTGTACAGGACATTTTGTCGCATCCCCGAGGACTTCTTCATTTGTTTAAAATATGGCATTCTAAGTTAAACACCTCCAACACTGATGTTGTCGGAATACTTACAAGTTCAACAATTACTTTGTTGACATGGTTGATGTTGTGCTAATTGCACAAAATCCCAATTCCTATCCATACTTTTTGTTTCATCATATATTATTATTATATCATTTTTATAAAATTATATTTCAAAAACAGTATAATCGATTTGTTCTTATTACAATATATTAAATTTATAATTAAATTCAATAATATATATGATACATTATTAATTAGCTATTCAATTTGAGGGAATATTATTGTTGTTGAGGTTTTATTATGGAGCATATTGTTTAAACTTTCAAGGACAATACTATTACGTTTCAAAGTTTAGCATCCAAAGTCGACATTTGTGTATAAGGTACAACACCCAGAGTGTTCACGGACAGAGACAACGAATCAATGACATGAACGTCTATTAATGTTGATATGGTCATAATACAAGTATATGTACCCCATCCACAATCAATTGTAAGATAGTGACCAACTTCTTGTTACGACAAATTCTCTGCCAAACAAGAGAACTTCCAAATAGTTAATGAATATTTTAACTCATAATCCAAGATATATGACAATATCTCTCTCTTTGTATTGTTTTTTTAAGCGACTACTACAGAATAGTATCCACGTATCAAATTCATTATACCCATTAATACAGTATCAAATTCTAAGATTGATCCACATAATTAAGTCATTAACGCAAAACACAATCGCAAATGATTTTTTTTTTTTTGCAAGTCTTTGAGTGAACCGGGTTTAAACACAAATGTGACTTCGACCATATCTCATTCAAGAAATCAGGAGTGAGGATATGAGTTTAAAATATGTTCATAAAGAAGTCAATAAGATCTACGACATGAGGCTATGGGCGTGGCAGAGGTCATATATTAGTGTGTAAAGAAATAGGAGGATTTACTATTTGGAGAGACTGGCGTGGTAGAGCCTGTGTTTTGTTTTAGAATTAGGTATTGAGGTCCACATTCATGTCCCAAACATGTCAACATATTGAACCAACAGGTGCTTAATTGATTATAAAATTGTTCTATATCACTTAATGATTATTGACATAAAATTGTTTAAAATACTTACTTTGACTCATATGTGATTTTAGATACGATTCGAAAGCAAAGAAGTTAAAGTGAGTTGAAATCTCTATATTTTGGTTATGTTTCGAAGATTAATTTCTGCTTGTCTTTATAGAGTAAGAAGAAGAAAAATAAAGACAACAAAAAAGGACAGAAAAAACGAAAGCACAAAATGCAAAGTGGAAGCATGAAACGTACATGTGGTGGACCAAAACGCATCCACGGTATGCAAAAAACCACAGCAGTCCATTAGCTAAACAACAACGCGAATTAAGTGGTGAGCAAAGCAGTCAAAATGTAGCACAAAAAGGAAGAAAACGTGCCAATGGAGTGGGAAAAGAAAACGCAAACTACGTTTGCGTTAAATGCAGCGCAACAGATGCGTTAAACGCATACGTAGTTTGCGTTTCATGTCGCATACGTAGATAGATCAGATGCAATTTGTGAGGGTTTTGAAAACATGACCCAACATTTTTATTTGTCACATCACATAAACAGTAGCGTGAGAAGAGAACAGAAGAGAGCTTGCGAGAGAAGAGTGAACAGAAGCGTGGCCACACAAGATTAAATTGTCACATTAGTGAATAGTAAGGAGAAGAGGGAGTAGCGTGAGAAGAGAACATAATAGAGCTTGTGGCATAAACAAAGGAAGAGCAGCTAGGGTCTTCGGTAGGGTTATTAATGGGGGTTGAAATATTTTTTCGGGAGAGACCTATAGAAGGGTAACGTTCTGACGTCGGTTCGGAGGTGATATCGACATCGACGGCGTAGGTTAAGTGTATTTTCCTATTTTTGTTGTTTCTTTCATTCATTAGAAATTGATTGTGTTATCCTATGTTAATTTATTTGAGTTAATCAGACTTTCGTTATTGTTCGATTATTTGTGTATGAACCAATTGAGTATTGTGAAAAGATGATTTTAATGCATTTATTGAATCATTTATTTGCAAACTCATTGCTAGAATTTCGACATAATATGTAATTGTTATGTTACAATTCATGTGTAGCGACTAATGATTCGTAATCATTAGGGATAACATGACCTAGGTTAAATGACGCATCATATGTGATTGTTGCCTTGATTAATCAGTTTTTTAATTCGTAATGCTACTGTCTAATTAAATCTAGAGATCGTATCCTAGGTTATTCAGTGGTTAGGTTTAATTAACGATTGTATCTTAATTAATCAAAACCTAAGGAAAAACTCAGGTTAATTATTAACCCACGATTAATAATTGCTAGGAGAGGTTTGTGAACAACAAATTAATAAAATATGCTTAATTAGGGTGTAGGTTGAGATTGAACCAAAGAACTGGGTCCCTACTGAATTCCCCACTTTTATCATTTTTCACATGTTTTATTTAATTTGTGTTTATTAGTCTAGTTTCATTTTATTTTCTTATTTCAAAATCCAAAACCCCCTTTTTCCTAAACATCGATTAATTTCACTTCAACAACTTTACACACACTCTCTGTGGGATCGACCTAGACTCACCACTGTTCTAGTAGTAGTCTAGTTATTTTATTTTGACCAGCGTTACGACACGCTGTCAATTTTGGCGCTATTATCGGGGAGTGTGGTGTTTTAGTTTTTATTTGTGATTTAATTTGTATTTTGTATATATTTGTTCGTAATTGATTTCTTTTTAGTTATTTCGTGATCCTTTCGTTTTTCTGTTTCGTTCTTGTGAAAAAATAAAAAAAAAATTCTTGGATGAAAGTAATTTCTTTTATAACTCATATTCTCAATCTTATAATAATATTTGGACTGATAAACTTAACTTTTGTTATAGATGGGATAATCATCAGAATTACTTCCATGATAGTTTTCAGGACACACAGCAATTCTCATGTGGACCAGAAGCTTCTTGTCAAAACTCTAGTACATTTTTGGAAGAATTAATGAATGTTGTGATTGTTAACAATCTCCAATTTCAATAGAGCCTACAACAACAGTAGCAACAGTTTCAACAGGAAATGAGGCATATAACGTCTAGAAACCAAAACATGGCAAGCCAAATGGCAGTGATGGCAGCGAGGATCGACTACCTAGAATCATAAATGGAAGAGGTGTTAGTGTAAGTCGAGTAGCACACTCATGTAAGTCGACTTACACATGCACAGTACTATAAGTCGACTTGGATTCTCCTGTAAGTCGACTTACAA
>JAOQMQ010000196.1:10999513-11020793 GCA_027563845.1 Erythroxylum subrotundum
GGAGAATTCGTAAAATAGTTTTGGACAGAGATCCAATATATGGAGAGCAATAGGATTAAATGGATCCCGATGAGATTGGGATATGTCCTGATGAGATCGCGACATCGATATTGCTGAAACAGGTCTCTGGTGTTTTTTCCCATACCGGGACTGGTAGGCCGGTAGGACCGACCCCAGTGTGACTGGACCTCTTCAGCATTTATGTATATATATCTTATTAATTAATTAAGTAATTAATTAATTAATATATATATATATATATATAGCCATCCACGTTGATTAGTCATTGGGAGGAGAATAGACTAAATCAAATATAATGATTAAATTGATTATTTAATTATTATTGGCCATCAACGTGGAAGCTTGCCATTAAATGTCTTTAAATGTTAAAGACACATGTATATAAGAAGCAATAGGAGTTGATGGTCGGGTGTGTGTGTGAGAGGTTGAAGACTTAATTGTTAAGTTTTCTAAAATAAGGTTTCTAAGCTTCCTCTCTAAATATTCACGATACTCTTCTCCTCCAAGCTTCCTCTCCATCGTCTTCTCCTTTGCTCTCCAAGAATAAGGTAAGATCTAGCAGTCTTCACTTTATTCTAGCTATTTCTGGGTCAAAGGGTTTGCCCCGGTTAGGTTCTCCGACCTTTGCGTGGATACTGTTAGAGACGGTCTCTTTTGGTCGTTATGATTTGACATCTTTATATAAACACATGGATCCTGGCTTTCGGGAAGGTCTCGGAATAAAAAAATTTTGTTTTTCCGCACCGTGTGTATGTGATGCAGACACCGGGATTTTCCTATAAGAGGAGTAGTCATATTAACCCGAGGTATACCCCATAGACGTTAGTGCGGAAACCTTACAGAGTGATGAGGAGCTTGAAAATTTTGAGGTCAATTCTCAGTGAATTGCTTGTGTTAAAGAAGTTGAGGAGGAGCTCGAGGAAGAAAAAGCTATATCTTTTAGCTCGGAGGTAAATACTGAGTTTCATTTTGTTGTAGAGAATGATTCTTTACTTTTACCTAGTAGGTTAGAGGAATTAAACGAGCAGGAAAAAGTTGAAGAGACATTCGAGATCTTTCAAGAAAGCATGGACTTAGTAGAGATCGAAAGTGTAAATATAGGGAGGACGCTAAATGGGAATGATGATCAACTAAGGCCCTATTCGAAACAATGTCGCATTGAAGTGGCACTAACTGTAATACTAGAAGATCATAATTTTGTCACGTGAGGAAAGTATGGAGTCGAGCCAGCGATCCTAAACCAAGGCACTTCTTAGGAGGCAACTCAAGGGAAGTCAATTTCTTTTCTTTACATTTTTGCATTTCTTTTTATATGCATATGTGTTCTTTGTTGGTTTGTTTCTTGAAGGAAAGTAAATTTCTTTTCTTTACATTTTACATTTCTTTTTATATGCATATGTGTTCTTTATTAGTTTGTTTCTTGCTTGTTTTAAGTTTTCAATCAAAACGAGCGAAGGAATAAAACAAACAAAACAAATATTTTCTCGTTTTCTATTGCTTTTGGGATTATATAGTCATGTTTAGAGTGTGAATGACTAGAGAATTTTGAAGTAACATTAACATGTATTTTTACCCTTGTAATTGGCCGATATGCATTATCTTTAGAAGAGTAGTGACTAGTGGTAGACAAAACCGGTGAGATTTTGAGCCTTTTTAGACTGACACATTTATATCAGTCTCATTGTCTTTTGCTAATGTGTGACTTTCATGACATGTACATCCTAATTTTGCCTTGAATTTCTATTCGAGACCAAATTTTTATCACATGCATTAAAATGGATATGCTTAGGCATTCTTTGCTTTTCCGAACTACATTAGCCAAATAGCCTACCTATTATATGATCTTCCTTTTTGTTAAGCCCCTTTGAGCTTTATACCTTTCTTTTTGTATAAACCACATTTTATGCTTTTAAACTTAATCAAATATCTTACTCAAGCCATAAAGCTAGTGGAACATTTATGATTGCTAAGTTTGTGGATGTACAAAATTTTAAGTGTGGGGGTGTAGATATGTGTGGGTTGGTTAATGTTGGGATGTTTTGTTATATCTTATTATTGAAACTCCCATGTTAATGTAGTTTCTTTTAATGTTAAAAAAAGGAAAGGAAAAGAAAGAAAGAAAAGAGAAAAGAGAAAAGCACAAGAAATGAAAAGAAAAAGAAAAAGAAAGAAAGAAAGAAAAAGAAAAAGAATAAATTTTTTTGTTTAAATAAATTTATCAAAGAGGAAGTGCATATGAGTTTGCAAAGTTATTCATGATTAATGCATCTTCCTAGAGTTATAATGAATGTGTTATTTGAGTATGTTGAATATGAGGTAGTGTTGGCTTGGAAGATTCACTCTTGTGGTTTCAATGTATTGTTGGCATAAATTGTATGAGTGATTCCTTCGGATTGGTATATGCTTCATGTGGTTTATGTGTGAGAGCTGAATGGGGTTGAGAAATATAAATATTGCATTTGTCATAGTTGACTGTACCCAGTTTTTGATGAGTGTTGCTTTGTTTCACTAGCTTAATGGCTTTCATGCTACTTGACCCAAATACTTCTTGTTGGGCCCGTGTTTTGCGTACCAAAGCGAACAGGGCCCGCATACCTCAAGTTTGCACGCGACCACAACCTTAATCAGTATTGTCCTCTTTGGTCACGATTCGAACTCGTGACCTCAAGGTTTTGTTGCATCTAACTGCACGCCTCTTACCATTGAGCTACTTGGCTTAATAAGAGTGAGATGACGTAACACCATGAGTAAGTATTTTTAACTTTATACATGGTTCTATCTTCATCCCTTCTATCTATAATGATTAGTTGCCCTTGAAATTTAGTCTTCAGGAAACCACCATGTATCTCAAGTATGGGCCTCAAGTGCCTCCATCCTTTTTCTTAGCTATAAAAGAAATGTATAACCTCTTAAATTGCAATAACAAGGTTTCTTGATTTTTTTTATATTGCAGTTCCATTATGAAATTGGGATTACTATGTTTCAACTCCCAGCTATAACCTAACAACTTGGGATATTCACTAGCATAGTCTAATGCTCTCTCCTTCATTAATTTCCTTTTAACAATCATATATATAGTAGAATTCACAAACATGTTCAACTTTATCTGTGTTCTTCAATTTTCTTCACAGTGATAATGCTAGACTTCTCTAGAATTCTATCTTGGAAGTGTGTAGCTAAAAACTTAAAAGAAACCATTTTAGGCTTGTTTGTTGTGGAACATGTATGCTTAGATATATATGTCTTGATTTTGAAACATTTGTCCTTACTACCATAGGTTGCATACAATTCCAATTTGTATCCTTCTCACTTTCTTTTCTATTAGACATTAAACCTTATTGCTATCGTCTTTGAACTGTTTAGCATTGCCAAACTCAAAACCTAGTTTCCAATGTATACCACCACCTAGTTCATGTCTAATACTTGTACTAGGTCTTCTAATTGGCTCCTCACACACCTCTCCGTTAGGATGCTCATCACTGTTAATGAAACTTTCATAGTCACTAAAGTCAATATTCATTTATTAGTGGCTATCTAGAATTGAAATACCAAACATATCATGTACTCCTTTAACTTCATTATCATCTTCAAATTCAGTTTCATTGTCACCTTCAACTTCATTCCCATAAGTACCACATCCCTATTGTTACTACTCTTTTCTTCAATAGTATCTACATTAACTTCATCATCATGCACAACATCCTCATCATAGCCCAAATCTCTATCATTACCTATTATAGCAAAAAAATTTAGATCCATTATCAAAACGTCAAGCTTGCGTATAACATACACCTCAATTATCTCATGTATTTTTAAAAGGTTAATTAACGTAATCCAACTTTCAATAGTTTTAGTGAGTCATAAAAATTTATTAAATCTAAAAACAAGAACTCTAATATAAGCCTTATTAACCTGTAAGTATCCAAGTTATGTCCCTAACCGACAAAATTAAGATCAATTTTGTCTATAACTGACAAAATTAAGATCAATTTTATTAAAGTAACTTATCGAGCTACCCTCGTAACTCAACTTAGGATCTTTCTTAAGGTGTTCACTATAATATAACTTAAAACTTCCGTATTAAGTCTTTATAACCTACAAATGGTAAGTAAATAATAATTTACATATTTAAAAACACACCCACCCACCCAGACAAACACGCACATACAAACACATATATAAATACATATACAAGCTATAATGAAATGTTCCACAAAGTAAATTTATGCCTATAATGAAAATACAAGCTAGAGCACTAAAAACTATTTTAGTAATTTGCAAATGAAATTTAACTCTGATATACATTCAACTTTATGTTTTCTAGCCAACTTACGTCCTCTACTTGAGGTCGCATCATATAAGTGAGAAGATGGAAAAAATGCGGTGAAAGTAAAGGATAAATGGTAACTTATATGCTTCTATGTCATTATAAATAGGAAGGCACAGACGTAACACATTATTCTGCAACATGCTTGCCATAAATGGAGAAGTTTTATCATATTGACTACAGACAAAGAAAAGTAAGATGTCAGATCAGATGTTAGCTCTCAATATACCACAAAGGCCCTGTTTTGCAATCAGCTGATTATATTAGCTGTTAGCTGATTTTATTATCTGTTAGCTGATAGCTGATTATATCAACTGATTTGACCAGCTGATTGTATTAGATATTTGTCACTTAATGTTTGATAAAATTAGCTGTTTATATGTAAAATTACTTATGAGGACATGACTTTAAAAAAAATTATAAGGGTATGAATTAACTTGTAAGTATTATTCAAAAAGTACATAAAATTGTAATATATTTTAATTTAAAATATTATATTATAAAATATTTTTTTATTAAATTACTATTTGTTTATATATAATAATTTAAGAAAATTATACTTCTTTCCGTAACAAAATAACTATTACATAATTAAATAATATTAGAAAAAGATAAACATAAAAAATAAAAAAAGAGAGAAAAGATAGAGTTAAGGATAAAACATGAAAATAAAAATGAGAGAGTTAAGGATAAAACAAAATGGTTGTAAATTAGGGAGTTAGGGATAAAACAAAATGGTTGCAAATTAGAGAGAATAAAAAAGAGAGAAAAGAGAGAATTAAGGATAAAACAAAATGGTTACAAGTTAGGCTTTAATACCTTATAATTTAAATTTAAATTTATTCATTAATATATGATTGATTATTATATGTATCCAATAAATAAAGAAAAAAGTAAATATGTATTGTCTTTAATAATTTTAATGTTTAAAATAAATTTAAAGTAAATTATATCGTATGAATATGATCATACCCATTACTCCAACATTTATTAATGATAAATAAATACTTTTGAAGCTTAGATATAATATTTTGGAGATGAATTCAGTGTTGTAGAAGGTAAGAAAACATTCTTTCAATAAGAAGCTTGATGTGTTATTTGGTTTTAGAATAAAGTTTAGTATAATAAAAAAAAATCATTAATCATATTAAGGGATATCATGACATTGGTATTAACTATAAAATTAAATGATAATTTTTAAAATATAAAAATTAAACAAAAAATTTTAGTGTAATTAACTTCATAATTTATTCTAAAAAAGATATATAATTAAATAATCGAGGAAAAAATTTTAAAATTAAAGTATTTTATAGTGTTTAAAATAAAAAGATATTTACTTAAAAGTTTCTTAAATTATTTTAACAATAATTATTGAATAATTGATTGTTTTGCATTTTAGAAAGACAATGTCATAGAAAAATTAATAATTTGAATAAAATTAAAATTAAAAGCATGCCACATAATTCTTCATTTTATTTTCTCAAATTAAAAAATAGAAAAATAAATAACTAAAAATTCCGTAGCCTAATAAGTTTGGCCCATAAAATGACCTAACACGCTTACAACTGCTAGAGAACAGAAGCTGGGACTCTCTCGTAGCCTCGTGTTCTCTTCTAAAAACCTCTCCGAAAATCCTCCCTCCTTCTTTGTCTCAGTGACCTACTTTTGAATTCTTCTTGTTGCTGTTACTCACGAGTTGTCAGGTTTGTTCATTTTTACTGTTTTTATTTTGAGTTCTTGCTGGAAATTTAGTAAGGGAAGAAGATTTTAGCATTAGCTAGATAAGTTCGAAGATCCATTTTGCTTTGTTATTCGTCCATGTCGGGAAAATGAAGAAATGGACTGGAAAAATGATTGATTTGTTTGTTTGGTTGATAAAAATTCTGCCTTTTTTCGACGTTGTTTGAAAGTAGAAATGTAGAGTGGTGGGTTATGTTATAAGAGGCAGAAGTACAGAGAAAGGTGAAACCCACTTTTAGAATTGCTCAAGTTGATTACCCCGAACGCTGCCAACAAGCGGCTTGTTGTTTTTAGCTTATTAGGTTGAATCAACCAACCCAACTAGCCACCAAATACGCACATTTAACAACTAATAGATGAAGTCAACCAACTAATTTTTAGTCAATCAACTAATTTTTAGCTGATCTGTTACTATCCAAACAAGACCAAAATCTCTCAAACTATCGTAAATATACAAAAATGATCCACAATTATCTCCTTCACAATTACCTACATAAACAAATATCAAACTTAATTAAAATTAAAATTAAAATAATAAAATATGCCTTTAATAAAGACAAGCCACACTTACTGTGTAAGCTGGAGAAGCTGGACCACACCAAACATTGAGGAATGCAAACACTAAAATGAGGAGCAATCCAGAATCCTCATTGATTGTCATCACCGAAAACAAAGACAGACGAGAAAGATGGAGTAGGGGTTAGGAATTTAAGCACACCCAAAAGCAGAGAAACTTGAGAATGGTGGAGGCAGAGTCTTCTAAATGTCAACTACGTCCTATTCCAAATGACAACATTTGGAAAGAAAAAAAACCCAAAAGTTGTCTGTAAGATACCAAAATTTAATGTCTTAGCCCACTTATCAAATAGAATATACATGTGGCAAAAGGCTCATATAAAAATAATAAGATTATTAAATTTATTTTTTTTTGCGGTGGGAATTTGATGAAAATAATAAGTCTAAAAGCAATAGGATTGGTCAAAATTGCAATTTGAACAAAGGACCTTAAAATTTTGACAAAATTAACTTTTGTCAATTAAATGTCACTTCAAAATTATCATAACATTTATGTTTTATTTTTTATTTTAAAAGTGGGTCACACTTATTACATAAGCGTATTAAGTTAGACTCATTTGTCGGTTAATTTTAAAAAGATTACTAAATTATTTATTTGTTTATTAAGTTAATGAAGTATTATTATTATTATTATTATTAAATTATTTATTTGTTTATTAAGTTAATTAACTAAATTAACATATTAATGAAGAAATACCATCGTTTCTTTTTTATTGAATTTGTAATCCCTGACCCCTAAACTCGTTATTTCTTTCTCCCTCTCCCTCCTAATTGATTCAATCACAACATTTGTCCCTAAATTTACAACTAGAATCCCATCTCTCATCATTTCTGCATTTTTCACAGCTGCGCGATGAAAGCATAAGGAGCAAGCAACCATATGCAACGAAGCTATGAAAGAAGACATGCATTTGGGTGGACATCTCTGCTCTTGAGTGGAGGTGCTTTCCTTAGAGCCTTTCACGTGGGAGTGGTGAAGACACTTGTGGTTGTGGAGCACAACCTACTTCCTAAAATTATTGTTGGTTCTAGTCTGAGATCCACTATGTGCTCTATTGTTGGTATTACATCATAGCTTGACAAATAACATGGATATCAATAGGACCCACTTTGAAGATAAAAATTAAAAATAAATATCACGTAAGTTTTGACGTGACATTTATCTAATTCCGTCTAATTTTTTATTTACCTAATGTCTATTTTGAACCTTTTTATAAACATTTTGAATATTTCAAAATCATGAATTTTCTTATTCATTAATGTATATGTTAGAGTTAAAATTGCTCTTTTGGCCTAATAAATTTTTTTTAACGGATTGAGAGTTCTTTTTAAACTAGTTGTTAGATTTTAAATTAAAATTTAATAAAAACATTACAGATCTAATCGTTTTCCCTTGACCAATTGCTCACGGACTCTTAATGGCACAATCAAACCAAAACGATGTCCTAAATCCCATATACATTTCACTGAATTTCTCCAATACTTTGGATAGAGGGGGAATACGGGGGCTGCGGGACAAGAAAAGTTGTAGCACGGTAAGTGAAGCGAAGCTGCGCGTTGAAAAGAAAGATATAGTTAACCTCAAGGTGCAACTGAGTTGATAGGAAGTTCTCTTGGTTTAAGTGAAATCATAGGTTCGAATCGTCTTTATGTATGTAGCTGTTTAAAATTTATAACCAAAATTTTACCTTCCGCAAAGGACCTACCTAATTCGAACGGAGATTATTCTGGGTAAAAATGGCTTAAAAATGTCTTCTTATAATTAGACCCTCTTAAGACACCTCGTAAGAAAAAAAAAAAGAAGAAGATATAGTTACTGTAAGTAAATTCGATGAAAAAGAAAGGAACTACATTAGTAGTTGAACTGTTGCTAGTTTGGAGAAAACAGGGAAAAATAATAACACAAAGAAACAGGGAGAATTGGAGATCTTAATTTTCCCGAAATATGTTTCGTTTTCGAGTGAGATATTATTTAACCTGGATTTGTTTCTTGGGTTTCCAAAATGACAATTAGTCCAAGTTGAGATTGAGAGGCTGCAGTGTTTGCAGTTAACCAGTGTCTCACCTATGCATTAAGCCTCAACAATCTACCAAAAGGGTTGGCTTTCTCTTAAAATTGACACGCGTAATCTTTATCCCAGCTTTAGTCGTTTCTCTGTTCTGACGACGGACAAAATGACAAAAGTGAGGAGTCGAAAGTCGAAAGACATTCTCCACATCAAAAAGCTACAACTTTTTGAGGGAACTAAAGATCCAATCACTACCATGGTTTGGTTTGAGGACAAAAGTGGAGTCACGCCCAGCGCACTAGGATATTCGAGAAGAAGGTTGTTTTGTGTGAATGTGCTCACCCACCAAAATTCGAAAGGATAGATTGGCCGGAGAGTTTTGGTCGGTCCAACTATATCTTATCATATGTCTGGCTGTAAATGATTCAGTCTCATGCTTTGTTAGATTTTTACTAGGCTGAAAGACCCATTCAATTTTTTTTTTTTTCTGGATCCATTGCTTCTAACTTGCAAGAGGAAATCTTTTTTTAAAGAAGGAAAAGGACATTTACTTAATCTAGTTTTATCGACGCTTTAGAAGTCAAAGCAGAATACAATTTTTTCTTCTTAATTTGCGAATGTTGCTTTCATCTCAACCACCACGAAAATTAGGATCTTTGAATTTTAAGGAAAGGGTGTTTACTTCTGTTCTTGCTTTCTACATCTATAGCAATTGTAGGTAAGAAGATCCAACTCATGCTATATTTAAATCTAGATTTTTGACGAGTACGGAATTCAGCAAGTTGCAACAGATGCTTTGCCTCGAAACGTATACAACCTGGAATTTTCATCAATTAAGCGTGGTTTCTCATTTTACAAACTGGAACTGATAATAATCATTTTGTGGAACTGTACAAAGTATTATTTTTGCCAACTACACCTAAAACGAAATATGACAATCGCAAAAACCAAATCAAGGGCAATCTTAGGAGTTCATCTGTGGAAACTAGAAAGGCCATGCGAACAATTGCTGTACTGGACAACATTTGGAAGATAGATGCACATCAAATTGTATCACTTGTCCCAAAAAAACATGAATTTAAAGAAGAAGGAAGCATCTTTACGGCATAGTACTTGAATATATTTATAACTTGCATTGTAAGGTTACAATGAACAGTTGATTTAGTTCAACCTCAAGGTGAATTAATTAGGAACTCAGCGTTCTGAATCTTAATATCACCAACAACGAGAAGTGCAATCCCTAAGTAGGGGATACCGAAATATGAAAGAATGTAAAACAAATAAAAAAATCTTCCCTTTCGTCTTTCGCCTAATTGTCACCTGTGGCTCAGTTGGCCTCCTGACTAATTTGAGTGGACTTCTTGCAAGAATTTCTACTCTTCCTTGGTTTGCCTTTTCCCTCTAAGCGTCATTCTTCTCCTAAACTCGTACAACTATTATTACAATTCCAAGAGTATAAAATCCTCCACGATAAAGCTGGAGCTTCGAGATGTTGCTTATGCCACCATCTGCTCCTGTTCTATGTACAACTGGTCCATCCATGAAGGAACACCTTCCGGAACCCCTTTGGCAGGATTGTACCGCTTTGCTGCACCAAA
Organism: Erythroxylum subrotundum; assembly: GCA_027563845.1. NCBI lineage: Eukaryota > Viridiplantae > Streptophyta > Magnoliopsida > Malpighiales > Erythroxylaceae > Erythroxylum > Erythroxylum subrotundum. Next base: position 11,009,785 of record JAOQMQ010000196.1, read on the forward strand.
GTTTCCAACACTGGGAACATCCTTTATCAGTGAATTAACCCAAGACACATCAGGTTCATCAATGTTTGATGGCATCAAGTCAACTGCTCTCGTTGCATAATTGTTAGTGTTGCTTCGAACACCGAATGAAGATGACCGCTTCAGCATGTTCAGCTCATCGCCTTGAATGCCCCAATCCAACTTTCCATCAGGGGAGCTCCAATCTGACAGATTGGAGGACATCATGGTTACTGAATTTGCAGCAGCTGTAAGGCCAAGACGATTAGTTACAGCTCCACGATCAATAAAGCTCTGGCTTCGCTTTGCAAAGGCAGAAGACCTTGCGTTCATCACAGCTGCTGCTACTGCAGCTGAAGAATCAAACCCATACGAGGCAGCCTTCCTCACTGGAGAGGATGAGAGATTGGATGTATAGCTAGACCGTAGCTGATTAGTGTTCTGCCGAATCTGAAGTCCATTTGGAGACAACAGAGATGGATCAAGAGAACCAAAAGCTTCGTCAAGGTTAGTATGTTGAAAATCCCCAACCCTATCGAAGTCTTTGCTCCAACGGGATGGAGAAGAGAGACCAGACATCTCATCTATCAGTTGCTGTCTCTGCAAGTGGTTAACTTGATTTTCTAACCCAAGCAATTCCATCTCCAAATCCAAATCTCGGGCACATAATGAAGTTTTTAGTCTACTTCCAGGGAGCTGCAATGCAGGTGGAGTCAGGTTAAGCTTATTTTGCCACAAGCCCAGAGCCTTAGGAGATGATGAGGCTGTTGCCAAGGGAGACATGGGTGGAGTTGAAACGGTGGGCAGTGGCATTGATGATCCATGGGCCAAGGGACTCGATGCCACCATGTCCACTGTACTGATCGAAGAGGACCTAGGTGAGGGCATTGCTGAGCCTGTGGAGGCATACACAGGCCGCAATTCCTCAGGCTTATGTGCAAAGAAACAGACTTTCCTTGAGCAACCAGTCTCGTCTTTGCAAAGCCTGGTTCGGTATTGGGCAGGATGTAACCAAGACTCAAAAACACCATGTGCATAATCACAAGCATCACCCTTCTGACATGAGCCCTTGCGAAATTCAGGGCAAGGGACACAGCTGTAGGGATACTTCCTCGGGTCTCTCCTCCTCGCGTTCTCCCCTGGATGCACAAATGGGCACTCAGTCCAATCATGCGAGTAGGCCCTAGAGCACGGCTTAATCTTGAAAGAGTACATTCTGAACTCATCCGTACCATAAATTCCATTGTTAATATCAGGCAGCGTCACATCAATAGGATACTCTTTCTTCTCATTCCCTTCTTTCGTTAACTGAGGTATTGTCACCAGCTTCTCTTCTTCATCTTCCCTTAAATTTTCGCCTCTTAGCAGTGAACCTACGAACTTCTTTTTTGAGTTGTACGGAGATTTCAATGAAGAGTTAATCAGATCACTAGGTTTATTTTCATGAGCATCAATGCAGTTAGCATCAGCAGAGGCATCCAACAATAATTTAACAATCTCAACAGAAGAACTGGAACCACCTGCCACAGCACAGTGGAGGGCAGTGACCTTATCAGAGCCACAAGACCTGTTGATGTCAGCTTTCCCCGTTTGAACGATATACTTCAAGACATTAACACTTCCAAACATAGCAGCAATCATAAGGGGTGTTCTTTCTTGGAAACCCATCTTTCTGGACCCAACTTGTCCACCATACCAAAAGCTTGCTTCATCAACATCCAAACCCTTTTTCTCGACCTCAGTTTTGAAGCCACTAAGATCATCAGAGGCGGACAACTCGAGCAAAAGTGAGCAGTTACACACGATACCTTCCTTCTGTTTACGAGATTCATCTCCCATGATAATATTTGAAGGGGAAAACTCACTTTCAGAACCACTGCACATATCCAAGTCCTGCACAGTTAAAAGCAAGCAGATGTCAAATAATGAGGTCGTCGTATGGAGGACATACATATCTTCTGTGGATGGAAACATACACGAAAACATGCAAAGTTACGAATTTCAAATATTCGGCATATTGGAGAAAGATTCAAGAATCTAATCAAAGAACTAATCTGAACAACTAAGGATTAGATCACACAGAAGACTAATCATGCCAGGGAAAGGTAAAATGAAAGGAGAAAATCCAAATTTCCCACTTATCAACAAACATCTAAAGCCCAGAAGACCTGGTCTTCCAAAATCACCTCTATAGTTTACCAAGAAATTTAGCATATTTGAATAATATGATAAGAATTGAATAAAAGTCACACAGGCAAACCCAAAACCAAAATTTCAAACTTTAACCAAACAAGCAAAAGACGCAGTAAAATCCCGACGAGTGATGAAAATACCAAGCATAGAGACCATCAGACCAAATAGAAACTACAAATTTCTACAAGCTGAAGAAAAAAAAAAAACATACCTAAGAGACCCGTAAAGGAGACAGAGAAATAGGTGGAGGTGCTATATAAAGTTAGAGTCTTGAATTGTGTTGAAGAAATGAAGCTTGTGTGAGCTGCCAAGAGAAGGCCAATTGTGGGGTTTTTATATATAATCTTCTCCAAAAGAAGCTAACTGTGAAGAGGAAGGTGAGAGGAAAGTAAGACTTTTCTTCCTGCTCTCTTTCCCGAATTTTTTATTGTTTTGTGGGTTTGGTCAAAGTCAAAACTTCAAAGCGAAAGGGTCTCTTCACTCTGTCCTGTCAATCCAGGGAACCCGTTGATTCTTCTATCCGGCTTCCTCTAAATGAAATCCAAATGAAATGTAAATGAAAGTTAAATTGCGAGTTTAATGGTGGACCCCATCTCGTGGGCTATATGCTATCACGTGTGCGTTTCGAAGCTCACGCGCTTTGTTGAGCGTATCAGAGTCCCTGTTTGGTTCCAAATTTCCAAGAAGTAGAACACAACTGTTATTGCTGGCTGAAGACAATCAATGTGTACACAATAATTATCAATTGAAGTGGAAAAGTAAGATTTTGCTTCCTTTTGAAATTAAAGTTTTAATTAAAATTAAAATCGTAGTTAATTAATGAGCTTAAATGTTCTTATAATTTAAAAAAAGATTTTTTTATTTACTAAATTTTTTCAAAACCTGCAAAAATCTTCCATTTAAATTTCACTTTCGATTATAATACATTTAAACTCTCTCTCTGGGAAACATTTTTAGTAATTTTATATAAAAATTTTCATATTTTCTTTATATTTTAACCATTTTGGTTGTGCATCCTTTTTTACTATAAATTTTATGATAAAAAATATATGATTCTCACAAAAGTTTGAATATTTTATAAGGAAAAGATTTGTCATTTATTAAATATTTAAATATAATACAAATTTATTGGTCTATTAATTTTTGCAACATGATATAAGATTATGTATAAGGTACAAAAAGAGCTAGTTTTGGTTCATTGTATTGAATAAAACTAAGCAAGAGGTTTCTATCATCTTTTATTGCAAAATAAAATAATAATCATAGAATAGGGAGGAATAAATTTAAGCGAGGAACAATGTTTTTGGTTAAGAGTGACTTTAAAGGAGGACGAGTGGGCGCGGCCGAGGGGTGAAAACGAGTGGACCAAAGGGCTGACTGGATTGGAGAAAGACTCCAAGTTGCAAAGAGAGTTGCCGTTTGGTCCACACCACACTTCACGCGTTTGTCTGGGTGACAGAATATTATAATAATCTGACTCACCCTTCCACGATCTTATCTTCAATTTCATCTTTATTTGCTTAATTTAGGAAACTTTACCAACTGCCATCCAATTTTGTTCTAACTCACTGACAGTGTACATTGGTTCGATTATGAGGTGCTGGCAGTGGCTATTACGTTTATGACTAAGATACATCGATGATCTAAATGTTTTTGTTAGGGTAAGCACCAGCATTTCAATGGATCCATCTACTGTTTTAATCCAGAGTTGCTTTCTAGCTGTCATTTCTTGTTCTTTCTCGACAAAATTACAAAGCACAAGTATAGAACAGCTTTACGATCATACAAAACACAGACCCTTCTTTAGTTTTTAGTTAATCTACCAACCTTATACCCTAGCTAAAATCGAACAGTTTGGGAAACTGCTGTCTCTTGTCTTCAACAAAACTAGTAATGAAATGTTACTTCTGGGGAATAAGATTACACAATTCTGCAAAGTTGAGAACATGATATCATCTGGAATTTAGACCAGGTCAACTTTCATAAAGATAATGACCTTACATGTAAAATGAATGAAGATGCAAATCAACAACAACAACATCCACGATGAAACGAGGTGTATCAACAAATATGGACAACCACATGGTGTTAATGTAAAGAAAATACTTATCACGTGGAAAATGTTCAATTGTATACCAAATATTTTATGTTTATATTCAATAATTATTTTACTTTTTATTATTGTACTTTATATTGTCGCTAATGAAATTGACGTTAAAAAAATTAAGGATACCCGTTAATTTTTATTTTTATTTTTAATTAAGTGGTTAGTTAAAAATAGCACATAATTTTAATTAATACTCATGCATAAATTAATAAACGGATAAATTTATTGGAGGGACCACCACCCTGGCTTTACTTCTCTGGATACGAAGTCGCGTCGTGGACAATGGACATCCTTTGCTTCTTCTGCATAACAACAACAGGGTTACAAAACTCGCACCACATGACTGGTCTCAGGAGGTTTAGGCCCATGCTCCAAGGCTTATACTGGGCTATATTGATCTACCAATCGATATACCAAGTCTAGTAGATCCGGCTCTACTTATTCAACTGCATTTTCTCTAATGTTCCTTTGGGTGTGCGTTTGATCGTTTCGTGCATTTTTAGGTGAGTAGAAGCCTTTTAAGACTCAAAAAAATTCAGGACTAAGAAGAGTTATAAAATAGAAAAAAAGGATTAAATTGAATAGTAATTTAATTTAAAATTTTGATATTTTTTAAAAAAGTCCACATTTTAATCAAAAATTTAATTTAAATTTAACTATTTTAATACGTTTTAATAAATTTTAATATTTTATGAACGATTACCCGAATCTTAACTTAATTTGACAGATATTTGTTATAAAAATATCTTTGGTATTAATTTAAATTCAAATATTTTAACAATTGTAGAAAAAAATTAAAAGTTTCATCAACTTTTAATTTGAATCTCGGCTTAATTTTTTTGCCAGTTTTATATTATAAAATATATATCTGATTTTTTAAAACTAATTCTTACAAATGAAATCTAAAAATATATAAAAAATAATAATTTCTCTATCCTTTCTCCTCCTTTTTCTTTCTCTTCAATTTCTCATTTCTCCTCTCTTTCTTTAATCTAAAGTACAAGGCCATCTTGGCTGGTTAACTCCATAACAGGAAGAGCAGGTTCACATGCTTGCAAGCCGAAAATAAACGCTCGAGGGACTAAAAAGTTTGACCTTTATGGAGGATGACTCCGTGTTTTCTTTGATTAAACCAAATGGCAGACTAGCTTATCAAATGAGCCAAATCATACTGATCTAAACTGCACAACTCATTGTTGTGATTGTCACATAACCCTTTGCTACTTGTCTTCTGATAAGAAAGAATCAGACTGAGAAATGACAATTGATGCTGAAACAGGTTTGAATCAAACAACATCAAGAAATTGTTATGACTGTCTTTTTAGTAGTTGTGCTTTTGGCTTATAGCAATTAGACTTACCTTAAACGTAAGACCTAATAATAGAACCTAGAGGTTATTCTGTGCAATTTGGTGAACGGTTGCATTTAGTGTCCCCACTTTGGAAACAAAACATCCAGTGATGTGAGCAGAGTAAGGATGGAGATGGCGTACGTGACAGGGGCAAGCTCTTCATTTCAGTTAGACCTATATCTAGAGTTAGGACCGAGATACTCAAGGAGGCTTTTTATGCGCGTGCGGGTCAATTTGTGGAGAAAATGGCGAGCTCCAAGTCTATTGGAGGAGAGTTTAATGAAATTGAGTCCAAACTAATCCATTTAACTTAAATCCTTAGAACGGATATACTTGAAGCTTGAAGACAAGAAGATTTGGACTATTTTAATGCTTCATCACTTAAGCCTAAGAGCATATGGATCCAGTAGCGGCACAACACATCAGACTTATTTATTTAGTTTTTGAACTTTGTTTTATTTTGAGCTTTTATGTATTTTAGCCCAACCTTTTATTATTTAACCTAGATATAAATATGTGTCTTTAGGTCAACTTTTAGAACAGATTTGGTTGATTAAAAAAATTTCAGAAGTGAGTTCTTCAAGGGAGGCGTGAATGTCTTCATGATTACTTTAAGAAATTGATTTGCATTAGTAAGTAAGTACTTGCAATGTAAATTAATTTCTGATTTCTTTAGAATTTGGTCTCAAACTTATGATTTAGGGTTTGATCTAGTATGTTCTTAGAATAGAAATATTAGGGTTTTGATTCAATAGGATTAGGAGGTTTCAAAAATCTTGTTTTCTTGAAGTTTCCGTATCATCTAGACTTGGCAATTTCTTGAAAGTGATTTCGGTTATGCAACAATTGTATAATTCAAAAACTTTTTCTGTTAATTACACCAATAAAAAAAAGGCTCAATATATGCCATGTGATATAATCATGCATTCTTTACCCTCTCAATTTCTTTAGTAATTTTTTAATATTTCCATCATATTTTTCATAATTCATATGTGGTCTATATATACTTATGGAACCTAAAATGGAATTAGAAATAAAAACTAGTCATTACAATAACTAGTAACAATAGTACTAGTTGACCATTCTAACATATTAATTGTTATTATGGACATTATTAGTCAATTAATGTATCTTATAAGTAAATTAATTTGGTCACAAACTCATAATTCATATTTTTAAAAGATATTTATTGACCATATTACCACGATAGTCAATCAATTTATCCAACATCCTAACATTAGTAATATAAATCATCATATTAGTATACCAGACTTCTTAAAACAAGTTTTTCTTAACTTCTCATGTTTTTTTTTAATAAAAATATTATTTTGACAAAAACTTAATCCAAAATCATTTCAAAAGTTTTCGGTAATAAGAGGTTTTCTTTATAATCTTTCCAATTTCCTCTTGATTATAACAAAGTATGTAGTAAACCTTAAGTGCAAATAAATATACAATGATTGAACCTCTAATTCATTTAAATGATTAAGATAAGGTTATGAGAAGAATTGTAATGATTTGCTTAAATTTGGATATGCTTGCTTCCTCCTCATTCTTAATTCTTCACTTGAATTCTTTTGAAGCTCGTATAAGTTGCATATATGCTTTACTTTGTTCATTTTCTTCATCCTTTAATTGTTCAATTGATTCAATTAACTTCTCTACTCATTTTACCCTTTTATTAAACTTGATCTTATGCACTACTTACTAATTTCACCGAGAATAAAAGTATTAATAATAACATGTTTTATTATCATCAAAATTATGAGTTAAAACTTTACTTGATCAAACAAATTTTTTATTTATATCAAAGTTCAACTAATAAAAAATGATGTGTCTACATATAATTTATTTTGTTAACAAGAATTGGCATAAACACTTAATTGAGTTGAAATATTGAGATGAAGAATTGCAATAAATTTTGTTATATTAAAGGATTGGAACGTGTAAAATCTTAAAATTAAGGACCAAGAATATAGTTATCCCTTTTTCTTTCTTATATTCGGAAAAGAATCTATCATTTCCGACCCTACTTCCTTTTTCTTTCTTTTTTCATTCTCAATCAAATAGATCAAACACATAGGCATGTTTATTAAACAATTAAGCTTAGATATGATTATCAAGCATGACGCAAGGTACTATGTCATGGATAAGGCTAAAGCTTTCCGCGATAAGGCAGGGCGACATTTGTTTATGTGATGGACATAAACAAAAAGACACGTGTGGCATTGAAGATGCCTTGTTCGTGCAAGAATCTTCATAGCAGGTATGTTCAACCAAGTATATATTATCAAATTATCCATGTAGTTGGAAATAGACGTATGATTTGCTTGCACTTAAAATGCTGTATAACTTGGAAACGCTTCGACTTTTATTGGACATGAAAGGGATCATTTGGGAAAAAGAGATTGATAAGAAATGGTACCAAAACTTTTCGGTTCTCATATATGCTCACGTGTTAAAATTTCTCCATATAATTATTGCTTTTCAATTATTAGTCTTGATCATTAAAAAAACATGTGCAATAAGTTGATTCTTACCATTCATCTTTGTCACCTTACTGTAATAATTAAAAGCGTACATCTGTCATTAAAAAAATAATTTAATTTAAATTAGGATTAAATATGTAAATTATGTGATTGAATAATACCTTTTTAATGTAGCTTTTAAATTTTAAAATGTTATAATTTATTTTTATACTTTAAAAATGATCACAATTCACTTTATTATCTCCTAATTATTACGTACGTACTAAACCTTTTAAAAGGTGAAAGATTCAGAGGTGGATTCTTACACTTTTCAGAAATATATTGTAGATTAATAATCACTTATATTTAAATTAATTATTTAAGTTGAAATTCAAATTTTAGTTTCTCTAACAAAATGATGAATCTGCCACTCCTTCCAAAGTAAAATATTCATTATTATATGTCCATTACTATTTTTCTTAAAAACTTTAGTTACTCACTCGAAATGAGCACCGTATAATATATGGAGAAGAGGAAAATGACTAATGTAATTGAATCTCTATTCTATTGAATACGGTGTCAAACGGGAAAGAATCCAATTAACAAAGGTCTTTTCCGGTCGACATGTACTTATTCTTTCTTATCTTGCGGTAAGACAACTAGCGCAGGGCGCGTTGTATCTAGATCAGATTCAAAATCCACCAAATCCACAAGCGGACAACGACAATAAATAAGTCTAATTAGCCAGAAAGAAGACACTCGTGTTACTTTATATGAAGTCATATACATAATTGGAATAGACTAGACTTCTGATCATGTAGATGTCTATCATGATGGTTCTAAGTAGTTATATCAGAGTTATTATAACCTTTTTCTTACACTGTTGTACAGGTTCTTACGTATTTATATATACATACAGTGTGTGAATATAAAATAATAGAATTTTATGAGAACTGGTAAATGATTCTCCATATGCTAAAGAAAAAAAAAAGATTCTCCACATATCTTTGTTTGTTTTATTGCTTAGATGAAAGCTTTTTCTTTTTCAGATTATAGTTATATATATTTATATATATATTCATATCTACCCAAAAACAGAGAGAGAGAGAGAGAGAGAGAGGGATCGCAACATTTTCCTTCATGGATTAGTAATTCCTTCTTAAAGAAAAGGAAAATGCAGTGCATGTAAAAGATTGTCAACTTCAGGTATTAAATCAATTATCTATGTCTAGTACGCACCCAAATTCCTATTTTATGGATGTGAGCGGTGCAACAATTCCAATTTATGGATTAGTAAATTGGAATTGTTTGGATAGGTAAACGTCTCATTGTGGCACAAGCTTAGGTCTCATCTTCTAATCATGGTTATAAATTGTGGAAGGCTGGTAGTCTCCTCTTTTCACTATTCTCCCATTTTAGCTTTCTTAGGGTAACTCATGCTTGCACGCAAAATGGTGCGTCCAAACCCGCAGAAACTTTAACCTTGAAACGCCATGCTAATGCCACTTTTCTTCCGATGCCTGCATCGAGGACGGTAGTTTAGAGTCTGTCTAATCTCGCATTTGCTCACTCCTCTTTAAGTGCACTTGTTTTTCCCAGAGTTGCACTAGCTCTTAGAGAAGGTTGGCGCCTTGATTCTAGCAGCTAGCTCCAGCCTTCCACGTCAACTCTTGAAGCAAGCTGTCTCAGGCCCAAAATCTTCACACATCAGATCCATGCCTGATACCATCAGGCAAGCCAGTCTCTTGGCGGTGAAACAAGCTCTCGATTCACTAGCACCGATCCTGTTAAAATCAACTTCACGCTACCTACCAAGACACGCCAGCGCTAGTACTGTTTGTGTGCTTCTTACACCATGTACTGCTTTATATATAATCCCTCGTGTTAAATATAGTTATGCACAAATGAAGCAATAACGAAAAGAAATGATTTTGACATAAATGATAGGATTCGCGTGCGGAGTTATCTCCGTCCTATCGCCTGGTCCACCAAAACCCGAATGCATATCCTGGATGAATAATAAATCTACAGGGGCTGACATCACTGTAAGAAAATTGTCTAATAATGACGAAAAAATACACACAGAATTGTATTCGTATGAAAATAGCGACGGAAATTTTAATACTGTCGGAATGTTAAATGATCCGTTGCCATATTTAGAGGAAAATATTCACGAAAAGTAGTAGCGACGGAACTATACCGATGCATGTGAATCCATCGGTAAATTGGGACGAAATTTTATGTTCGGTCGGTAAAATTGTCGTGGAGAAGGAATTGTTTGGCGACGAAACAATTCCGTTGATATTGTTAAAAACATCGTCGTGAAAAGGAGAGAAGTTGCGGTTTTAATTTAACCAAAACGACGTCGTTTTGGTTAAATTAAAACAGACGCTCGTCCCTCCCATCCCCTCTCCTCGCGCTCGCCTCTCCTCCCTTCGGCCTCCAACAGCTCCGTGCTCTCCTCTCCTCCGGCTTCCTCCTCCGTTGCCGTCCGTGCTTCGACCGCGTGCTGCGTCTTCGGCAACCCTTCCATCTCACCTTCTCTGGCGACAACCGACGGATGTCATCTCCTCTGCCACTTCTGAAGGTAAGCCGTGGGTTGATGAATTTTTTTATCTTTGTTTGGACTGATTTAAATGCATTTGTTTTTTTATTTGGGTTTGATTGTTCTTGTGTTAGTGTTTTGCATGTAAATAATGAGAAGATTTATACCATTTGTGTTTAGATAGGGTTGAAACGTTTTTGCCCTGAAGGCAATGTTATGAATACCGTACCGGCCTCGGTACCGGATTGGGCTCTGAAACGGAACTGTACCAGTATCGGTCGGTACCGGGTACCGTTTCGGGATATTTTTTAAATTTATAAAATAGTCCCTAAACTTTTTCAAAATTGC
>JAOQMQ010000196.1:11025872-11041864 GCA_027563845.1 Erythroxylum subrotundum
AATTATTTATAATTTAATTAATTAATTAACTATAATTAATTATATTTTAATTAATTATATTGTATTTAATTAATTAATATTTAAAATTTTTTTAAAAAAGAACTACTATTAAGGAATGAGTTTCATTCATCTACTAAATTGAAGGTATGGAGGATTATCCAAAAGTGAAATATCAAACTATTGCTTCTATAATGATAATCAATAACCAATCACTCACTTTTCATTCCTTACCCATTAACCCTTCTCAAACTCATCAACCAAACATCCCTTAATTTTTTGTACTGGTCGGATTGTCAACCTCGCAACTACGCCCACAAAATGACCATAAACGGTGTTCCAACTGTCTTCTAATTAATTTTTTCTACATATTATGTGGAGCCTATTAAACATATGGACAAGGATGAGATTTAATAAAATAATGTAGAAACTGTGTTATGTAAGAGAAAATTTGGTCCAACAAAATCGCCATGACCACATAGTATGGGACTGAACACACATATTTAGGTTAGCACTAGCAAGTCACCCTCTACCATCGCATTATTTAGCCAAAACCTAATTCCTTTCACGTTTCCATTCTCGTCATTTTCTCTCTGTTACACTACCTCTCTCACCCTTTTAGCTATCGCCACGCAACCCCTTACACTCTCCTTATCGCTCTCTCTGGGAGAAAGCTAAGGACTTCTTCTCATTATTTTGGATTTGTTTTGTTCTAATATTTCATGTTACTTCCAACGATCTAGCAACAACTTTGAAGACCAAACAAAGTTACCAACATGAACAAACTCCAAGAATGGCCCGAGCCAATAGTTCGTGTGCAATCCTTGTCCGATAGTGGTCTATCTGTAATTCCAGACCGATATGTGAAGCCGCCTCTCGAAAGGCCTTCGACGAATTCTGGCTTGGTTGAGCATAACATACCTATTATTGATATTGGAGGATTATTCGGGGACGATGAGAAACTTCGTGACAATATAATTCGCCAAGTTTCTGCGGCTTGTAAAGAATGGGGTTTCTTCCAAGTTCTTAACCATGGAGTTAGCCCCCAACTCATGGATCGTGCTCGTGAGGTGTGGCGTGAATTCTTTCATTTGCCAATGGAGGCTAAGCAGTCGTATGCAAACTCGCCGAAGACCTACGAGGGGTATGGTAGCAGGTTAGGTGTGGAAAAAGGTGCCATTCTTGACTGGAGTGATTACTACTACCTTCACTATCTTCCTTGTTCACTGAAGGACTATAACAAATGGCCTGCTCTTCCAGCTGATTGTAGGTAATTATTTTGATTACCTTCTTTGTCAGCTTTCATTTATTTGCATTGTTTTCTAAAACGGGTTCCCTTTTGTTTAAGGTTCGAATGCTTTATTAATTCAAAAGGTTTGACTGATGACATAATGTTTTATAGATATCATCGTACCTACTATTGATATCCTAAGTGCAAAGCTTTTTGCCGGCCACTTATGGCTATCCTTTTGTAGTTGCTTATCAACCGAATGTTTGCAGTCACCTAATTGACTAAACATTAATCTTATGCCTCTTTCTTCACACGCAAAATTTTACTAAATTAGTTTGGTGCTCATTTATGATTGATTTGTAGGATAGTGACTAATGAATATGGGAAGCAAGTCTTGGAGCTATGTGTGAGATTGATGAAGGTTTTATCAACAAACCTTGGATTACCAAAGGACCGGCTTCAGAATGGTTTTGGGGGTGAGAATATCGGGTCATGTCTAAGAGTGAATTTTTATCCTAAGTGCCCACAACCTGACCTGACGCTTGGTCTATCGTCACATTCCGATCCTGGTGGCTTGACCCTTCTCTTGCCAGATGATCATGTGAAGGGTCTTCAAGTTTGTAAAGATGATAACTGGATCACCGTAAAACCAGCTACACATGCTTTTATTGTCAATATTGGAGATCAAATCCAGGTAACTCGCTCGCACTCTGTCTCGGGGCTAGTCTATGAATGGGAAATATGTTTGTTGGAGGTATACAAATCTCAAGGTATGCACATGGAGGGGACATTTTCTAATGGGTGATAACTAGTAAGGATATATTTAATGTTCAAAAGTCATCAGGGAAGATAACCATTTTAGCCAATTTGTTTGGGGCGGGGAAAATGGAAGTCCAAATTTGAGTTATGAACTTGGAATCAAGTCCTCAGTAGACAACCCTTTTCCTTTTCTATTTTAGCATGAAGGGCTTTTGTTGTTGCAACTATAATATAGTAAATCATGAGTTGAAGTCAATTTGCTGATAAACTTTAAAGAGTTTTAATGTTTCCTGCGTTGATCGGGTGAAAGTAAATTGTTTTTAGTCGTGCTAGGCCATAATATCAAAATAGGAAAAGTTTGCATTTGTTGTGGGATAAGTATTTAGATTCTTACCCAAATGGAGGCCCTTCCCTTTAAACACGTACTGTTTATCTCATCGCGTCGCTGTTGGTCTTCGAAAATTATTTGCCTCGTTTTTAATTATTTAATAGTTAATGACACGTTTTGAACGTGCTGAATATACGTCAGAATAGAACGAGCTTTTGACTTGTTAACTGTCACTTTAAACATGTAAACTTTAGTTATCTTCTTGTGTTTCTGGTCTTCTTTCCAAACCCCATTACAATTCAGGTGATTGGTAAACTAGATGTTGTAATATTGATACGTGTAACCGTTGAATAAAACAACGTTTCAATCAAGCTACCTTGATTTTTATTCCAAATTATTGTTTAGAACCATTTTTCTCACTTCTTTGTGGACTAACTACTTTGGTAGGTACTAAGCAATGCAATTTACAAGAGTGTAGAGCATCGAGTGATGGTGAACTTGACGGAGGAGAGACTATCGCTGGCCTTTTTCTACAATCCGAAGCCTGACATACCAATAAAGCCAATTGAAGAGTTGGTGTCGCCTGAGAGACCTGCTCTATATTCGCCCATGACATTCGATGAGTACCGACTTTTCATAAGAATGAGGGGTCCACAAGGAAAGTCCCAAGTTGAGTCTCTTAAGTCCCCGAGATAATATAAACAAACATGAAAAAGAAACTCCTCCTAATTGCAATTGAAGCACATGTAAACAGTCCCTTCAATCAGTATTTTACAAATTGATGAAAAGAAAAAGTGGGATGGAGCAAGAGTAAGTAGAACAAGTGATGAAATGAAAGGAGAAATAGTTATTTCCAAAATTTAGAAGGTTATTGTTGATAATGATTTTCTCAGTAATTTAATATTAAAGATGCTATTATGAGAACTAATCTATGGCCCTTGAGCAATTTCTAATTATATATTTTGTTGTCACACTTTAATTCAGTGATTGAGGCAAGATCGACTTTTTCTATTTTATGTCAAACTAGTGTTACTATATTGCAATAGGAAAAGATTAGCACTGACAATCTGGTGGATATAACAGTAAAAATTCCTTCACCCTTTAAGATCATGTAGTTTTCTTTTCTCTACTAAACACCGTCAAAAGATATTTTTTGGTTGAAAAACAGAAACAGAAGTAATGTTGACTTGTCCATGTACAAATGCCATCAATAGAAAAGAAACTAAATATATATTTAATATAAATAATATACGCAAGCCACTTCTTTTATCATTTGTGGGTTAATCTTGAAGTAACTGATAAGGTTATTCCTCTATGACCAAAAGGTCATAGATTCCAATTACAGGAATAACCTCTTTGTAAAATACAAAGGGAAAGTCACGTATAATTGATAACCTTCTACCGACCCTTGCAAAGCGAAAAGTCTTGTGCACTGAAATTTGCCACTACTTTTACCATTTGCATTGGGATCGTTCTTCAAAACTTGAAAAGCCCTTATTTTCTTAAATGGTTATGCTCATGTTCAATTATAAAGTTTATCTGAGTTGAAATTGTTGATATTTTCGAACTGTCAATAGTAATAACATTTATCACTTTTGCGAATCCGAAACATCAAGACCCATATGAATAATGAAACCTAATCCAGATTAGGTTATACTTTTTTGCAGTAGAAATATGCAGAGAAATTGGTAGTGTTGGGAAGAGCATGTCAAGTGCTGCGCCTCGACCGATATCCACACTCTTGTGAGACTGAACAACTCATTCTAATGTGCTAGCATCACTTTCTAAGACCTCTCTCTCTCTCTATTTCTAGTAGAGGACGTCTCCTTTAGGGTTTTTGAGCAGATGAGAGTAGATGATATTCTTCTGTCTTCTAGTCATACTATATATCCATATATATAGTAAAACCCTAAAGCCCAAAGCCCAAATCCGATTAAGGCCCAATGAATGTTCAGTTTGCTTGGTGTGTAACCCTGTAGGCTTATTTAATATCAGCAAGAGGCCTAAACTTCTTTTAGGCCCACAAGTTATAAGCGGTCTCTAGCAAGACATAATAACTACCTAATATAAATAAGGTTGAAATACGACACTACCTAAATCACAACTGATCAATTAGAGTATATTCTATAATTGGTTCGCGGGGCATACACCAACATAAATGCACTATAAAATAAACAAGTGCTTTCCACAGAGTAATTATGAATCCCTAAATTAGAAATGAGTGAAAGGAGAATAATATTTTATGCATCAATCTTTGTTTTTGGGAAGGTAAGTAATAATTTATTCAATCAAAAGATGGAAAGCACAGTGATTGTTGAGTGACTACTCTTACAAATAGAGCTTGTATAAAAACTAGCTAAATACATAACTTTAACAACCTATCATCAGCCTTTTCTATATCCTCAATTGTTGTTTGGTTCAGTTATAAGTGAAGAGTAAATAAGGAGCCAACATGGTTGTCATTCTTAACTTAAGGTAGAACTCCATCTGGTTGTATATTTTATAATCGTCTAATTTCCTAAAGATCTTCGTGTTCTACATTCTCTAAATAAAATGCACTAGCATAGCAAAACCAGCCTTGAACACTTTTCGATCCCCTTTCCAATTCCAACTCTGTTCATTTACCCATAACAAGCAGTCCATCCAACTAAGACCTATATCTTGAAGATTAAATATGCAGAGGAACTTTCTCCATAATTGTCTTGTTTAAGTACGCCTAAAGAAAAGATGACATATATTGTCTCATCTTCTGTAGAACATATCGAGAATGATAGGTTTAGAATATCAAATTTTATCTTATCTCTGGAACTTAGCTTTTGCCTAGTTACCAACTAGAGTATAAAGAAGTGCGCTTGGAAAATTCCAAATCCCCATACTAGTCTAGAGAGAGAGGAGTTGATGAGTGGACCAAGTAATAGTTGTTTACAAGATTGGGCCGTAAAGTTATGTGACATGTGCAGCTCCTATCTAATCTTATCTTCCTATGTCTGATTTAGTGAGTAAGCTGACACTTGTTCCACAATGAGTCTGATTCCGCAGGTCGTATGAAATGACAATTTCTAGCTATTATTTTGGATAAGCATCTGGCCTAATGAGTGTAGCATAAAGAACCTAGAGGATGCTAGTTATCATTCTAGAATTTTGTATTCTTCCCATCTTTGATATGATGCTTAAAGTGAGAATCCATGAATGACCTAATGAGGAAGATTTGTTGGAAGGTGCAGGATTGTGAACCTTTCGAGAGATGCACCATGTACTCCTTTGTTTGATATGAAATGTGCGTGCCCATTTCACTTGAAGACTCTCTTTGTCCTAACAAATTCACCATAGCTTTTTAGTTAACAATATCTTGTTCATTCTACAATTTTAATTGATTCCTAATCCACCATTTTCTTTAGGAAGACATATAACACTCCACTTGACTTTGGATATCCTTCTACCATTTGTACTCAATGCATGCCATATGAAATATCTTATATTTCTGTCAATATTCTTCAATACACCTTTAGAGGTTGCCAAATGTGATAGCCAATAGATATTTAGATTTTGGAAAATGAAAATGGCTAGTTACAACCTACTCCCATATGATAGAAATATGTTACTCCAGTCAATAATTCTTTTCTAAACTTTATCAATGAATGATTTACATTCAGCTTCTTTGTGGAGTTAGGAACTCCCACATATTTGAGTGGTAATTGATGAATGATAAGTCCCACTCCTATAATCAAGATAAGTGGAACTCTTTTGTGGGTTGAATTTCCTAAAATCTCTACAAAGAGGTCAAGATTGCATCAATCATGTTTTGAAGTAAATACTGTGAACTTTGTAGTAAAAGTTCTTAGTCCAAGAAAATTGCTTTGACATAATTTAGAACGTTGAAATGTAATATATTGTGATCTTTAGCAATTGCTGATCTTATGGTGCCTTGGATATTAATTACCACTTCTTTAATTGACATAGCACAGCCTACACGTTGCCGATTGGAAACTCAACTATTATTTTGGTGTATGGACACAGCATATTAAAGGACTGGATATGCACGCACTACCACTAGGAAGTGCATTGGTCAACGTCTATAATTTAATACTTCAGTGACTTCAACTGAAAGAAAAATCTTATGAGACAATTGTTTATTATGATATAAGAATATAATCCAGGATAGCAACTGGGGATTCCTTTTATACCTATAGTCTCCATTTGCTTTATCAATATTGAAGTCAATAGTGTTGCGAGGGGTGCTACTGCTTACATCAAATATATATGATTTTTGTTCTTAGTATTAAAGTAAAAGGTTCCTTTGATTCTATTTTTGTTTTTATTATAATTTTTATTTTATTGCTGTTTTTCTCATTAATAAATATTAACAACAAATTCATCATGTATTTTTTGGAATGAACCATTAAATAAAAGTTAAAATTATTAAAATTCTTTGATTTAGAAATTTTGGAAAATTTAAATATATTCAATAAGAAATAGTTATTTAATAATTATAATTTTTTTGGTTTTATTTAAAATAAAATATATTAGGTAGTTTTAAATAATTATTTTATATTTAATTATTAATGCAATAGATTGTGATAAAAAGTGAAAATATGAAAATAAAAATGAAAAATGAAAAATTCAATTACTGAACTAATAAATTAAAAGAGAAAACAGGTACTTAACTAAACAAATTTTTTACTAAATGTGAAAGAAAATAAAAAATTTAATTGGGATTAAGCTTAAAGTGGAGAAAATTGAGTCGGATGAAGAAAATCTTTCTGACATATGATGCATAAAATTGATCTATTTGCCTTTGGAAACTAGGAATTTGGTCTCTGAAATAAATAAACTTGCTGAATAAAGTGGCCTAGACATTACTCAGTAGTTAAGATATTTTGGGTGATGAACTAAAATTCTTAATCTGCTTTTATGTTTATGAGAGAAAATTGTCATTGAAAGAGATCCGACGGAGTCAACAAAACAAGACAGGATGGGAAGGAATTAAACCAGAATCATACAACAGATACTGCACGTTCGCGACGAACTTAACGTAGCGTCAGTGGCAGGTACCAGAGGGAAGAACGCATCGAAAGAAGATCACACATGCATCAATTAGAGATTTACTACATTATAATAATAATAAATATAGAACATCTTTAAGTTAAAGCCTAAAAGTACGGAATAGGCATCAATTATTAATTTGTGTAGAAAATGTTAATCATCAAGATCGAATAAGAACTTTTAATATGGCTAATTAGTTAATTATTCGTTTATTAATCCAGCTGCCACCTGCTTCACTATTATCCAGGCTACATACTTTCCTTTTAGGCGAGACTATACATTCATTCATTTAGTTTCATATTGCAATGCCTAAAAGCCCAATTGCTGGTGCTGTTACTATTCCCGAACACTGATCGCTTTACACTTAAAAATGCTGTAAGCGTCTAGCCCGTCTATTGTTACTTTCATTAGCCAAAATCATGAATAATCGGCCTGCAATTTGAAGGGCACAGTGGTTAATTTCAGCTGGTGCGACCACTTTGAGTTAAATCTAACACTAACATTTAAACAAAAATTACGGAACAGAAGACGTCCAGAGTTGAATTCGACTAATGCACATCTGTTACACAAACACTGTGACATGCAGTAGGCAAAAAGGGGCAAATAAGAAAAAGGAAAATGAAAGAGATATGAAAAGAACACATCTATCAAGTGCTTTTTATGACAACATGAGGGAGGGAAGAGAAACGAGGTTAACCCTTCACAAGCTTTCACTCTGGTTGTTACTGTCTAACCTTCTTTGAGCTGCATGAAGGGCATTTGTATTGCTTGATCATTTCTGCCTTTGCCGGTGTTATCTTCACACATTTCCCGTGGTACCATCGTTCACAAACATCACAGCATATCCAAAACTCATCAGCATTGTAATTCCCTCCACAGCTCCCACAAAGTGTGTCGCCATGCTCGTCCTCCTCATCTGCGTAGCTTTCATCAAGCAACTTCGAATTACCTTTCAACTGCCCATCAGCTGATCTCTGCAACAGCAACGTCAGTTTCACATTCGAAGTTAGTTGAAAATAGTGGTGCAACATAAAGCACTAATCTAATATAATTCATTTGTTCTTCCAAGGGAGAACAAAAGTATCACCTTAATGCTGTTTCTCGATTTGCTTCCACTATCCACACTTGGTTTATCTTTTATTGGTTTCCTTCCAGTCACCACTTCAAAAAGGGTTGGCAGATCATTTATAAAGCTAAATAGTCGCTTCCTGTTGCGTTAAAAGCATAGAACCTCTAAACTATTAGACCAACAATCCTAATGAAGAACTCACACTTGCAGACGAGAAATAACTAAAACAATTAAGTCCATCAAACCCCATACATAATTCATTTTATCTTGTTTAGGATGAATTCAGAAATGAAGTAAATGATCAGAAATGATAGAAACATTATGCAATGCGTGAAAAACTTTTTATTCCAAATATCATCTAGACGCTATTATGGTCTCCCACATGCATGTGATGGTATTCTAGGTTTGACAAAAGGCCCAAGTCTGGTCCAACCCAAAGTCAACAGATTTGACCCTAGTTGACCGGGTCTTAGGTTGGGCCTGGACTTCACAACCCTGCCCGACTATATATATAAATATATATACAAAAAAAACCTAGCTAGCTCCTCTCTTCTTCAGCTTCACTGTCTTAACTGACCCAACAGCTCTCATCTACATCTCCCAATTTCCAGAATCAACATTTTGCATCTCTTCTACATCTTTCACTTCTCAAAGTTTTGTTGTCTTGTGTTCTCAAAGTCTTATCCATCTTCTCCATCTGTCATTTGATTGTCCTCTTTTTTCCATTACACCTGGATTTCTCCACTAACTATCTTCATCACATTTCTTGGTCATCTCTTATACAACCCACATACTTGGTTTCTCTTCCCCTCTCTCTCTCACACTGTGTTCTGATTTTGGTTTCTGGGACTTGCTTTTTTTCAGCTAACTGAATTAATGTTGAATTGGGCGAGCTCAAATGCTATAGTATCTTGATGCATTAACTTATTCGTTGACTCATCTGTACTTTCATAGTTGGATTTTCCATGTTTGTGATTCTTCTGGTGCATCGTTCCAGGCGGATATGGTTTCCTCTGGTGCATTGGTTCTCTCGAAGGAATTCGGAGACAACCAACAGAGGGGCTTCAATATGAACGAAGCTTTGGAAGGGGTGATGGGTCGGGTTGGATTGGATTGGGTTGGAAGCTGGGCAGTTCAGGCTTCAGGCCAAGCCCGGGCTAGCCTGACACATTGCCAACCCTATGGTATTCACATCTCCAGCACAGAAATATTTGGAATTTGGATCGCAGAACAGGAGAAGAATAGATGGAATATGATTGCGGATGTTTTGAAAATCCGACCTAAATATCATATCATCCTAAATGATATCCAAAGTTAAAGATATTAAACAGGAATCCCAGAGATGTTCACATTAATAGATGCAGAGTATGAGGGCCAAGAACAACAATACCAATTAGACATGCTACCCCAACTTTTTTTCTACAGGAACCAAAGTTCTTAAACTTTGGGGCTTAAGATTGCCCAACAAATTGCTTAGGAAAGGCCAACAAAAAGCCAAGCATTGAGATGAGGTGTTAGTGGAGTAAATTATTGATCACCTGATATACTTCTCTTCCCAAAACATGATAATGAAGTGTTCATGAGATTCAACTTGCTGTTTTTGCCTTTTCAATTGTTTCAAGAGCATTCATAGCCCTATAACTCTTATAAGTCATTGTGTGAGGTGTTGCATTCATCCCCATCCAAAAGAGAAAATTGAGAGATTGATCAATCAACTTTAACCACAAAGCGTAAGGTTATCTATTGGAGACCCCAGACTAGATGATCTAATGATTTCTCACTCATTCATATTGCTTATGAAACCCCCTCGCAAAATTTATGGATAACATGCTCTCATCCTCCTATTTTATTTGAAATTTAAACTGCCCAGATACCTGAACTATTGAAATAAAAATATAAGAGTAGCTTCAATCAAGGTGCACAGTTAGAGACTAACATTCTATTGGCACTTATTAACCGATTTAACAGTGTATGAGTAAATATCTGAGACATGAAAAATGTACCTATCGTTGCGATTCAATCGAGTACCAAAGTAGAATGCCACAGAGAGCAACCAGCAGTCGCTATGCACTGCTACCAATGAAAGCCAATCTTTGCGCTGCATCCCATCTCTTGCAAAATTGATGCCCAATGCTGGTTCAGGAAGCTCTGGTGGCACCTCCTCCGCAGGTAAAGTCACCTCCCATGACTCATTTGGGTGTCCATACAAGCACAAATTCTCCTTTTCTGCGAGATTGCAAGGAAAGAACTTCATGAATAACACATATCAATATGATATCAAACCTAAAGATCTTTAAAAGCAAAGGAGCCTCAATTTGAATGTCTTGGACGACATATAAAGAATAAGAATCTCACGCACCTTGAAAAGCATGGCTGTTTCTTTTAGGGCAATTATGTCCTAACAAAACATATACTAAGTAATAACACCTAAAACATGGTCTAAAATAAAATTACAATGAATTAAGCAGGTACCCGCTAGTAAAGATCAGAAACTATAAATCTATAACGAAAGAAGCAAACCGGAAACCAAAACCATCAATTAATTCCAAAAATCTCAGCTTGTACTCCATCAAGTCAATAATTTCTTCAGTTGACCAACCTCAAACTCCACACTTATAATGATGCAATAACGCTCAGACAAACGAAAACAAAAAAGATCCAAATTTTTTGGGATTCACTGTCACTTCGTTAAAATTTCAACAAACCCACACTAAAAGAAACAAGAAGGAAGCATGCGTTAAGATGCGAGAGACTAACCTGGATCGCATTGCGAGTAGAAAAGATCGACCTCTAACAGAACCCAAAAAAGAAAACGTTATTAATAGAAAACCAGAGGATGGCACATAAATACATATATAGGTAAAAGTAACATAAGCAAAGAAATTAGGGTTTTGAGGACACCGACCAGAAGTGAGAGCGCGAACGAGGCCAGAGCGTCGAGCGCTATAGTCCTTGAAGATCTCTTCGACGGTGCGAGGGCTTGGAGAGATTGAAGACATTTACATGCATAAATAAATCCAAAACAAAACAAAAACTTCCGTTCGTATTTATTTTAAAAATTGTATAACGAGTGTTATATATATGTATGTGCAGATAGAAGTGGAGTAACGGATCGAATTGCCTGAGGTTAAATTGGAGAGCTAGAGAGAGTATATGAACAACGTCGATAGATACGAGGCTGGGATCGGTTAGAGAAACAGAGACGAGAGAGAAGGAGAAAGGAGTTTTATGTCAGTTACGAAGTTGGTAATGCTTCTTTGGGCGTCGCGTGCAGGGTAATTGCGTATTACCAAACGACAAAAGAGAAGTTCTTTCTGTTGGGACTCCACATGGACTTGGTTTTGTTTTGGGCCTCTTTTATATATTATCATTGACCAAACACAAGCTTTATTATTCATGGAAGCATCAGCTCGGCCCCTTGTCCAAGTTTCACAATAAAACAATTTTACCTTGGCATAATTCATTTATTATGTTTTGAACATATATGGTGTGGTATATGACTTTAAATGGATGCTAGTTGTTCTTTTAAAGTGTTGACTTTCCAGCCTTCGGTGATCTTAAATATTCTTTCAAATCGTAGGAATGACGAACGAGTAAAGTGAAGATGAATAACGGTTGATTTGAAGTCATTCATGAGAAACATGATCGTATAGAATACAACACCCTTGTGTCCTTGACTTACACAGAGTGTGTGAAGGTCGTACAAGAGACTATAAATGTGTATAAGTTAAATGATGACCTATACGACCGTATAAGATCAGACATGCTCGTGTTAATATCATGCCCGACCATATGTAAAGACCGTGTAAGTAATTGCAAATGTATACGAGTGGATGGAAAGAGTCAACGACATACACGATCATGTAGAAACATATACGCGCATATCCCTGGTATACACGATCATATAAGTAGATAGTATGACTAACTGAGGCGGTGTATATATGTGATTTTTTGAAATTTGATTAGGACAAGGTCACCTACACAGGCATATAAGTGACCATGTTTGGTCTTTAAATCCTATTTTTTATAGTATAAAAGGGGAAAAGAAGGGGTTCATGATATGAGTGAAAAGAATACTAAAAAAAGAAAAGAAATAGAGTGAGAGTAAGCAGGTAAGTCTTTCTCATTTTATAATTGGTAGTTTTAGCAAGAAGTTATCTTTTAAGTGGTTTTTTAGGATTAAATTGAGAGTATTATTGATTTAGGGTATCAGCTTGTACTCAATCATGAAACTTGGTGGGATTACTTGTATCTGTTATGTGGTATAGTTTTGAGCAAATGCCAATAGCTTGAAATCTTTAAACTTTTGTAAATTCCTATTTGAATTAGTGGGTTTGCTTGTTGGTTTGGCTCGTGGGTTTTTCATATATATCCAGTGTTCGTTTTATCTTCTTGCAATTTATATTGTTTGGTTGTTTGGGTTTGTGATTGGGTTTCTTAAGACAAGTTATTTGTTTTCGATTGACATTGTGAGAGTTATGATTGGAGCATAACAAAGTGATATTAGAGTCATTAGTTATAAAGGGTAAACACAACTCTATGATCAAATTGTCATCTACAAACTACCATATTTAGAAGCTCAGGATGAAAAACATTTTGTATTGTAAGGATCTTTTTTAATCCTATTGATGTGGACAAATGTGTGAATGATGATGTTCTATCTAAATCAGAAAAAATGATAGATAAAGAATGAGAAAAGATGAAACAAAAAACTCTGGGCACTATTCGACAGTGAATTGACATTAGTGTTTTCAACCATGTGTCCAAAAAAATGGATCCATTTGAATTGTGGAAGAAGCTAGAAGATCTTTACGAAAGTGAGACTACCCAAAACAAGGCCTTTTTTATTAAGAAGCTTGTGAATATAAAACTGAAATAAGAAAACTTTGTGTCATAGCACCTTAGTGACTTCCAGGACATTATTAAAGAGTTAAATATCATGAAAACTATTCTTAATGATGAGCTCTATGCCTTGTTTTTGTTGAGTTTGTTACTAGATAGTCGGGAGACATTGGTGGTGACCACCAACAACTCATCCTATAGGGTGTGTTCTTTTCGGATGTAATCAAAGAGAGCATGTTTAATGAAGACATTAGAAGAAAAGAGATGGGAGTTTATAATATACACGCTTTTATGGTAGAAAGTAGGGGAAGAAGCAAAAGCAGATGTCCCAAACTGAGTGACAAGTTTATAAATCAAACGAAATCTAGAGGTGATAAAGAGATCAAGACATGTCAATATTGCACCAAGTTTGGACACATTAAAAGGTTTTGCTATAAGTAGAAGATGGATAAGACAAAACAAGATCATTAGGAAATATAGGGAAAATATAATTGCAACAACATCAAGCATAGATGATGAGGTGGCATTAATCTGTGCAACTAGTAAATGCTTCCATGTCATTAATTTTAGTTCCGACTAGCTTGTCAATATAGAGGCCTCTTATCACTATGTTCCAAATAGGGAGTGTCCTTTAATTACTAGAACGGCGATTTAAGGAATGTAAAGATGAGTAATCAAAGTTATGTCAATATTATTTGTATGGGTAAGATTAGGGTTTAGACCAATATCAGATGCTGCTAACTTTAAAATATGTATAACATATTTCTAACTTATACCTTAATTTGCTATCATATAATATACTTATAAAGGGTATCAACACACAATTGGGGATGGAAAGTGAAAGTTATTAAAAGGATCGATGATAGTTGCCCAGGAAGAGCTATGTTGCACATTATACAAGATACACCTAATGGTATGTGGTGGAGAAGTGTATGCAATTGGAAAATACTTATTCTAATTTATGGCATCAATAATTGGGACATGTGAGTGAAAAAGGAATCAAGTTATTGACCGGTAATTCTCTAATTATGATAAATATTTCCATCCCTCTTAATCCATATGACCATTGTTTGGCAGGAAAACATCATAAGGTCTCTTTCAGTAGGAGATCTATGAGGAAAATGGCTAAACTAAAGTTGATGTACTCAGATATTTATGATCCTATTAAACAGGAGTTGTTGGGAGGTAATATATACTTCACCGCCTTTATTGACGATGCAATAAGTAACACTTAGGCTTACATATTAAAGGCAAAGAGCCAAGTCTTTGAAGCTTTCCAAAAATTTTATGCCATGTTAGAAAGGGAAATAGAGAAAAAGTTAAAGTGTTCTCGAATTGACAACAGAAGGAAGTATACCTATAAAAAGTTTGAGAATTTCCACATAAGACATGATATGAGACACAAAAAGACAAAACTTAATATTCTATAGCATAATAGTGTTTTTTTGGTAAATCAGTTAATATTAAACAAATAAAAAGGTATAGCATAATAGTGTTACTGAGAGAATGAACATGATAATTATGGAGAAGGTTCGATGTATACTTAGAATGTTTAAATTGCCTAAGATGTTTTGGGATAAAGCAATCAAAATAGTCATTTACTTGATTAACATAACTTCATCAATCCCTTTAGGTCTTGACGTTTCAGAGAAAATGTGGACAATAAAAGACCCCTCTTATTCGCATATGAGGGTATTCAAATACAGGGTGTCTACATCTATATACAAAGAGCAGAGACTGAAACTTGACTTGAAGACAACCCTTTGCATATTTTTTAAGAATGATGATGAATAGTTTGGCTTCAGATTTATAATACACAAAAGCAAAAAGTTGTTAGAAACAGAGATGTCATATTTCATAAGTATGAGATAGGTGTAAACCTTATTAAAATAGTTAAGACTAATCTTAGTAGTTCATCCTGCAGTGCCATTGATGTTTCTCCTATTTCGACTTCTGTTAATCAACCTATAGGTGAAAGAGATGAAAAATATGAATATGCACATAATTTTGTGATCAGGTACAACCTGATAGTGATGAGCTATATAAGCTATATCATGTTAATTGTGTAGATGAGGTCGATTAGAATAATGACCAAGGGGAGCAACCTGGTTTAGTGGTGGAGGATGCTCAACTTCAAAGGTCAACTAACGAGACAAGTGCTTCTACAAGTTATCCAAGTATAAAATACCTTATAGTTACTAGTGAGGGGAAGCCTGAAACTATGCAAGAGGTAGAGTCACATAAAGACAAAGATTGGTTTGAAGCTATGCAGGAGGAAATGGATTCTTTGAAGAAAAAGGAAACTTATGAGTTGGTGAAACTTCCAAAGGACAAGAGGGAATTGAAGAATAAATGGATATTCAAGATAAAGAATGATGATGACAAGTTAGTAAAGCATAAAGCAAGACTAGTAGTAGAAGGATTTAGCCAAAAAAAGACATCGACTTTGTTGAATTTTTTTTACCAGTGATTAAGATGACTCTAATTCAAACCGAGTTGGGTCTAATTGCTAGTTACTCGAACTTAAACAATTAAATGTGAAAACAAATTTATTGCATGGAGATTTAAAAAAAGAGATATATATATAGAGCAATCAGAAGGATTCAAGGTTTAGGGAAAGGAGAAAGTTATTGCAAGTTAAAGAAGTGTTGGACCCCGAACTTTTCTTGGAAGTTAAAATTATTAAATGAAATTAAATGAGGAATTGGTAGTGATTTATTCAT
>JAOQMQ010000196.1:11041964-11060917 GCA_027563845.1 Erythroxylum subrotundum
CACAATTTATATACAAAAACACTCATTTAAATTCATTTTAATATTTCTAATTTCCACCAAAAGTTCGGGGTCCAACATACATGGTGGGTCATGGAATGCGTGCAAACTACTTCTTACTCGGTCTCAATAATTGGTTCACTGCGTAGGATGTTCAAAGGCCAAAGAGGACTAAGACAAGGTGATCCAATGTCACCCACACTATTCCTACTAGGGTTGGAGTATTTTTCAAGGCTGTTAAAAAGTAAAACAATAACTACTCAATTTCAGTTCCACCCGAAGTGTAAACATCTTGGAATTACGCACCTAGCTTTTGCAAATGATCTTATGCTGTTTTGTAGAGGTGACCAAGCTTCCATAGGCATACTAGTAGATATGTTGGACGAATTACAAAGGGTGGCAGGGCTGAAGGTGAATGTGTCAAAGTCCAGCATATACCTAGCAGGGGTGTATGCATATGAGAGGAACATAAGGCAGATGGTGGAGTACCCTTTAAGGGAATTTCCTGTCCGATATCTGGGAGTCCCATTGGCACCTATGAAGGTTTCGATGGCCCAATTTTTTGTGCTTATAGAATCTGTAGAGGCCTATTTCACTTCATGGAAGGGTTATTCCCTTTCATATGCGGGCAGAATTGAACTCATAAATTCAGTCATTCAAGGAGTGCTTTCCTTTTGGCTCCAAGCATTTCCTATCCTTACAACTGTCCTGGAGAGGCTAACCTCCAATTGTAGACTGTTCCTATGGGGTGGTAGGCACTTTAGAATGGCATGAGAAAATATATGTACTCCAAAAGATGAAGGTGGTCTGGGATTGAAAAATTGCAAGCAATGGAACTCGGCCTTGTTAGCCAAAGTACTATGGAATATTCATGCTAAAGTAGACTCATTATGTAAGATGGATACATGAAGTGTATTTGAAGGGTATATCCATTTGGGATTGGGATCCCCATAACTGTGACTCACCATTATTGAAAAAACTAGCATGGATTCGAGATGAACAGGTGGAAAAACTGGGAGGCCGAAGGGAAGTAGTCTATGGCATGCAAAAGCTGTGTGTAAATGGAACCCCTTCATCACAAAGAATTTATGAACTCTTGAGAGTGAAGCATACACGAAGAACATGGATGGCTTTTATATGGAAGCAATACATACCCCTAAAATTCTCCTTCATTGCAAGGCTTAGTCTTTGGAATAGACTACCAACTAAAGATAACTTACAATTCTTAGAGATAGATCGAACATGTGGCTTTTGTAATGTTGAAATAGAAACTGTTGACCACTTATTTTTCAAGTGCTCTTTTACAGGTGAAGTTTGGAATGCAATCCGGGTATGCCTAGGATTGACCCGAACCATGTCCACACTAGCTAGTGCTATCAAATGGATTCGGAAAGACTACACTGGAGCATGTCTTAGAAGCAAAGCCGCTAGACTTGCATTCATATGTACCATCTACATAATATGGAAGACAAGGAATCTTATACATCTAGAGTCAGCTTCTGCTATGAGCTTAGATGTAGTTATCAAAATTAAAATAGTTATGTATGGAATCCTTTATAGATTGTGCCCCATAGATCTTATTGCATTTTGACACTTCAGATGTATTGGGGAGTTTGATGTATTTTTGGCTACAACCTCTTTTCGGATGTATTGGGGAATGTGATGTATTTTTTAGATTACTGTCTTGATTGGGCTATGCCCCAAAGATCATTGTATGTATGATTTTGTTCAATATATTATTTACCTTTCATTAAAAAAAAGAATGGTGTTGATATATTAACAAAGATAGTAATTGGGAGCAACCATGAGCTTGGTAGTAAGCTCGCTAGAATAACTCTCAAATAGTTATTGAGGTGATTGGAGTCTTCTACAAAATGGGCTAGGGGAAGAGATTGTTAAGCATCTAACCCTATTTAGAGGCAAAAGTGAGTTTCGGTGATTTTAAGCCATTCCTGAGAGACATTATCGTGTAGAGTACAACACACCCATGTCATTGACTTATACGATCGTGTGTGAAGGTTATGTAAGAGACTGTGAACTTATACGGGTTAGATGATGGCCTACATGGCTATATAAGATCAGATATGCCTGTGTCAATATCATACACGATCGTGTGTAAAGACCATGTAAGTAACTACAAATGTGTAAAGGTAGATGGTAAGAGTTGAAGACATACATGGTCATGTGGAAATAGACACCCCCGTATCACTAGAATACCCAGTCGTGTCAGTAAACAAAGTGACCAATTAAGATAGTGTATATTTACAATTTCTATAAATTTGATTGGGACATGGACACCTATATGATTGTGTAAGTGACAATATCCAGTTTTAAAATCCAATTTTTTTAATATAAAAAGGGACTAGATAGGATTCATCGATATGAGTGAAAAGACTATCAAAAAAGGAAAAGAAAGAGAGTGAGAGTGAGAGTGAGCAGAGAAGTCTTTCTCTTTCTATAATTGGTAGTTTTAGCAATAAATTGTCTTTTGAGTGGTTTTTTCAAGATTAAATTAAGAGTGTTGATAATTTGAGGTATAAACTTGTACTCAATACTGAAACTTAGTGGGATTACTTATAGTTGTTCTATAGTAAAGTTTCCAGCAAGAGCCAATGACTCGGAATCTTTAAACTCTTATAAGTTCCTATTTGAATTACTAGATTTGCTTGTTAGTTTCGACCATATTTTTTTTATACCGGAAGATTCTTCACGTATATCTAGTATTAATTTTATTTTCTTATCATTTATATTGTTTGATTGTTTGATTTTAAAACTAATTGTTTGTTCTTTTTTTTAATGAAAGCTAAATAATATATTGAATCAAAAACATATGTATATTGATCCTTGGGGTATACCCCGATCAGAAGCTGTAATAAAAAAGACATCAAATTCCCCAGTGCATCTGAAATATCAAAAAGTAATAAGTTCCATGGGATACAATCTATATAAGATCCTATACATAACTGTTTTAATTTTGGAGATTACACCTAAGCTCGTAGCAGAAGCAAACTCTAGCTGTATAACATTCCTGGTCTTCCATACCATGTATATGGTACACATGAGTGCAATCTAGCAGCTTTGCTTCTGAGACGTGCTCCAGTGTAATCTTTCCGAATCCATTTGATAGCACTAGATAGCATGGACATAGTTCGGGTCAATCCCAGTCATTCCCGGATAGCATTCCAAACTTTAGCTGTAAAGGAACATTTAAAAAATAAATGGTCAACAGTTTCTGTTTCAACATTACAAAAGCCACATGTTCGGTCTATCTTCAAAAATAGTAGGTAATCCTTTGTTGGTAGTCTATTCCGAAGACTAAGCCAGGAAATGAAGGAGAATTTTAGAGGTATGTATTGCTTCCATATAAATGCCATCTGTGGTCTTCTTGCATGCTTGACTCTCAATAATTCATAAATTTTCTGTGATGATAGGATTCCATTTACACATAACTTTTGCATGCCATACTCTATTTCTCTTCGGCCTCCCAGCTTTTCCACCAATTTGTCCCAAATTAATGCCATTTTTTTCAGCAATGGTGAGTCACGGTTGTGGGGTTCCCAGCCCAAATTGATGTGTCCTTCAAATATACTTTATGAATCCATCTTACCCATAATGATTCTGGTTTGGCATGAATATTCCATAGCACTTTGGCCAACAGTGTCGAGTTCCATTGCTTACAATTTTTCAGTCCCAATCCACCCTCATCTTTTGGAATACATATATTCTCCCATGCCACTCTAAAGTGTCTACCACCCCATAGGAGCACTCTACATATGGAGTTTATCCTCTCCAGGGTGGTTGTTGGGATGGGGAATGCTTGGAGCCAAAAAGAAAGCACCCCTTGAATGACATAATTTATAAGTTCAATTCTGTCCGCATATGATAGGGATTTACCATTCCATGCGTTGATATAGGCCTCTACACATTCAACGAGCATAGAAAATTGAGCCACCGAGACCTTCATAGGTGCTAAAGGGACCCCAAATATCGAATAGGAAATTCACCTATAGGGTAATCCACCATTTGTATGATATTCTCCCTCTCATATCCACACATCCCTGCTAGGTAAATATTAGATTTTGACACATTTACCTTCAGCCCTGCCACCTATTTCAATTCATTTAACACTTCTAATAGTATGCCTATAGAAGTGGAATCACCTCTAGAAAAAAGCATGAGGTCATCCGCAAAGGCAAGGTGAGTAACATCAAGTTGTTTATACCTCAGGTGGAAGAGAAACTGAGGCCTTGCAGTTCTGTTTTTTAACAGTCTTGAGAGATAGTCCAGCCTAAGTAGGAATAGTGTGGGTTACATTAGGTCACCTTGTCTCAGTCCCCTTCGACCTTTGAACATGCCATGTAATCCTCCATTGATTGATATTGAATATGTAGTAGTTTGTACACATTTCATAGTCCACGGTATGAATTTGGTAGGGAAGCCTAAACCTTTCATCATATCCTCAAGAAATTCCCAGGCAACTGTGTCATAGGCTTTTGTAATGTCTAATTTTATCATGCATCTTGGTGAAATTTGCTTTCTAGTATAACCACGGGCAAGTTCCTGCGCTAGAAACACATTATTAAGTATGTTTCTACCTGGCACAAAGGCGGCTTGGGATGGATCTACAATTTTTCCCACAACCTTCACCATGTGCTCATTCAATATTTTAGTGATCACCTTGTACACAACATTCAAGCAGGCAATTGGTCTGAAATCAGTTACCTTCGGTGCTGCCTTTATCTTTGGAATGAGGGTAATAATGGCGTGGTTTATCTGTTTCAGCAATTGATCAGTGATAAAAAAACCTTCTTCACAGCTGAGATTACATCTAGCCCAACTCTTTCCTAGTGTTTTTAAAAAAAGACAGAAGTGTATCTATCTAGCCCTGGGGCTTTGTCATTGCCTATGTCAAATATAGCCCTTTTGATCTCCTCTTCCATAATTGGAGCAACCATTGATTCTTGTGTTTGCTCATCCAAGACCAGTCCATTTCTTACAACATTTATATCTAACCTGTGCAGGGGAGCTGAAGTACCTAGGAGTCCTTAGTAGAAGCTCAAACAATAACTTGCCACTTCTGTTATGGAATTAGTTGCGGTTCCATCCTCCTTAATGATGTGATAAATGGTATTCTGCTTTCCTCTTTTCCTATCTACTTCATAGAAGTATTTTATGTTTTTGTCAGCCTCTACGAGATGCTTACATTTTGCTTTTTGTTGAAAAATATGCCTTTCTGCATCCAGTAGAAATTCAGCCTGCTTCCTCTTAACCTTCACCTCTTGATTCAACTCAATATCTTGAGGCCTATTAAGGGAGGCCTTATATGCTATTTGGAAAAGCTCTTGTGCCATCTTAACTTTGCTAGAAATGTTCCCATATGCTTCAGAATTTAATATTTTCAAAGGGTATTTTAATGCCTTTAATTTCCTGTACAGAACATATTGGGTTGTCCCCTTCACTGCCATCTCCCATCTACTATCAACAATATCTTGAAACCGATGATGATTAAGTCACATATTGAAAAACTTGAAAGGATTTTTTCTTAGTAGTTCCATTTGGTTGAAACCCACTAACACTGGACAGTGGTTTAAATCTGCTTTCACTTCCAGAAAATGTGTTAAGCAGTTGTATCCCAAATGGCTCCATGCTTGACTCAGGAGGACCCTATCCAATTTTTCCCATAAGTGATTTTTGTGCCAGGTGTAGAACTATCCCCTGCTCGGGGCATCTTCTAGCCCAAATGCCAGTCTGAAATCTAGCAAATCTTTGAGTAAGTAAGCCGAGGGGGGCTAACAACCCAACCTTTCCCTTGCTACACACACAATTAAAGTCTCCCATTACGATCCAAGGCATCAATGCATCCTCATTCACTTCCATTAGCTTCTGCCATAATTTTCTTCTCTTTGTGACACTATATAGTCCGTAGACAAATGATACTATAAATGTGACCTAAGATATGCAGCATTGAATTTTAACATGTATGTATTGTTCTCCCAGCTCCAGCACATGACATTTATAAAAAATGGAGTTCCAGATAATACAAATTCTTCCCCCTATGATAGCACCAAAATTATGACAATATTCCCAGCTAATGAATCTGTTATTCATCATCTTACTCAAACTATCAATGAATAACTTTGTTTTAAGAAAACAAGCAAACTGACATTCATGTTGCCTAAGGAGGTTGACAACACTATATTGTCTGGAGGCCTTATTTAGGCCTCGGACATTCCAGCATAGGATCTTCACTTTTCACTTTGGGGGGTCTCTCCCCTCCTATCCCCTTTAGAGCTTTAGTGCTACTATTTCTCATTTCCTCCCTGTTGTTGCCTTCCTGCCTCTGCAAATTCCTCCTCTCATTCACTGTTCTATTTATTTGTGTCATTACTGTCCTTTCCCTTGTTGACACTCCTGTGTTTAGGTACCTTCTGCCATTCTCCCTGATTTACTTTTTTGGGATCCATCCGAGATTGAAACTTTGGTCCCCTCAGTTCAGCTAGTTCCTCCCTACACCCCATTCCTTCAGTACCAACTTCATTATGCAATTGTTGTTCTCCCTCCTTGTCAGGATTTCTTGTCTAAGCTGCTCCAACATGAACTTCTGATTGTTCCTGTCTGCCTTCCTCCATCTCTAGGTTAGGTTAGATCGTAACACTATCATCCTCAGCCATTTTAGTATCTCCTGCATTTGTAGTATTCTTCATCTGTTTCTTCTTAATTTTCCCTTTACATTCAAAGGGATTGTGTCCAAATTGCTTATAGTGACAGCAGTAGCTAAGAAAGATCTCATAGAGTACCATTTGTGTGTACTTGGTGCCCCCAGGCATTTTCACCTCAAAGCTTGTCACAAGTTGTCTGGACACATCAAC
This sequence comes from Erythroxylum subrotundum, assembly GCA_027563845.1. NCBI lineage: Eukaryota > Viridiplantae > Streptophyta > Magnoliopsida > Malpighiales > Erythroxylaceae > Erythroxylum > Erythroxylum subrotundum. The sequence goes on from JAOQMQ010000196.1 coordinate 11,048,831, forward strand.
TTCTACCAACAGTTGTATATAACCAATTCTTGATTTCTTGCTAGTGATCTTATCCGTGCACAATGGCCTACCAATTCAGGATCCTAATTTTGAAAGCCCCTTTTCATTCCACAACTCCAAAGGTACATTTGGCAATTGTAACCATATGGGAACTTCCATAAAATCTTTGTAGTCAAAGGCAAAACCTTAAGCAAGTTTCTTAAGCAGTAGAATCCTCCCATACAAAACATATGGACCTCCTGCTAATACATTAGTGCGATCCTACACTGTGTCAACTTGAAAAATCATCCATCCCTGATTATGTGGCAGGATTTTACACTGTACATTCCATTTTGCAGTCAGTCCTTCAAGAGCCTTCATTCCTGGGAATCTCCCCGTGAAACATCCCACAAGACAATATCCCCACTCTAGTTCAATTTGCGCCACGTCTTCTTCCTCCATGGTAACTTCATCATCTACCCGCACATAGTCTAGCTGCATCCCTTGTTTCAATTCTCTGTTGTTCCTGAATAGACTTACATAAGAAGGCTTAGTTGTTCCTCCACCATGCATGTTTAAAGATAGGTCTGTCATTCTATCAAGCACCTTCGAGGTTTGTTCTTCAGTCTCTGACTTCTAAGCTTCAGAATGTGCATTTTCCCTATTTGAGTCTTCATCAGAGGTGGTTGACTCTTCAACATTGTCAACTCCACCTTTTCTCACTCCACTAGTACCCACATTTGCAATTTTCCTCTGTAACCCTGCTTCATTATTCTCTTCACCCACCAGTCCCTCCTAGATTGTTTCTGATATGTATTTAATTGTTGATGCATTTAATTATTTACACTTAGCGATTAATGATACAAAAATGCTTAAGATACTCACTTTAATTCCTATATTATTTTAGGGACAATTTGGAAGCAAAGAAATTAAAGTGAGTCGAAAGCACCACATATGGGTCATTTTTCGAGTATTTATTTTTGTTTGACTTCGTGGAGGAAGAAGAAAAAGAAAAAAAATAGTAAAGACAAGAAAAAAACAAAACGACAACAGAAGTGGGAAATAAGAGAATAAAATGCAGACAGCATTGTGCAACGCAGACAGCGTCTACGTTCATGCTTGAAAAGTAGACAGTGTCTGTGTTTTTGCGTGAAACACAGACACAGCGTCCCAGGCACAGAAGAGGAGGTTTTAAAGGGTTGCAAACTTAAATTGTCTAATCGGTGGAACAGTGTGGGCGTGAGGAGTGCAGTGTAGGTGAGGAGGCGCAACAGGTGGTTGGCGGCTTAGACGCAGGCGTGAAGGCTAGCAATTGTGGCTTAAAGAAGCTCCATCGCAGGAGAAGAGAGGCTAAACAGTGAGAAGCTGCGTAAATGGGCTGAACCAAGGGGTTTTTTGCTAGGGAATAGGGGCTGAAGCATTTTTTCAGGAAAGACCCATGAAGGGCTAGACGTCCTGATGCCGATTCGGATGCGACATCGATGCCGACAACCTAGGTTAGGTATTTTTTTAATTATTTTGTTGTTTCTTTCTCTCATTAGAAATTGATTGTGTTATCCTATGTTAATTGATTTGGGTTTTGTGTATGGATAATCAGATTTTCGTTATTGTTCGGTTATTTGTGTATGAACCCATTGGGTATTGTGAGATGATGATTTTAATGCGTTCATTGAATCGTTAATTGCAAACCCATTGCTAGAATTTCGATATAATCTGTAATTATTATGTTGAAATTCATGCGTAGCGATTAATGATTCGTAATCATCAGGGATAACATGACCTAGGTTAAATGACACATTGTATATGGTTGTTGCCTTCATTAATCGGTTTTCCTAATTCGTAATGCTACTACCTAATTAAATCTAGAGATCGTATCCTATGTTGTTCAATAGTTAGGTTTAATTAACGATCGTATCTTGATTAAACAAAACCTAAGGGAAAACTCGGATTGATTATTAACTCGTGATTAATAGTTACTAGGAGAGGTTACAGAACAACAAATTAATAAAATATGCTTAGTCAGGGTATAGGTCGAGATTGAACCAAAGAACCGGGTCCCTATCGAATTCCCCACTTTTATTATTTTTTTCATGTTTTCTTTAATTTTTTTTATTAGTTAGTTTCATTTTATTTTCTTATTCCAAAAACAAAATCTCCCCTATTAAACCTAAACATCAGTTAATTTCATTTCTTAAACTTTGCACACACTCTCTGTGAGATCGAGCTAGACTCGCCACTACTATAGTATAGTAGTCTAGTTATTTTATTTTCACTAGCGTAACGACTCGTGGTCAAATTTTGGCGCCGTTACCGGGGAGTGCAGTGTTTTAGTTTTTGTTTATGATTTAATTGGTGTTTTGTATATATTTGTTCGTTATTAATTTCTTTTCAGTTATTTTGTGATCTTTTCATTTTTTATTTTGTGTTTTAAAAAAAATTCGATATGGACGGAAGTAATTTCTTTTATAACTCATATTCTCAATCTTATAACAATGTTTGGACTGATCAACCTAACTTTTGTTATGGATGGGATAATCACCAGAATTACTTCCATGATAGTTTGTAGGACGCACAACAATTCTCGTACAGACCAGGAGCTTCTTATCACGACTCCGGTCCATCTCTGGAAGAGTTGAATAATATTTTGAAAGCTAATACTTTGCAAATGCAGCAGAATACTCTACAATTCCAGAAGGATGGAGGGCAATTTCCAAGAAACACATGGTATAGCGCCCAAGATTCGGAGAGCCAACATGATTCAGGTGCATCTTTAGAAGAACTTGTTAAGAATCTTGCTGCTAACAATTTGCAATTTCAACAGGATATGCAGCAATTTCAACAAAATATGGAGCAGTAATTACAAGAATTCCGACAAGAGACAAAAGCAAGCCAACAGAGGATGGAACACCTAATGGGGAGGATGGCAATAAGCCTTGATCGCCTAGAATCGTAAAGCAAAGAGGAGCAGCCATATCAACCCGAGGTGTACCCAATGGACGTTTGTGCAGAAACTTTGCAAAGTGATGAGGAGCTTGAGAATTTTGAGGTCAACCCTCAATCGAAGAAGTGGAGAAGGAGCTCGAAGCCGAAAAGGACACTTCTTTTAGCTCGGAGGTAAGTACTGAGTCCATGATTATTTTTGAAACTAACTCTTTACCTTTACAAAACAGATTGGAGGAATTAAATGATGAAGAAAAAGGTGAAGAGACAATTGAAATATTTTCGAAGTGTATGGACTCAGTTGAGATTGAGAATCTGAGGATAAGGAAGACGCTGAATGAGGATAATGATCAGCTAAGGCCCTATCCGGAACTACCTCGCGTGGAAGTGGTGCTAACTGTAATACCTGAAAATCACAATTTCGTCACGTGAGGAGAAGAAGGAGTCGAGCCAGCGACCCTAATCAAAGACGCTTCTTGGGAGGCAACCCAAAGGAAGTAAATTTCTTTTCCTTTAAATTTCCACATTACTTTTTATATGCATGTGTGTTTTTGAATTTGTTTGTTTTACTTGTTTTAAGTTTTCAATCAAAATGAATGAAAGAATAAAACAAATGAAACAAACATTTTCTCATTTTCTATTGCTTTTGGGATTATATAATCATGATTAGAGTGTGAATTGACTAGAGAATTTCATAGCAACTTTAGTATGTACTTTTGCTCTTGTGATTGGTTGATATGTATTATCTTTAGAAGAGTAGTGACTAATAGTAGACAAAATAGGTGAGATTTTAAGTCTTAGTTGACTGACACATCCATATCAGTCTCATTGCCTTTTGATAATGTGTGACCTTCATGACATGTACGTCCTGATTTTGCATTGAATTTCTATTCGAGACCACATTTTTATCACATGCATTAACATGGATATGATTAGGCATTCTTTGTTTTTCATAAACTACATTGGCCAAATAACCTATCCTATTGACATGATTTTTCCCTTGATAAACCCCTTTGAGCTTTAGCCTTTCTTTTTGTATAAACTACATTTTATGCTTTTAAACTTAACCAAATGTCCTACCTAAGTCATAAAGCTAGTGACTTACAAAATTCTATGTTTGGGGGTGTACATATGTGAGGGTTAGTTATAATGTTGGGATGTTTTGTTATGTCTTATCATTGAAATTCTCAGGTTGATGTAGTTTATTTTAATTTTTATAAGGAAAAAAGAAAGAAAAAAATGAAAAAAGAAAGAAAAGAAAAAAAGAAAGAAAGAAAAGAAAATGAAAAAGAAAGAAAAAAAGAAATGAAAAAAGTGTTTAAAATAAATGTATCAAGGAGGAATTGCATATGTGTTGAAAAGTTGTTTATGGTTTATGCATCTTCCTAGAATTGTAATGGATGTGTTATTTGAGTATGTTGAATATGAGGTAGAGGTTGGCTTGGAAGGTTCACTCTTGTGATTTTATTGGCATAAATTGTATGAGTGATTCCTTCGAATTGATATATGCTTCATGTGGTTTGTGTATGAGAGTTGAATGGGATTGTGAAATATAAATGTTGCATTCGTCATAACTGACGGTACCCAGTTTTTGATAAGTGTTGCTTCGTTTCACTAGCTTTGATGACTTTCATGCTACTAGACCTAAATACATCTCACCTTACCTTTGCCCACATTACAACCCCAAAAAGTCCTTTGATTCATGATTTTGCTTGTGAACATTAATGGTGGAGAAATGAAATGATATGCAAAATTATAGATTGTCATGATCATGAATGGTGTTGAGTGTACCCATGAATATATTTTAATTAAACACATTTTTCGAGTCTAACATTAAATTGCTCAGTTTTTGAAGATATTGAATGTTGATTGATCATGAGTAAAAACTTGGAATGTTGACATCTTGCTATGATTTTTAAAAGTCACTCATCTTTGTTTGTGATTATACAGTCTTGGAAAAATATGAAAATATAGTCAATGTTTTGGGTCAATGAGCTTAATTTTGATGTTTTGCCCGAGGACGGTCAAAAGCTAAGTGTAGGGGAGTTTCTCTGCATGTATTATCCCTTTTTTCCTGGTTCCAATTTGTTTATCCTGTCTACAAATCACTGTATTGTGCACGCTCGCTGCTTTCATTGTCAGTTGGTTTTTTCCCCTCGCTTCCTCGTTACCCTGAAACCTATCTTGCAATGTATCTCTTGCCACACCCTCTCTATTTGCTCTCTTAGCCAAATTCAGTTCCTTTTTACCTCCCACAGTATTATGCGTATTAGCCTGTGTCATCGTTGGATAGCTCTGCACTCTTATCTCTTGCACTTCCTCATCAACATTTTCTAGGTTTCTCATAAGCTGCTCTCGAGAAACCTCCGTCTGTAGACCCATGACACAATCCACCGTAATGTCCTTACCTTTGTGCGGCATCTTCTTCCTCTTGCCAATGCTTCAGTAATCCGAGAAGCCAAGCAGGGTTTTGGCCTAAGATAAAGCTTAAGGATGTCAGTCTTTCAATTTCAACACACAAATTCAATCCAAGTTCACAAGAAGAATGGAGAAGTTGATCATTATTTAGCCATAAGGTATGCGATGCTTAGGAGTAAAATCGCCTAAGGTGAGAGAACTCACGCTCGCATACTAATTGTTTGTTCTTGATTGAAATTGTGGGAGTTGTCATCGGAGCCCAAGATAAAGAAGATGGAAAAAGAAAAGGTAAATTAAACCCCATTGCATTGCGTAACTCCTTTCAGCCTGTTAAACTTATCCAAGTTGGTGAAAGCGGTCCACAATTTATCCCTTTAAAAATAAATCTTACCTGACTAAACCAATTTAATTCCAAGCACATCTTTCAAAGTAGACCTAAAAATCAGGGAAATAAAGGTTTCTTTTGAGATGGTTACGTTCCAGTAGAAATGTAAGCCTTGGCATAACATAAGCAATTAACTTTCATGACAAATATCAGATAATTATGTTTCTATTAAATACAGATTATACATGATTGACGTTTCGCCTAAATTGCATAAACCCAAAATATATCTAGATCCTAACTGCTTCATTATACATTTAACCGATAACCTCTTTTGAGAGGGATCAGTTGACGTAAATTTTTGTGGGAAGGTGACCTCTTGCTACGCGCTCTTCACAAAAATGCGCCTCACAAGCTCTAAGTCTCACAACAGTGTGAGCACTGGGATTGTACCTCCTCCGAACTTCCACAAAACCCTTCTTTAGAGCTTTCTCAATCCAATCTTCCAAAACTTCGTCATGTTCAGATAGATATGCAGCTGCAAGTAGCTGCTCCATGACTTTTGAATCAATCTCCAGCAAGCACTCGGTTCCAACAATATTGTTGAAGCTCACATTGATCCGTTTTAGGATTCTTTCAGCAAGTGCATCAAAATCAAAAGGCCTGAAAATCACCTTACTGTGTACTTTCTCGGAGAAACTCTGCAACCAAAACTTGAAGTCATCAAGAAGGAATTTGTGATCAGATCTCGTATCATTGGTGCTTAGTTTGTCATTGTCCTCTGCAGGAAGGTTCAAGTCTAAATTCCTGGTTGACATTTTATGTGCCCGTTTCGCTATATCTGATAATTCTTGATTGTCGAGACTTTGATCCGTACCAACCAGCTTTCTTTTATTCACACAAATTGAACCAAGCATCCCTATACTTGTAGTAGCTGATATGGATAATTTTTGGTCAATCTTGGAACCATAGACTGGTTCAACTAAAATCTCAATTGGCCTGCCTTTGGCATTCAATATATTTTCCTCAGAGTAGATGGATAGATCATTCCCAGAAGGAAGAACGTTAACATCCGTAGACGATGAACATATTATGAATATTGTATTGATGATTCCTACTTCCCTTCCATGTGAATCTGAAAATTTACCAGTTTGGATAGCATGGGACAATATACTCAAAGCCTGCATGTCAGCTTTATCAAGATTTTCAAGGAAAACAACGGACAGGGGCTTCTTGCTCAGCTCTCCGGCAACATAATCAACAACAGTTTTGCCCCTGAACATTGCATCATGGTGACCAAAAAGCGTAAAAGTTTGGATTGTGCCATCCTCAGGATTTAAATCTGCAGAAATTAAATTTTCCTTGCCTCCTCGTACTATTTCAGCAAGAGCTGTAGCAATTTTCCTTTTGCCACACCTGTCAGGTCCCAGGAAAGTGAACCACAAGTCCCTCCTCAGACTTGCTTCTTGGCGGTTTTCATTTTTTGATCTCCAACGGGAAATAGTTTGAGTAATGACATGTATTGCTTCATCTTGCCAACCAATTCTTTCATTTAGAGCTTTAAAGAGCATCTTAGAATTACTGAGATCAAAGTGCAAGTCGATAGAAGAGGTTGAAGATGATTGAGCATGATGGTCCGAGACATTTTTGTTAACAGTGTCTCCTGTAAAAGGGCCTGATACATCCGGCTCAGTATCAATTTTCTTTCGGTTTGCACGTGTCGTCTGTTCATTTATGACAGGACGCGAGCTTATTCTCAAGTCCAATTCTACTGTCACAGATGTTGCAGAATTAGATGAAGTTTGACTATAATCAACCATGAGAAAGCTATGAGGAGTTCTGAGGCCACTTGACTCGAGCTTGTCTTTTGAATGCTTTTCCACTTGTTTGGACAAGAGATTCTCACTCGTAGGCTCAAAGAGCACTGGAAACTGACCAGCATCTTTCCTTTTTCTAATTTGTCGCAAACCATTGTCAATGCAAGAACAGTTAGGTCCATTTGCGGGTCTACTCGCAAGGTTGCTGCTGGGACTTTGAACATCATTCTTCTTATAATCAGCCAGTGGAAACTGTGGAGGATGAATGTTCATGCTAGAAGGTTGAGTTCTGTGGAGACGCTGACATATATTATCCCATTTCTGTTGCAGACCTGATATTACGAGGCTCAATACCACTCCATCATCTCTGGTCTGCACTGGAGAGACAAAAACTAGTTTTCACTTGAATATGGTAAAAACTTACGAAAAGATGCAAGAAATTTTTTTTGACCATTTTCCCTGATCAAGCAGTTAAATTCAATCACTTCTTCAACATTTTCACGACCAATTAACAGAGAGAAGCGTACATGCAAGCATTAGTGCATGGATTTGTAAATATGCATGTGAAGACCATATGCACCTTCGTATCCAATCCTTCGCTTGTGCCGAGTTCGGCCATCTGCAGCCAAGGTGATAAGCTCGAATGGTACTGATCTGTTATAGAAGCAGTGAAACCTCCCTTTGAAACATCAAGCACTTCTCGTTCACACTTCTCATTGCATAAATTACAGCGAGGAGGGCAGCGGCATGAGTTGCTTAATGGACCATTCATTTCCGAAGGTGTAGAAAAGAAGCCTCCAAATGGGACAAATGATTCCATCAAGCTGCCATCAAAGCCCATCCGTGTTGGTACTGTGAGACTTAGTAGGCACACGATATAACACAAAAAGGATCCATATACAAGATTCCGGCTTAAGAAATTCGAGCACGCTATGTTTGAAACGATTATTAAATTTCATAAAGTATTTGTGTTGAACTAAAAAGTTGGATACACACTGACAAATAGCTTGCTAGAGCTAGACCTATACCTATAAAATTCTTACCAGATATTCCAATATTTTGAACGGGAAAATACGACTATAAATAAACAATTATTATTAAATTCCAAAAAGCCTGTGACAAGGCTAGGAGTCATGCATGTCCACGTACTTCAAATAAGTTAGTTCAGAAATACTACGAACTCCACCGTACCTGGACTTGGGAAAAGACTCGGCCATGGAAGACCTCGAAGAAGTAATAGGCAAAAGCTGCAAATCCCATTCTTTTTCAACACAAGGAAATCTACTAAGAAACGCTACGTAAGTCTCGTTATTCTCCACGGCACCGATCAACCACAGTTTCCGACCATGTAGCTGCAACAACCTTGTCAATTCTTCAACCACATACGCCGCAGTCTCGTTGCTTTGATTATTAACAAATGCCTGCAAGTCTCCGCAATTCACCACCAACCCAGGTCCCAAACTCTGCTTCACAAATTGACCCACCTCCCAAAATTTCAAATCCACACCCCTTCGGTCAGAGCTTTCTCTGATAATCTTCGAGATATCAGTTCCAATGCAAATCACACTCAACCCATATAACTGTACTGGTAAATTACTCTTTCTTTTTTCTAACAGTTCGCTGAAACTTGCAAGTGCATCGTAAGCAGACGGGCCAACGAGTAGTGGATTCCTACCTTGGTTTCTTAGCAGAATTTCGCCAATCCTCTTGCAATTTTCGTCTCCGTTGAGAAAACTTAAATCACAGTCATCCTGAAACGAAAAACTTAAGCTCTCCCGACCAGGAACCGGATCCGAATCCCCGCTCAAATTACAGAGAAAGAGAGGTGGGCCCTTATAGCGGGAGAATTTGAAAACCTGTGGAAGAGGTCGGATGATAGCGAGCTTGATTTCGGGGCTGCGAAAACCCGCTTCTCCAAAGACCCGACTCACAACCGGGTCGTCGAGGATCGAGAGAATCAGATTCTGGAGCTCCACTTTGATGCACGAAATGGACGACGAAGATTGTTGCTGCGATAATTGTTGATACAAATGGAAATTTTCCGGTTGTCTCCTCTGGTTCGCTTGCGACCGCTTTATCGCGGCCATGAGCGAGTTGGACACAGGTGGGTCGTTGCTGAGTTGGCTAGAGGAGACTCGCTCAAGCGACGCGCTGAGGCAGAGCTCAAGAGCCTTGAATTGGAGGCGAGGAGAGTAAGCCGAATTTCGGGCACGCGCGCACGCGTCGCGTAGAGTGGAGGATGGGAGGGATAGGAGGGCCGATACCGCGTGCAGCGACGTCGTTTGACCATGGCCTCTACAGCGAGCCACGTTCACAGCCTCGTCGAGAGCGTGGGCTGCCTCAGGTGTCAAGCATTGCCTGGCGGTACTTACCGGCGTAGGCATCGCCGGTAAACTGTTAATTAAAGTTGAGGATAAAAAGTTGTATTGTGTCTGTTATCGTTTTGTAAGGTTTTTCATCTAGTTTATTTAACAACAAGAAAAAATGTAAACAGAGAAAAAGAGAATCAAATATAATGTAAGTTGAGAAAAGGAAAAAGAGAGGGAAAGAATCAAGTGTTTTGTTTGATAATCATAATAGGCAAAGAGAGGGACTTAAAATATTGGTGGTGGAGTGTTGATGACGGCGGTGGAGGTGGCAGTGGGAAGGGAAAAAAAAAAAGAACAAGTGGGTATACTAGTGGGGAATTACAGAGAAAGATGAATAGGTGGTGACTGGTGAGCATAGATTCTACACATCCAAATATCATTTTTCTACGCGATGCAAGTTACAAAATTATGGAGCAATATAGAGAGAGAGAGTGAGACAGCGATGGAGATGCCGTGTCCCCTGGGTCGGTAGTCAGCATTCGTCTTTTCGAAGGCTATAAATTCTTCAAAGCAGTCAAAACGCAAATAAGTTGACACGTTAAGTAACTCGACTCGATAGCAACTGTCTCCAATTTTTGTGTGTGTTAAATATCATGTATAGTGAGAGGTAAAGAGTTGCAGAGTGAAATCAGAGCAGGCTTCAGATTGTGAAAAAGGTTGAAAGTGACAGGAAGAGAATAAACCTCAGACCCACCAGTGCCAGTCATGGGTGTGGTGTAAAAAAGCCTACCTTTTACTCTGCAAAACTTGCATGAGTGGAGGAGGACTTGGAGTGTGTGTGTTGTGCATCTTTGTGTACTTGTGGGCGTGAGGGGAAAGTAAAAAGTGAGAAGGTGTTGGATTTGATATGTCGTTTTGTTTATTACCCTTCTTTCGCTGTATTTTTCATTTATAGGATTATACCATCCAGTGACCTTTTTAGCATAAATACAGCAAGGACGTTAAAATTTGAAGTTGAAAAAGAAAGTTCATTTTCCCTGTTAAAAATTCAAGGATACTAGTTGGAAGAATAATTGAAAAGGAGAAAGGGATGTTTAGCTTTTAGGATATGTTGAAAGAAGAAGAAGAAAAATAGTTTAGAGGAGGTAGCAAATCAGGCGGTTCCAAACAAAAGGGCATGTCGTTGTCGCATATATATGTATAATTATATATTCTTGGTTCCCACCAGAATTAATTAACAAAATATTTTTAGGAAAAAGTTGCGGAAAGGTGATTTTGATGGAGAATCTGAGTGTAGAAGATCTCTAATCTTGAGCTTTCGGACCCCTCCCTTTTATTCTTTATTTCGACAAACTTTTTGTCATCTTTTTTTTTTTTTTGGACAAACTTTTTGTCATCTTTTAATACCCATATTAAATTCAGGGTGGGTCAACAACATATTTTCTTTTCCTTTTTGGTCAACTTCATATAATAATAACTTTTTCACTTACAAACTTAACCGCGAAATAAGTTTCGTCTATTTGAAATTCATTTAAGATGTGAATGAATTATTTAAATACAATATAATTAAATATAAATCTTAATGAAAATTTTAAAAATTAAAGTATATGATTCAGCCTGATTCTGTTGAGGCTAGACGTTGCTGCTTGGATCCATGATCTTGACTGACTTTGGCTACAGATTATCTGCAAAACAAATAAGGCACGCCGAGGGTTGATTGCCGGCAGGCCCCTCCGACACTCAAGTTAGTCTTTTGAGAGGGTTTTGATTGCTAAGAACAGAGAAAACTAGGGTTGTAATGTCGTACCTGTATCATGGCTAAACAGTACCTTATATATGGAATAGCTTGCTAGGTCTAGGTCTTTACGTAGGTCTTTATGTTTGCATAGGAAATTATCACCTGTGATTGGGCTGTCGATACCTGGGCTTGAGATTGGCCTTTGTATGGCCGACCCAATCATAAGCCCCCTACTCCTCGAGTCTGATCATCGAGAAGGGTCGAAGGAGTACATAAGGATGGTGTGGCTCGTCTATACGATGACTCGTGATGAGACCTGTCGGTCGGAAATCAATGCCCCGTGTGCTACAGCTTCTACTAGGACAGAAAATCAATCGGTTGACTCGTGCTAGGGCAGGGCGATCGATCGGCTCACGCTATGTCGGGGTGATCGATCGGCTCGCGACAGGCTAGGACAATTGATCGAGCATCGATGTCTAGTCCCGACGCTAGGTCTAATTATTACTTGACGATACGTATCTTCTAGGCGCCGTTCAAAATTTGAAACGATGCGTCTTTCTAACT
>JAOQMQ010000196.1:11132134-11154808 GCA_027563845.1 Erythroxylum subrotundum
ACAAATGAACATATAAAGAGAAATGTTTCTTATTATATTTTAATATCTATGTAAGTCTAGTCACTTCACATGCCCAATATACACATCTTTGGAATTAGGTTTGCCACCATATCTTATGTAACTATATACTTCATGTTCACTCTTTTGCAACTATACCTTTCACGTAATTATACCTGGTATCTATATGATTTCTTTTACAATGAAATATAGGATCTTTTGTATAAGTGATTGCTACTTAACCATCGCAGTTGATAGTCACTGGTTCAATTGCGCTTTTAGTGACTCGTAGATGAACCAAGAATTATCGAAGCCATACAGCTTTATGTATAACTACTAAAAATGCTACAAATTTAGCTTCCATTATAGATAATGAAACATAAGATTTTTTTTTACTCTTCCATGATATTGCTCCATTATTGAGTAAGAAAACAAATCCAGAGGTAGATTTTTTGTGTGTAAATCTCCTCCCCATTCTACATTTGTATATAATTGTATGCATAGGTCATTGACTTAATAACATAGTGCATAGTCCGCTGCACCTTTTAAATACCTCAATTTTCTCTTTATTGCTTTCTAATGTGCTTGTCATAGATTTGACACATATATGCTCACCATTCCAACAACATAATAAATATGTGGTTTTGTACACATCCTTGCATACATGAGACTTCCAACTACACTGCAATAGGTAAATTTTCTTCATTTGTTCCCCTTCTTATTACATAGATAGGTAAAACTTCTTGTTGAGACCTTCACATTTGCGAATAAGATTATTTAGTAGTTTGCAATCTTACATACGGAATAGTTCTAAAATCTTTTACATATAATTCGCTTGAGAAAACGATAATAATCTTTTTGATCAATCTTTCGAAATCTTAGTTCCAAAAATGTATGCATTTTTACCCTTGTCTTTCATCTCAAATCCAAATGACAACCATTCTTTTATTTTCTTGACAAACTGACAGTCATTACAAACAATTAAAATTTCATCGGCATATAAACATAAAATTGAAAATTTATATTTGGATCCCTGAATATATACATTATGATCTTTATCAAGTAGATGAAAATCATATGAAATGATTACGTTATGAAAATGTATATAACACTACCTTGAAAACTACTTCAAACTATAAATCAATTTTTATAGCCTACATATTTTATGTTCTTGGCCTATCTTTTTAAAATCTACTAGTTGTTCCATATAGATTTCTTTTAACTCTCCATTTAGAAAAGCAATCTTTACATCCATTTAATGTAATTCAAGATCTAGACTGGCTATTATAGCCAAGTTTAGACGAATAGAAGCAAACATCCCAATAAGTGAAAAAGTTTTGTCATTATTGATTCCCTTATGTTATATATATCCTTTAGCCACAAGGCATGCTTTGTATCTTTTGATACTACCATCAACATTTTTTTTTATTTTGAGAACTTATTTGTTCATAATATTTTTGTGCCCATTAGGGTGATCCACGAAGTCCCATACTTGATTTGAGCTTAAAGAAGTCATTTCTTCTTTCATTACTTTCATCCATTTTTCTTTCGCAAGACCATTAAAAGCCTCATGTACATTCATTATCTCATCATCTTCTTATGGGATAATCATGTGAATTTCCTTCTTCTATTTCAAAATAAAGTTGGCGAATAAATCCTTAATTACTAAGTTGCAAACAAGGTTCATCATAAATATATTCATGAACTTTCTGATTAATCCCACTCGGGTCATATACTATGGGTAAATTTTTAGTAGGTTTTAATGCAAATTAATCTTGAGTCAATTCTTCTACATACAAATTGCTCCCATTGACTTAAAATTCCCCATCTAAATTAATTTTTAGTTTGGCCATTTGTCTGTGGGTGATTTGTCGTTGAAAATTTCAAATCACAACCTATCATGTTGAAAAGGGATGTCTCAAATTGGCCCATAAATCTGGTATCTCGGTCACTCACAATGTCCACAAGGACTCCAATGTATTTCACCACGTTCTTATATAATAACTCTGCTGCAATGTCTAAAGGATAAGATGCTGGGGCTGGCACAAAGATTGCATATTTAGAGAATCGATCTACAATCACCATAACTGTCACCATGTTATCCACCTTTGGAAACCCACTAATAAATTACATCGAAACTGACATCCATAATCTTTCGAGAATAGATAAAGATTGTAGCAAACTGGCTTCGTTCTTCCTCTCCAGCTTATCCAATTGACATACAAGGCATGTCTTGACATATAACTCTATATCATTCTCCAACTTCAGCCATTAGTAGGAATGAGTTAGGAGCATAATCACCCTCTGAACTCCAGGGTCACCAGACCATTGTGAGTCAAGCGTCTCCTCTAATAGTTATCTGGGCACACCACCAAAACTCAGCATGTACACTTGACTACTCTTAGTCATCAATAGCCCATCATCATCAAGTCAAAACCTATAAATAACTCCTTTCTTGACTTGTGAGATTAACTTGTAGTATGTGTTGTCTAAGGAAGCTGTAGCATTGATTTGTTTCAACATGTTAGGCTCTACCCTAGTAATGGTATATAAGGTCATGAACTCCTTCTTCCAACTTAAGGCATCTGCCACATTGTTGTGCCTCCCCAATTTATGTTCCCACACAAAATCATATTTAGCAAGAAACTTCTACCATTAGGCTTGCTTCGTGGACAACTTCTTTTAGGTCCTCAAAATGTGTTGGCAACATTGTTTGTATGAACAACGAACCTGGTTCTCAATAAATGTACTCATCATGTCTCAAGGCAATGCACCACTGCAAGCATCTGCTTCTTATATGTCAAGTATCGTTGCTCCTTACTGTTGAGCTTTCAACTCTCAAATGCTATTGGATGACTTTTTGTACTAGGACTCCATAAATAGCTTTTTTCAATGTATTCATGTGTACCTCAAATGGAAGATTAAACTCATGCAGTTTTAATACAGGTTCGGTTGAGATAGCAGCTTTAAGTATCTCAAATTCCTCCTGACATGCATCTTACTAATACCATTCTTGATTTTTCTTTAGCAAGTCCGTAAATAGTGTCTCTTTCTTCGAGTATCCCACTATAAACTGCCTATAGTAATTAGCCAGTTTGAGAAAATCCCACTACTCTTGTACTATTGTGGGAATCTGCCACTCAACTATCACTTTCTCTTTCTTTAGATCCATCCTAACCTGATCTTTGCTCACCAAGTGACAAGAATCTGATCTCCGACTGTGCAAACTCATACTTCTCCATCTTCACGTATCACTTTCCTCAAGTGCTCCACATGTTCTGTCATATTAGTGTTGTGCATCACAATGTCGTCGAAATGCACTACAATAAACTCATCAAGGAAGTCATAAAATACATTCATTAGGTTACAAAATGTTGCATGGTCATTAGTCAATCCAAACAACATGAATAAGAATTCATATGATCTATACCATGTCATACATGTTGTCTTTTGTCCATTGCCCTCAACTATCCGCACTTACCAATGCCCACTCTAAAGATCCAACTTCACGAAAACCACAACCCTCGATAATTTGTCCATCAAATCTTGAACTAAGGGAATAAGATACTTGTTTTTGTTGTTACCTTATTCAAGGCTCGATAGTCTACACACATCTGAAGTATTCCATCTTACTTCTTCTGAAACAGTACTAAGGCACAGTATAGGGATTTGGAAGGTTGGATGAACCTTACCTCCAACAATTCACCATGTTGTTTTCGAAGCTCCTTCAACTCCAACAGGGACATCCTATATGGGGCGTGTGCAGGTAGGACAAATCTACAAGCCAACTTGATCTTATAATTGATCTCTCGATGAGGGGGAAGAGTCTTAGGCAACTCTTTCGGTATCACATGTTGAAATGTCCTCCACAAACTTGCAGCTGCATTCGGGATTTCCACCATGTGGTTGTAATCAATCTCCCATATGGTTGCGAGATAGGTCTCTATTCCTTTCTTCAACCCTTTCTCAATGCTCATGGCCGACATATATGTTACTGTAGTTATATCCTCCGTTGTTCCACCACCAGATCTAAAACAATTAACATAGAAGGAATTTTTTTCATGCATGATCATCATACCTTCCAAACTTGGATACAACACAGCCTTTGCTACTTTGAAGAAATTGATCCTTAGTATCATCTTGAAATCTTTAAGTGGTA
Organism: Erythroxylum subrotundum; assembly: GCA_027563845.1. Taxonomy (NCBI): domain Eukaryota; kingdom Viridiplantae; phylum Streptophyta; class Magnoliopsida; order Malpighiales; family Erythroxylaceae; genus Erythroxylum; species Erythroxylum subrotundum. The sequence goes on from JAOQMQ010000196.1 coordinate 11,136,291, forward strand.
TGACCATGCAATTGAAATTGGCACGCCAAATCCCTATGCTCACTGAGACATTGTTAGTAACTCCTACCATCGCTTGTGCCTTACTTATAAGGGTTTTCATCTTTATCAAGGTCTTTGACACCTTAAGCCCCAACTTACGCACCATCCTTTCCGCAATAAAAAAGTGTGTCGCACCTACATCCAGCATTATGATTACCTCCTTCCCATTGACTTGTATTCCAACATAATTAGCTTGTTACAACGATTGTATTTACCTTTGACCACATTCAATAAGGCGATCAAATTCATTACCGCGTTTGAATCTTCTTCCTCTTCTTCTACAATCAAGGCATTTAGCTTCTCCTTCCTTAGACATTCTCTCAAAATATGTGCACTATTGTATAGATAACAAGCAAGTTTTCCCTTCTTATAGGATGTCTCCCCACTCTTGAAGCCACCATTTTGCTTGTCATTCCCTTTGAAATCTCATTTCTTGGAGTCTTTCTTCTTTTCCCCCTCACTCTTCTCTTAATGGGCTAGGCATTTGCTCTTGAAGAAGAAGAAGAAGAAGAGTCGCCTTAGTTTCCTTTGTTACTTGGAAATCCACCAAGGCTTTAACAGTCATGATTTCACCAACCATATCCTTCACATTTTGCCTCTGCAACTCCATTTGGCCTATGGTTGTAACCCGGATAAAAAGTTGAAGAGTTTGTCCTCATCTGACATATTATCAATATCCAGTAATAGAGAGCTAAACTTCTTAACATACTTTCTTACCAATTCATCTTGTTTTGGCTTCTTCAAGGCATCCTTTGCAAGCCAAGAAGTATTCATCAAAAGGAACTGATCCTTTAACTCCTTCTTCGTCTTCTCCTACTCGCATTGATTTCTGTAGAGGTCCTCATTCTCTAACCAAGCTTGGCATCTCCATTCAAGTATATGATCATCATATTGACCTTTGCAGCATTGGGTACCTTAACGGTTGCAAATTACTGCTCTATATCCCACAAAAATTTCTCAAGGTCCTTCGCGTTCTATACACCCTCGAAAACATTGGGTTCATACACCTTCACTATGGTGGTCTCATCAAATCCAACATCATGTGTTGCAATAGCATACCTTAGGATCATCATCTTAAACCTTGTCTCCTCTTCTGCCCTCATCAAATATGTTATTTGATGTTGCAATTGTTGGTTTTGCTCCTCCAAAATCTTAAACTAAATATTGCAGGATATGACCTCTTCCTCTCCTTAAGGAATTGGCCCTATGAGTGCCTCCACTTTATTGACACGCTTTATCAAATTGCTGCCTCTCACCATATTGAAGTATGGCTCTAATTCCAGTTGTTACAAACATCTTCTAAGCACTAAACTTATACCACAATTTGTGCCTACTCTTTTGCATGACAATCTCACTTAGGTCCGTTCATGCAAGATTTAGGCTTCCCACGTGATCGTTGAAAAACTAACTTGTTTTTTAATGCCTCATAACCCTCAAGTTTTTAACTCTCACACTTTTGAAGATTATTGAGAAAGCGCTAAACTAATAAAGAAAACAATAGGAGCACAAAAAAGATACAGTAAATGCTAACCTTTATTACTTCCATCAAAGTATACAAAGAAATGCTCTCTCAATCTAATGATGTGAGAAGCAAAGCTCAAATGAGCTATTTATAGCCAACTCTGGCTTGAAAGATAAGTTAGAATCCTAACTGAACTCAATTAACTAAATCACATTTTATCCTAATCAGATTACATCACATTATCCAATAAGATGGCATCCCCATCTAAACAGGACTCTATTTGATAAGATTTATCTATATCACAATTAACAAGATAAGAGATTACATCTATCTAGGAATGATATATCCATGTCCATAAAAATCTCAACTATCTTCAAATGATCCTTCCACATGGTCTTTATCTTTTAGAGTTGATGTCTATCTTCTGTGATCTTATCTACCACATCATCCAAGATCTCTCAATAATCTCTATCTGTTGATGATGTGTCATCCAAGCACAAAGCCTTTCATAGCACATTGGTCTAGTCGAATGCTTATTTATGTCAAGTCCATTAGTTATGGTTCATTCATTTGAGCATATATTAAGTACTTAGTCCATCAAGAACTTAGCCTTAGCCAAGTTGGTCCGTACAGGGTCTTTAACAAACTCACACCATGTTTAATCTAACTTGTTAAGTTACCTTAGAGCATTCGCATGTCGCTGTCATGTGTGTGCCCCAATTAACCTTCAACCCAAGGCATGTTTCTAACTAGCTGTGAAATTCCTTCATGTGTTAAGGGGCTAAAAGTTGGCCACTAGCAAGAGTTTGTTTCCTGCCTAGGCGACGACTGCTAGCGAGAAGAAACAACAGTGGCACAGGAAAACATGACTATACTAACGAGAAGAAGCAATAGTGGGGCAAGGAAGCATCCTTCCCAGCCACCCCTAAATACAACAGGCTCCTTCCTAGTCACCACCAAATACAATAGGCTCCACCGCTGGACGCAACAGTGGGATGGAAATAGGGGAAATTTCTTCACTAGCCACTACTAAAGATGCCCTTCACTGGAGTAAACAACGACCGTATTGAGAAGCCAGAGCACCACAGGTCCTGTCCCTCCCATGCGATGGTAAAGGCAACTGTAATGCTCCCATACTAGCCATTGTACCAATAGTAACACCCATCTATAGAGGGTGTTTTATAGGTTGATTATTGTTTTGTTACTATTTTTTAAAATAACATTGGAGTTTATAACACTAATTTTTTTTAAAAGTATGTATCGACAAAGGTTGAACCATTTGTTGTTGTTTCCTCTAGTAATTGTATTTATTTTTGGTTTATCTCCTTCTGGTATTTATGTTATTACAATAAACACATTCATTGTTTGAGATTTTTCAACAATGCATATTATACGTTTCTCCCATGTCTTATACAAACAGTTTTCTTATTTATCTAACTCGATAAAAGAACACAAACATATCATAACAAAACAAACCCTTCTATTACATGGACAAATTGAACAGCAAAATTCTACATGATAAAGATAATCAAAATCATGATTTTGATATGTAATCTTTTTGAAGACTTGAATCAACACAAACACAATTGTTAAGTTAATAGAATATGGATAATAACAATGGATACATTACAAATAATAACAATGCATTTCTAACCTTGTTCTATTGAAGGATAATCACATAAAATTAATAGATAATCACGTAGATTATAAAAGATTAAATTACAATATATGCATAACCATACATAAATCACTTAGATTTATGTTGAATTCACCGATTAAAGGATTTGTATAATTGTTTTTATGTCTTAATGATCTCAAAACTAACATATGTTCAAATTTTAATGATTATCTTTTATATTAAAATTTCAATATTTAACTCTTTAGCATTTATTGGCAGATAAAACTAAACTCATTCGAGAGTGTCTCAGTGATTATCAATTCTTTTGATAATGAATTCATTATTTACTAAAAAATGTCATTAACAATATTGTTTGTATCTCAATATTATTTTAATGGCCCATTTGATTTTATTTATGTTTTTAATTTTTAGCTTTTTATATTAAATAAAAATTGATTGATTAAGTTTATTATTTTTATTATTTTATTTTATTGAAAATATTGAATTAAGCCACAAGGGTAATTAAAATGTACAAAAGAGATATATTGGAGACTAGCAAGGTGAGGCTACTACTAGATCACCAATTGCTCATACGTTTAAAGTCATTGATGATTGTGCATTCTTACATACTACATCACCATGATTACGTGTTGAGGTTTAACATATATTCCACCTGGTTTCTACAGAAGAAGTATCTTTGAACTTGTTTTTGGATAAGCTAATTAGATATCTTAATTTGTTAATGAGCTCATTGGTGAATCTCTCTACTTTGGCTAAGGTTGAAGAAAATGGGCATGCTCATTTCATCCTATATTGATGTAACAAGATACGAAAAGGAAATACAATAAACCCATCTATTTGTTTTGCTAGTATGTTTCATTGTTGAACTTCATTGTACTATATTGTGCCAATATATGGGGGGTTAACTCGTGTTATACTTGCTCAAGACCATTTCTTATACAAATCTGGTGAATTCGCATTGAAAAAAGTTTTTATGGATGTGATTTGTTGTATATATAAGAGGAATTATAGGAGCCTGTTAAACTGGATAAACATAGGAGAAATTAGATTGGATAAACATAAGAGAAATATTTTAGGGATCGATTGAGTAATTACAGGAGTTTGTTACAATTTTTCTTATAATATAATTATATACAAAGTGGAATTGTATATATATGTATTGCCTCTATATGAGAGGCAAATGTAATGCAGTTTTGTTTACCCTAAAACATCATTATTTTATATGGCATCAGAGTAGTGTTGAATTTACCTTCATTAATGTCGAATTTTTGCTTAGTTTTAAAGAATGTGCTCTTTGTTTACTCAAAATTATTTTACATTTGTTTCTTTTTTAACAATGCCCACATATACCATACAACACCAATTAAACATTCACATAGCTCCAACTAACAATAGATGCAATTCCAACTAACAACTCTAGCATCGTTCGAGCAACACTAGCCAAAACCATGATGCCATAGTTAAGTGACACGTCACGCAACTCTAGCAGTTGCACACTAGCAAATGCAATTCCACCATTATTACTTCATTCCATTAGTCAATTCCATCAGTCCACTGTTTCCAAGTTAATAGTAATATATGCTCTGTTGTTGGGCAAGGATTTGTTACCTTGTTTAATTCTTTTACACTAAATTGAGTCTTAGTCGTGCCATCCCTTAAGTATAATCTCCTTTCTGTTAGATAGATTACTTCAACTCTAAAATGTACTACAACTTTTTAGCCTTCATTATGTGTTTTTGAGGATATTCTGACCCGGAAGACTCTTGGTTATGGTGTTAAATGAGGCAAACTATATTACTTGGAATTAATGGAGAATCGAGGACAAAAATTCATTCATCTATATCAAACTAATAGTTAAGAAAAAGCTTGAGCAAATATTTGGTTATGGTATCGACGGTTGGGTCACTTTCTCTTAGATATCTTAAAAAATTACAGCCACATCTTTTTTCAAACTTAAGTGATTTAGAATTTTATTGTGATGTTTGTGAACGTGTGAAAATCCATCATGTTCGTTATTTACCTAGTTTAAATAAAAAGTTCTGAACCATTTGCAATTATACATTCGGATGTATAGGGACCTGCAAAAATTCCTTCATTGTTTAAAGCTAAATACTTTGTTATGTTCATTAATGAATGCACACATATACTTGGATATCACTAAATAAAAAAAGTGATGTTTATATAGCATTTCGAGAATTTCACAATATGATGAGCACTCAATAAAAAAAAACAGTTCAAGTATGGTAAACTAATAATGTTATGGAATTTATAGCTGCCACTTTTAGAAGTATTTTGAATCAGCTTGGAATTTCCCTTCAAATCTTATGTACTTATACTCTACAACAGAACGACTTAGTAGAAAGGAGGAATAGACAAATATTAGAGGTGATATGTGCTTCTCTGTTTGGGGTGAACATGCCACATTTTTTTAGGAGAGGTAGTAAAATCTATGGTTTATCTCATTAATAGATCACCGAGATGGGTTTTAGATTTTCAAACTCCTCATCAGAAAAAAAAACAATCATTACTTTCAATTCCTTATCTCCCCAAACTTGAACCTGGAGTTTTTGACTGTAAAGTGTATATTCATATCCATAAAATCTTAAGAACTAAACTTGGTTCTTGTGCAAAAATATGTGTGATTGTTGGATATTCAAATTTTTCAAAAAGGGTATCGGTGTTATGATCCTCAAACTAAAAAATTGCATATAACCTTGAATGGCTTATTTTAGGAGTTAAAATCATATTATTTAAGGGGAGTTCAACATAGGAGAATGTTAGTGGAGGAAATAATAATAATGGTGGAGGGAATATGTTACAAGGTATATCAGGAAATGTAGATGAGTGCTTAGAATTGGACGAACTTGTTGATATTCCAAGCAATGCAAATGAGTGATTAGAACTAGAAGAAGTTGATACCAATGACAGCCATGAAGAACCTAGTAATATAGACTTGCCTACTTTAATACCACTAACTGAAGGGTCAATCCAGAATATCCAAAATGATAACTATCAGGGAATCTTAAGTCCAATATCTAATAATTCTAGTAATTAGTTTCTTATTCCTCTTCTGAGATACCAACAAAGATTGAACAAAGGAATACCAAAGAAACAATATGAACCTGATCTTAATGACAATGTCAAATACCCTATTAATAATTATATTTCTACTAAAAAATTGTCTGAGTCACATGCATTAGATGTTAATCAACTATCCAGTGTTTCTGTTCCTATTGATGTGCAGGAAGCTTTAAATGATCCAAAGTGGACTAAGGTAATGAATAAAGAGATGGAAGCCTTACAAAGGAACTTTACTTGGGACCTTATTTCATTATCAAAAGGAAAGAACACAATTGGGTGTAGATGGGTATATACTTGAAACTAAAGATTGATGGGAGCATCGATTGACATAAAGCGAGGCTGGATACAAAGGGTTATACATAAAAGTATGAAGTAGATTAATAAGAGATCTTTGAACCAATAGCCAAGCTAGATAAATTCTTCATTCTCATCTCTATTGCAGTAAAGGGTTATAGAAGAAGAGTTATACATAAAGCTACCACCAGGTGTGAAGCTTGGTTCATTAAGTAAAAATAAAGTTTGTAAGTTGACAAAATCTTTGTATGGGTTTAAGTAATCACTTAGAGCCTGGTTTGGGAGATTTTTGATAACAATGAAAGCTATTAGTTGTAAACAGAGTGGTGCAGATCAAACCTTGTTTATCAAACACAAAGGAGGTAAAGTAATAGTTTTAATTGTGTATGTTGATGATATGGTATTGACAGGAGATGATTGTGAAGAAATGAAGTTCTACAAGAACACTTAGCCACTAAATTTGAAATGAATGACCTAGGTTAGCTTAAATACTTCATAGTTATCGAGGTAATAAGGGAAAATCAACAAATTTCTCTTTCACAAAAAAATATGTACTTAACCTCTTGACTGAAATTGGAATGCTTGCTTGCAAACCAGCTGAAATGCCTATGGAACTAAATCATAAGCTCGAAATTTTCCCAAATCAAATTCCAGCAGATATAGGACACTATCAACGATTAGTTAGGTGGTTAATTTATCTGTCTCATACTAGGCCAGATATAGCATATGCAGTGAATATTGTTAGTCAATTTATCCATCAGCCGAGTGAAGAACACATGGATGTAGTATATTGAGAGGTACTTGAAAGGCCCTCCAAGAAAAGGTTTGTTCTTCTCAAAGAATGGTGTTTCCAACATTGAAGGATACAAAGATGCAGATTAAGCTAGTGATTAAACAACCAGAAAATTTACATCTAGTTATTTTAATTTTGTGGAAGGAAATCTTATAACTTGGAAAAGCAAGAAGCAAAAGGTTGTTGCAAGGTCAAGTGCAGAAGTCGAATTTTGAGGTATGGCTCATAGAATATGTGAATTATTATGGATTAAGCATTTTCTATCAGATTTGGGGATTGTGCATACAAAATCTATGAATTTTTATTTTGATAATAAGGTTGCTATTGAGATTGCACAGAATCTTAGACAACATGATCATACCAAACATGTTGAAATTGACAGACATTTCATCAAGGAAAAGTTATATCAAAAGATTATCTAGTTTTGTATGTCAAGTCTAAAGATCAATTTGCTAATGCCCTTACAAAGGCAGTTTCAAAAAGGGCATTTCATAATGCGATTGGTAAGTTGAGCATATTGGATATTTATGCTCCAACTTGAGGGAGAGTGTGGATGTGATTTGTTGTATATACAAGAGTAATTATACGAGCCTGTTAGACTGGATAAACATAGGAGAAATATTTTAGGGATTGATTGAGTAATTATAACAGTTTGTTATAGTTTTTCTTAAAATATAATTCTATCCAAAGTGTAATTGTGTCTACATATATTGCCTCTATATGAGAGAAGAATATACTGCAGTTTCTGTTTACCCTAAAATATCGTTGTTTTATATGTTTATTGTGCAGCTTTACATATAACACACCAATTTATAATTACCATGAATTTATTTATTGCATCAATAGTGGGGGGTCTTCCTTTCACTGCAAGCCATAGAGTGAAGGATGCAAGAGTAAGTGATTGCACCACACTATTTTAGACTAAGGAACGCACACCATAGAACTTCCTTGCATAAAGAGTTGATAAATTTGCCAGAGCCTAAGTTTTTTCTAAATCACCTTGTCTTCAATAGTGGTATTCAAAGAGATGTGGTCTAAGTAGTTGGTAAAGTTTGAAGAAGGTAATGCATCCATTATTAGCTCCTTGTGTGCAATCATCGTCACCACCATGTAATTCTTTATAATTGAGCTTTTGGAGAGGGAATAAAGAGTCTAGATTCTTCAGTAGACCAAATAGTGACCAATTATTAGCTTAGGAAGAGACTTTGCTATTGCCAATCATGTTTTGAAACTCCATCCTCACTCTCTCCTGTGATTTTAACCGTAAATCTCATTGTTGAAGAGGTAGAACTTGGAAGCTTGAAATTCCAAAAACTGTCGCCTTTCGTCCTTAAGGATTGCTTGTCCTTAGAAAGTCTCCATATTCTTTTGGTTAGCATCACCATGTTTATGGTTTTAAAAGGAAGCACGCTTAATCTCCCTGGCACTTAGGTAAACATACCTCAAATCATTTAATCTACATTTCTTTACACCCAAACCATAAAAATCTCCTAAATACTTTGTCTATGATTTTAATGACTACTTGAGAGAAGGCCATCTGAGCTGCCCAATACACATTGATGTGTTGAAATCCAACCGTGATCGAATCACAGGCGCAGCAGAAAACAAAAATTTTATAGATTCTGAGTGGATCCCGATAATTAATTAAATTTAAATAAAACACAAATTGATTTAGAAATCGTACTTTGTTCGCTTTCCGTTGAAAAATCTTCGAAACCTTTTCTGATTGATCAATCACCAGCTGTCCAATTGTCCAGCCTCTGATGGTATCCATAGAGCAATTCCCAAACTGCTTTGAGAGGAAGAAGACAAAAGTGCTAGCTTCTAAAAAGCTCTTCCCTTTAAATAGAAAAATCATGACAGTCTTTATTAAAATTAAATCTCTTTAATTATAATTAAAATTAAATTATAACTATAATTAATTTAATTTTAATAAAATCAAATATCTCATATTTGATTCCAAAGTTTCTCAAACTTTATAATTAAGTCCAATTTAATTAAATTGATTTTTCTTTCACAAATTGCTCTTTGATGTATGACCTATTAGGTTCCTAATAAATTGACAATGATTATAAATTATAATTAGAATTTATAATTAGAATTAGATAAATTAAAACTCCTTTTAATTTATCTTTAATTCTTCAATTAAATAATTCATAATCATAAATCATAATTGACGTCTAGCAACATATCATGATTACCCAAATATCAGGAATGTCAAAGTGATTGACTTAACTTGTCCATGCATGGCTATAATGTATAATTTAATCCTTTCATCATTCAATATTCTAATTGGACAGAGTATGGATACAATGTCTACTCTTATTATCCAATCATGTTCGTTCTTGCTAATTAGTAATTGATTTATAATTGAAATTTGAAAACTCTTTTTCAAGTATCAATTTACTTTGGCCAGATAATTCCATAAATCATTACTAATCAAGAACAGTAAAATATTCTCTCTAATTACTTTAGAGTGACGAATCCTATATTGACTTACTCAACTATTTACATATAGTTCATACTGTATCTAATTACTACCGACTGAGCTATCCTAGGACAATTCATAAATAGCATCAAAACACAGTAATTCACATATTAGATATCTTGGTAATCTCAAGTCTGAGAATCAATTATACAACCATCATTACGAGGTAATTCATAGATACATAAGTAATAATCCATTTGAAATTCTCATAATCGAGTCAATTCAGTGACTTATTCTCTAATAATCGCCCACACATTAGTTTAAGTATCTCTATACTTTAATTTATGAGATCAATTACTTTCTTCATAAGAACGAAACATAATGTGTGCTAGTTTTATCGTTTCAACAATATCTAGTCTTGATGAAACTACAACTAGGAACATTTAGGAATAACACATAAGTGTAAATTAAATCTCATAATTATGATCTCATCATAATTTCAATTACACAGTAATTATTCCAAGGATTTTATCTTTAGTATTAAAACATAAAATATTAATTAAGTTAATAAATAAAGATAAATAAATCCTTTTTATTAATTTAAAATAATATCATACATTAATTTGCTTCCAATTGATTGGCTGCAAGGATATAAACTAACATGATGAAGGTATACCAAGATAGTTGATTGGAAGCTGAAAATAGAAGCTAGCTAATGAGCCTGACAAGAGGAACTCGCAGACAAATAAATACCACTCTTTTCTTTGTTTAGTTCAAGGCCAAACAACATACTAAATATCTTCAAGGCGGTCATGAATGAAGTTATGAAGCTTCCATCTGCTCTTCAAAATTACTTTAGGTTGTTTGTAAAGTTCAAGCTAAGAATTTCTCACTTCTTACATTTCATATGAAACTTGAATTGGTAGTTTCTTTACACTATCCTTTTAAGAAGTATGTTAAACACTTCCATAATTTTTTTTTCTATTTTTACAACTTAACAAACAACAACAATATCAACACCCAGTGAGAGTTTTATTGAGACACGGGGTCTAAAAAGGTCTGATAGTATGCAACTTTATCCCTCCTCGATAAAACAGTTGTTTCCAATAGCTCCATATACAATGCGTCATTTTTTTTACACCTTAAGAAAATCATAAATCCAGTTTTAGGTTTTCTTTTTTTTTTTTGAAAATATGATTTTATTACTAACTTACTATTACTAATTTTTAGTATTAATTAATAATAAAAATAATTAATACTAAAATTTATGACTAATACAATTTAATTATTAAATTATTTTTAAAATAAAATATTTTAAAATTAATCATATTTAATAAATATATTTTAAATCTAAAATATCTTTAAGTAGTTATTTATGAAATATTAAATATTTAATTCTAAATAATAACATTAGTTTTAACAATTAAAATATATATTAATAAATAAATAATAGTTTAAAATAAAGCTGTACAAATTTTTTCTTATTTTAATCATTTATTTTGATAAAAGATAATTAGCTTATTATTCATATTTGTTAATAAATATTAAATAACAGATTAAGATAAAATAACTTAATTAATTGATAAATATTATCTCTAGCATTTATTTAATATTTAATTACTTTGTTAGTAACAAAAATATAATCATATTAATATTAATAATTAAATAATTTTTATTTATATAAAAAAGAAATTATATTAATCAAACACATAAAAGGCCGTTGTTGTGAATGTAACAAACAATTTACTCTAGGTTAATACTATTGGTGTGGAGCACCGCGTAATTAGACTAATATTGTTGGTGTGGTCCGTGTGGAGCACCACCTAACTAGACTAATATTGTTGGTGTGGTCCGTGTGGAGTACCACGTAATCGGACCTTATTTTACGTCAATAGATACATATAATCTAATAAAGTAAAAACTAAGTGAATACTTAAATAAAATAACAAATTAAAATTAGATATTACGTAATTAATATTTAATGTTTGTGTTTAATGTTAAAAACATTAATAGTAATGTAAACAATCAATTATATTTATAATAAATTGAAATGTTGAATATTTGATTGATATCATTTATAGTTTTAATTAATATTATCAATTTAATCAAAATTTTAGATTAAAAATAGAATATAATTTTTTGTATAAAAAAAGGTAGAAGTGAAACGGTTCTATTTTAAGAACTATACTTTCCTTCATAAAGGAAAAGACAAGACAAAATCATGAAAGTCGTGAATCGATTTGAAACAACGGGCTCAAAAGAAGAAAAGTGTTGAAAGGCAAACGATAAGGAGAGAAAGGGTCCCGTTAAACGACCATAATGACTCGCTACCAACAGCAAAAGAGACTGCGAGGCATCCAACGGAATACAATCTTCCACGTGTACGGACAAAAAGATCCACGTGATCTCTTGAAACCCCACCTTAAACCCACATCTCATTTGAAGTTGGTAAGACACAACACCTTCCCTTTCTCTCCAAAACTTGGCTTCAGTTTTACAGTCATATCCGTTACACGCGCACACGGAGGAGACGAGAGAGAGAGAGAGAGAGAGAGAGGAGCATGCAAATTCTGAAGCATGTCTGATTTTTTTTCCACTTTTCACCCTTCATATTTGCTTAATTCACATGCAAGCGACGTCTCTCTTTCAACTTTCTCAAGTTCCACTTGGAGTTTGACTTTTCGCGATCATGTCCCAAGCTGGACGTCTAATATCGGAGGTCGAAGAAGTGATAAATTTTTTGCGGAAGAACGGATTAACAGAGGCAGAATCTGCTCTCAAGGAGGATATGATTGAGAAAACTGAGTTGGGTTCTTTCGATTTCGAAAAGTTCTTGTTTGAGTTGCCGCCGGTGAGAATTCCAACTAGTCTCGGGCGGCAGGATGTTGAACCTGACATTGGTGATGAACGCTCGAGAGCGAATTCTGGGTCCACCTCGGATGATGAGTTCGTGAGCGTGGATTCTTCCACAAGTGATGTTTGCTCTTCAGGTAATACGATAACTGTACTAAATCTTTTTCCAGTACTGATCAAAAACTAAATATTTACATCTATTTCAGCTATATATTCATAACTTGCAAGTTTCGTTTAATATGATGAACTGTAAGATACATTGTCTGCGATCTTTAGACGCTAAACTTGGAATTTGATCTTTTGCTTTTGTGTGGAGGATCTAACTCAAGCAGAGGCTTGTGATAAGGCCTAAATATGTATTCTTTTGAAATTTTAAGTTTCCATATTATGTAAGGTTGCTGAGTACACAGTATTCTTCATGACTTCAATCCACCATTAGGAATGTCATCATTTCTCAGCAACTAGCGAGAAACATATGTGAGACACTTTTAGACACGCACATACTATAGGTTCTTCCTAAGGTTTCTCAATTTCTTTTAGGAATCTTAGTTTCGATAAATGTGCATCAAAGTGGCACCTTCATCAAATCGTCAGTGGTGCAATCGGCACTCTGACTCCCTTCCTATTTCTGCAGAATTTACCAATCCGTATGGACTGCGTTCTGCATCTCAGGATTCAGAAAGTTCATCTGAAACGTATTCTCAGTTCGGCACAGCACGTGATTATCCCGACTTTGATAAGCAAAATGATCTATTTTGGTCTGACGACAAAGATGAAGGCTGCTTCATGACTCCTACCTTTCAGGTGCCAGATTTCTATGGCTCGCAAAGTGAGGACAAGTTTGTAATGACAGCAGAAACTAAAAGACAATATGAAAGTCCACTGAATACATATAAAAGATATGAAGGATTTAAAACAGAGACAAGCCCTGATTGCTTCGACAAACTTTGCCTTGCGAACAATATTTTGGATGAGCAAAATGAGCCTCAAGCAGGTGAGTATTTCTCTTGTGCAAAAGAACACAATGAAGGAGGTGTTGCAGGCGTTGGAGGTTCAAACCCACTTTGCAAATGCCATTTGGGAGCTGGTGGAAATTATAGCTGGGATTCTGTTGATAATATTTACCTAAGCTCCAAAGAAGCTGATTTTGATCATTTGCAGATCAAACTTGGGGATTTTTCTGCTTATTTGAATATAGATCCTGAACACGACGAAAGCAAGAAAATCACGTATTCTTCTGAAAATGTTTCTACTAGTGACCAGAATGGAGGGTTTAAAGATCGTTCTGGAATCATACAAAATGTACTTGACGATGAAGTTGGAGATGATAAAGGAATATACAGAGGAGAGGAGGTAGCCAGGCCTGCCGCTAATGGAGAGGATGATCTTGATGATGAGCTTCTGATGTATGGCACTCGGGAGGATGAATACGAAGTATTCAACCTAAGAATCATTCACAGGAAGAACAGGTTTGTGGGCTATGATAAAGTTTTTGTTTTGTTGTTGCATCAGGGCATAACATGCTTGCTAAGGATTACTAGCAATAACTTTGACATAACAGTAATATTTTAAATGTGCAGCAATTGGTATGTTATGTAAACATAATATTATTGTGATCTTACTTCTTTAGTCTGTATAAAGTTACTGTCTTAATCAATTATCATTATGTTGAATTCCACAGAACTGGATTTGAGGAGAGCAAGGACCTACCTATTGTGCTAAACACTGTCATTGCCAGCAGATATTATGTTACAGAATACCTTGGTTCAGCTGCTTTCAGCAAGGTTGTTCAGGCGCATGATCTTCACACAGGCGTAGATGTTTGCCTGAAGATGATAAAAAATGACAAAGATTTTTTTGATCAAAGTTTAGATGAAATCAAACTTCTAAAACTTGTAAACAAAAATGATCCAGCTGATGAACGCCACATTTTGCGTCTTTATGACTACTTCTATCACCAGGTATGCCTTGATTAGTTGGCAGTTGTTTATGTACTGCATATAGTTGCTGAAAAGGATGCTCTTGGTGTCATTAATTAGTAAGCTTACAACCATAATGCTGTACTACTGCCTGTCTGACAATTTCAGTAAACACACATCGAAGAAGTGTGAACTTTTGTCTTTTCTCTGATCTTCTTATTTGTAAGTCTCTTGTGTATCATCTAGGGCTGGATTCTTCTCCAAAAATTGCTGTTCCATCTTCACACTTTTTTCTTTTAGCTTCATTTATGGTGATTAGCATGATCAGTCTTATCAGCAGTTCCTTTGGAAGCAAGTTTCTAGCACCCTGGGTCTTGCAGTACAGCTCAAAATTTTCCTGCAGCATAGATGATAAGGTCTATAAGTGCTAATTGAGGCATGTAGTTGCCATTGTCGATATTCCATTTTCCTAAGACGAATATCACAGCTAGGAGCCCTCGCTGTTAAAGGATATATAGAAACTAGGTTTCTTAGCTAGAGATTTATGCATTATACATGGATTATAAGTTCAGTTTTGTCAGCATGCTTAACTTTGTATCACTCTTCAAAGATGGATCTGAAGTGTTGTTACAGCTATCATTGCCATTTGACTTTACCATGTATTAAATAAACAATACAGGAGCATCTGTTCATAGTTTGTGAACTCCTAAAGGCAAACTTGTACGAATTTCAAAAATTTAACCAAGAATCAGGTGGTGAAGCTTACTTCACATTGAGCAGATTGCAGGTCAGTATTATGAGTTTTCAACTTTTGTATTTGCGAAACAATTTTTACAGCCATTTGGGTTCATATATTATCAGGTATTTCAGAAACCAAATAGTGCAAATTTCCGTTACTGTGTTGTTTCACAGGTCATAACCCGTCAATGTTTGGAGGCACTGGAATACTTGCATGGCTTGGGAATTATTCATTGTGATCTAAAGCCTGAAAATATACTTATAAAGAGTTACAAGAAATGTGAGATAAAGGTTATTGATCTTGGAAGCAGTTGCTTCAAGTCAGATAACTTGTGCCTTTATGTGCAATCTCGTTCCTATAGAGCCCCTGAAGTCATTCTAGGTCTTCCATATGATGAAAGGATTGATATATGGTCTCTTGGATGCATCCTGGCTGAGCTATGCTCTGGGGAAGTATGTCTTAGCTATCCTCTGTTGCATTCCTTTAGTAAAGCGTTGTGGTATAACTAAGCCATCATATGTTCCACGAGTGAATTCAACAAGTTAAAAAGCTTGATTCATTACATAGTTTTATCACTAATTAATTCTTAAATGTATCCATCTATGTCAGGTGCTGTTTCCAAATGATGCGGTTGTGATGATCCTCGCACGGATGATCGGGATGTTTGGCCCCATTGATCTGGATATGTTAGAAAGAGGACAGGAAACCCACAATTACTTCACAGAAGAATATGACATCTATCACATGAATGAGGTTTGCCATTTTATTTCTTTCGTTGTAGTCAACAGACTGCAGTGCATTGTCATTAGCTATATCCAAATCGGCAATAGGGCATACCTTGCCTCTGGACATTGCACATCCTTGTCTGAATAAGAAAATTTTGTGGTCCATCCTGGAATTGAGTACCTAGTTGTGCAAGGCTAAATCTGCTATGATTATATAAATGTTGATTAAAGGAAATTGTCTTCACCCTTTAGATCAAGGCCTTCCCTAGTAGATATGTTAGAAAATGGTATATTCTGAAATTGGTAACTCCATAACTTCGACCTTGCTCTCTATTTCCAGGAAAACCAATTAGAATACATAATACCTGAGGAGTCCTCATTGGAGCAGCATCTGCAAATTTCCGATGTTGGACTTACCAATTTCGTGAGAAGCATGCTTCAGGTCAATCCTCTGATGCGACCAACTGCTAAAGAGGCATTAAAACACCCTTGGCTCTCACATTCATTCGAGTTCAAGTGAGTGGGAATCTGGTACCTGTTCAGGATCAGTCACAGAGCTGAGCAACCAGCTTTCTGTGAGCACAAGGCTCGGAATGCAACCACACCACTTTGGATACAAGTATAGCACCCGCTTATCAATCGACACCTTATCATTTCTGTTGTACAGAAAGCGTTTTTTTTTTTTTTCATTTTTCTTTGTGATATCTTTTCCATCCCTTCACGTAATGGGAGCTTAAAACTAGTGTAAACAATTGATTTGGAAACAGGAGAGAACAATAATACCATTCATGTTCATTCTTGTCACCCAAGCTTATTGTTGGTTGCACCTGATCCACTTTTCTTCAGATTTCAAGATGTTTACTATGATCTCTGGAAAGAATTCTTGGGTATTATCAATGCAGGACACAGCAAATGTTGAAGGTTGACATGTTTGTCTCGTTCCAAAGAAGACCACGAAATTATCAGAAAGAATTCTGTTTCGTATAGAAATTTTCGCTCGCCAGAGAGAGTCATCGACTAGTTAGGATCAAACAAAACATCCTTACTCATTATAATTTTAAATCTCTCTCTCAGATACTCATAGGTTGATCTTCAAATTGTATTGTAAAAATTTGATCGAGTTGTCAAAAGTGCTCAAAATAATTCTAATTCTCCAACTTTTTGTAGTAATTATAGAAACAGGTCGAATCCTAAGAGAACTAATTACTAGTTTCTCAATTTCATACGAAGTTTTGATTAATTATTTAATTAACTAAAATTAACAAAGAATCAAATTAAATCAACTGAGTATAAAAGTGAGAAATTCAATAATACTAAACTCTGATAAAATGGGAAAATCTCATCTAATTATAACATTGATCATTGGTCTAAGAAGAATATTTGTCACAATTCAAACAGTTAGTCCAAAACATATTAGAATAGTCATCATAAGTTTTAAATTTTTCTAAATTAATTGTTTCAAACCTAACATCTAAATTAAAACTTACCATAATTGACTGGGTGTGTTAGCATTCCATATCAATTAAATGATAGCAATAAAATTAGTGAAAAAGACTAAACTCTAAATTAAATAATCGATATAGATGTAACTATTTAACTTAGTTTTCTTGTTTATCATAAGTTAAATATTCAAAATCATAAATAACTTATGTGCTACTTATATCAATCCTTCATGACAATTATAGATCATTGAATTCATGGATAGCGATAGCATAACCAATATTAAATTAATTTATCATATTAATCAATATTAATCATTCATGAAATATAAAAACTTAAAACAAGAAATACTTGAATTAAAACATGAATAAAAGTTTAGAACAAAACTTCACAAAGTTACAACTAGAAATTCGATCCCCCTTGAATCAAAATAATTGAGTTTAGATACACATGACTTTAGTTCCAACATCAAAAATAGAAGAAAGATGAAGACTAAGAGAAAAGTAAGAAGAAGTACGATTGATTCCTCTATGGACAGGCAGAGAACATCCCTTTTATAATGTTTTCCTACTCTAATTCTAATCTTATCCTATCTTGCAAAAATGCCTATCTAAAACAAATCTCAGTTCCTTAAGAAAGAAGTTTTCTATTTAAACTTCAAATCTTCAAGTAAATCTAACACTAAGCTTTGTCTCCTCTTATGCACTGCAATAATCTATCTACTTTATCCAAAATTCGTGATTATCACCAATAATGTCCTAATTTGATATAATCACCACTTTTCCTCTCATAAAACAAAACAAATATTAATTTTCCTATCTAAGCACCAAAATATATTCAAAACAAAAGAGATAATTTCAATTAATTTAACAAGATAATATTTTATCAAAATCCCCCATACCGAACTTATCTTGTCCTCAAGCATTAATCAATTCAATACATCAGTCATTCTCATAATAACCTCTCATCTCCTTTCATATTATCCAGAAATATCCAAAAGCTAATTCACATTAAAGATTTAAGATAGAATAACAATCGAGAAGCTAAGCACTCATAGGACACATTGATAGAATTAATACATAGCATCTCATCAATTCCATCAAAAT
>JAOQMQ010000196.1:11174664-11190330 GCA_027563845.1 Erythroxylum subrotundum
AGTTAAAAATGTGTCTTTTCATACCATATGCAGCAAAATACAATACTTTTAGAAAATATATATTTGGGCCATTACAGATCCAGCTCGGTCTAAATAGTTTGGGTTGGCTTGGTTGTAAGATGAAGCTAATTATGTGGGACAACTCTGGGTCGTGTTGTTGCCACTGTCCAGTCCAGTGCGACATCATAGTCATATAGATGGGCAACGATATTTTGGTGGCCCATGTGTACAATCTTCATGGGCTCATTTTGTTTCACGTCCATTGGTTTTGTTTCGTAATTCATCGCGTGATCCCGTTAATTGTCATAGGGTCCACTTTAGCCAGAAGTTTCTTGTTTCATATCATAATCTTTAGATTTGAGATGAAACTAATTACATATATTAGGGTAAAAGATAGTCCTTATATTTTAAAAATCTTTTTATAAGGAACTTTAAGAAAATTCTAAAAATTTTCCGTTTTCTAAAAATTCCTTTCTTTTAAACTTCAGTTAAAAGTAATTATTAAATGTACATAGTATAGATATAGATTTATTAAACGTTGTTTAGGCGACAATTTGATCTGGCTCTTAAATTCAAGCCGAATTAATTATATCTGATTTAATTTAATAATTTAAGTAGAATTTAATTGGTTCAAGTCAAGTTTAACAGTCAGGCAATCATATTAAGAACATTTGATTAATTCTCATTTGATGAATGTGTTTCATTCTGATTTTTTTAACCAAAATTTAAGAAAAGATATTCTTTTAAAAACTTAGAATTAGAATTTTTTGATAATTTAAAAAATCAGGAAGTTTTTTTAATATTTCTTAAATTACAGGTGAAATTTATGTATTTTAATCTATATATAATTAATTAACATTAATTTTCAAAATAATAAAATTTTTTATATAAATTATTCCGCAAATATCAATGATACTTAATCATTACTAAATTTTAAGCATTTTGAAATATGTGTACATAAATGATTTATAGCATTAAAATTATACTTGTGTTTAGATATATATGAATCATTTTGAAATTTGTGTATATTATTAAAATTAATTCATAAATATGGTAGATAGTTAATTATTAATAAATTTTAATTATTTGAGATATTAAGATTATATATAAAGTAATTATAAATATTTAAATAATGTATTATGTATGTGTATATAATACGTGAACATAAATTCACATATGTTAAAATATTCATAATTAATGTATTATTATTTAAAATATGCATGTATATAACATCATAACAAAATAAATATTATTATTACAAGTTAACTTATAAATTTTAAAGTATGATATAAAAATATATTTTCAAAATAATGATAACATTTTATTAAAAGATATATACTTATGATAATTTTATTATAAATGAGTTTGATTTTAAACTTTTAAAAATTTAAAATTTTTATTATTGCAATTAAAACATAACATAAACGTAAAAAAAATGTTTATAAGATATGAAATTGAGTTTAAATATTAGTTAGTTCAAAACAATTTATAATAATCTTTACAATAAGAAGTGTATTGCACCTTTTTAAGTAGTTATTGTAAGTTTATAACACAAGATTTATACATGTTTTTTAAAATTATATACTACAATTACATATAATTTTTTTAACAACTTATATTTTTTTTTCCTTACATCTAAAAATAGTATTTACATCTCTACTATTAAAGAAGTGTGAAGATTTTACTACTCTCAATTTTAACTTTAGATTATCTTTTGACGTATTGTTAAAAAATAAATGTTATTGATTTATTTTCTTATAACTTTCAAGAAGTTTGGTAATTGAAATAAGAAAAAGTTGCATCAAAATATAGATCAGGTATTAATATTTTGAAGTGTTTAAAATAAATTATACTTTCAAAACTTTCAATTTAAATCATAAAATTGTGAAACTTTAAGTATATGTCATGTCAGTGACTATTTTTTTATTTTTAAATGTTTACATAGATCACGTTATACAATGTAATTTTAATTATATTTAAATCAATATTTAACCAATTATTCTTAATTTTTTATTTTACCTAACAAATCCTAATTAAAACTAATAACAGAAATTAATCAAAATAATTGAACTTACCCTGGTTAAATTTTAACCTATAAAGCTCTCTTTTGTAAATAACCCTAACCATCCTTAATTTTACTCACTCTCTCATTCATGTTATTTGTGTTTGTTTTGTTCTTCTTTTCATGCTCCTTTTATCACTATTTTCTTAAATTGTTTCCCTTTTCTTTTTGTTGTTTATATTAAATTTTCATCACTCATACTCTCCTTGTACATAACCTAGCTCACTCTTAATTTTTTCTCTCGTCTTTTATATGAAGGAATGGAAAAAGTTCTCGAGTTTAGCACGAAGTCTGATCAACTAAATGAAGCTTAATCACGAGATCGAGCGATATGAATCGAGCAGGATCAGACTTTGAGTTAGTCTCCGGTCACTTGTAAGGGGCTTCAAGTCAAGCTTGGACAGTCTTAAACCAGACCTAACTCAATCCATTACCAAGTCTACTTGCATGCCCTCATTCCCTTTGGTCGTTGGTGTTTTGTCTCCAAACCTATTTGTCAAGCTTTCTCCCTCTAGTTTTCTCCCATCCTTTTTTGTCTTCTCTTGCAATGATGCTCAGTTTAAAAGGCTAAGAGTTTTCCTAGGGATTCTAAACAAAAGTGTGAATGCGTAGATAAAGATCATTTTGGATGGAGAAAGTCAAAGAACTACTGTTTTCATCTTCAGCTAGAAAAAGCTCTCATCTCTCTCTAAAAATAGACTATTGTTTTCATCTTCAGTTGCATCGTTTTTATCAGGTTTGAGCTTAACATGGAATCCCTCAATCAAGAGGGACATCTTTCCAAAAAAGTGAGTAGTCGGAAACGGGAGGAAGATCCCCCACCGGGTCCCAAACTAACTTACAATGCTGCAATACTAGGGGCTTCGATGGTGTACGTAGATACCACTTACCCTTTCTAGGTTCAGACCACCAACCTATGTTGATCCAAATAACAAAACCTCAACCGAGGGTTACCGAATCTCCAGTGTTTTGATTTCAAAACGCGTGGCTAACACATGCGGGTTTTGACGAAGTGGTAGCGAAGCATTGGTTACCATCAGAGGCGACGTTAAGTAAATCATTAGCCAAGTTCTCTAATCACCTTATGTGATGGAATAATTATGTTTTTGGTAATATCTTCCATCGGAAAAAAAAAAGACTCCTCACCCAGTTGGAGGGTATCCAGAGGGCATTGAAGGACTACAACTTGGATTCGCTTTTAGATTTGGAGGAGAAGTTGAGCGAAGAACTGTTATAGGTGTTGTGTGAGGAGGAACTTTTTTGGCACCAGCGTGCCAAATGTGAATGGATATCGAAGGGTGATCGGAATACCAAATATTATCATATTATCACTCTATCCAAAAGGAAGAAAATGACGATCGAATGGCTAATTGATGGCACTGGGTCAGTGATATCTGATCCAGAGCAACTGAGACTCTTAGCAAGGAATTTTTTTGCTCAGTTGTATACAAACAAAGATGAAAATTGTCAGCAGTTCCTGATTTCATATGCATTTCCTCCGCTCTCAGCGGAAAGGTTCATGAGCTAGCACTTCCAGTCCATGAAATTGAAATAAAGAGTGTGGTCTTTACCATGAACCCTAACAAAGCCCCTGGCATAGATGGGTTCAATGCGTTATTTTTTCAAAATCAATGGGGTAAGGTAGGACACAAAGTTGTGGCCTTTATTAAGGCCGTATTCCTTCCAGAATGCTGGGAATCGGATCTGAATCAAACTATTTTAGTATTGATTCCTAAAGTCCCGTCTCCGAGCAACCTTTCTTAGTTTCGGCCCATTAGCCTATGTACAGTGTTGTACAAGGTTATTGCTAAAGTTATTGTGAATCGTTTGAAAGCTCGCCTCGATTACCTCGGGGAGAAGACCCAATGTGGCTTTATTCCTAGACAACATATAATTGCCAATATTATCATTGCTCAGGAGGTCATACACTTGATGCGTAAAAAGCAAGGGAAGACAGGGTATCTTACTATCAAGGTGGATTTGGAAAAAGCATATGACCAGCTTCGATGGGATTTTATCCAAGACACATTAATGGATATTGGGATCCCGAATACTCTAATCTGGGTCATTATGCAATGCGAGATGATAGTGTCAATGCAAGTTGCCTGGCAAGGAACCTGTTCTGACCCTTTTATCCCCGCAAGAGGTCTTAGACAAGGGGATCCGCTCTCGCCTTATCTTTTTGTGTTATGCATGGAAAGACTAGGTCACCTTATCTCGTAGGAGGTGGGTCAGGGGCATTGGAATTCGATAAAGCTAAGTACCACAGGGCCTCCCTTATCACATCTATTCTTTGCAGATGACCTCATTCTATTTGCAAAAGCTACGGAATCACAGACGCAAGTGATAGCAAGGACCTTGGATACCTTTTGTAAAGCATCAGGACAGCGAGTTAGTTCTGCTAAAACTCGGATCTTTTTCTCTAAGAACGTTTCTCATGATAAAGCACGTCGCCTAAGTCAAGCCCTACAAGTTACCAGTACGGACAATCTTAGAAAACATTTAGGCGTTCCGTTGATTCATGAGCGTACAACGAGAAATACTTATCAATATATTCTTGATAAAGTGTAAAAGAAGCTAGCAGGATGGCGTACTAGGATGTTATCACTAGCAGGGCGTGTTACTTTAACCCAATCAGTAATTTTGTCCCTTCCAATTTTCACGATGCAAACGGTACGTCTCTCAATTATGCGATGATTTGGAAAAAAAATAATGAGGGATTTTATATGGGGTTCAAATGCCGGCAACGAAAAATGCATCTGGTTAATTGGGCGGTAGTGTGTCGACCAAAAAAAGCCGGGGGTCTGGGCATTAAACACATTTGTTCTTCCAACGATGCGTTACTTACAAAGCTCGGATGGGAGTTGTTCACAAAACCATGACCATATGGGTCCAGACCCTGAGGGCCAAATATCGTTTAGACGCATATCATCTCCCCCAGACGCTTGATAAGACAGGAGCATCGGTGATTTGGAGGGGGATATCTGCGACATGGCAGTTTTTATGCCAAGGAGCTAAATGGACTCTGGGAAATAGAAGACACATTCGCTTCTGGCTGGATAATTGGGTGGATGGTTGGGGACCTTTATTTTTAGTGACGATCTCTCACATTCTTGATAGTGTTCTCAATGCTACAATATCTGATTTTACAAACAAGGTTAGCAATTGGCATTGGAATTTATTCCAACATTATCTCCCTTCCACAGTTTGTATGATTATTGCGTCAATCTGTCCTAACCTACATAACAGGGAGGAAGACAAGTTGGAGTGGGGACAAACAAATCACCGAGGGTTCACCGTGGCGTCAGCATATGATTTAATTGAGAATAGCACCACGGTCCGTTCTAGCAGGCTATGGGAGTTAATCTGGAAATGGGCAGGACCGTAGCGGTTTAAGTCTTTCCTTTGGCTTCTGGCTCAGAGGAAATTACTGACCAATCAACAGCGTGTAGCGCGTCATATATCAATGAATAGCAGTTGTCACTACTGTAGATAAGAAGAGTCAACCCTACATGCAATATAAGATTGTCCTAGGGTCAAATCCTTTTGGTGCAAATTTCCTCCTGAAATGGTAGATAGCGGCTTTTTTCAACAAGACGAGGGGACATGGGTTCTTTCCAACCTTAGGCAACAATCATAGTGGAAGCATGCAGCGTGGGCCACAATTTTTGGCGTCGCATGCTGGTTTTTATGACAATGGCGAAACAGAAGCGTTTTTTAGTTCAGCTTTGTTTGGCCGGTAGACGACAATAAAATAGTTATGGATTACGTTGATTGGGTCATACGGGCCTGAGCTAGGGAAAGTCGTGTGTTTCAGACACAGGGTATGCCGTTGGGTAATTTAGTGGGCTGGACCAAACCAATGGTCGGATAGGTCAAACTAAATACTGATGGGGCAATGAAACACAGGTCCAGCCTTGCTATAGTTGGTGGCTTAATTCGGGACTGTCAAGGTCGATGGTGTGGTGGATTCCTTCAGAATATTGACGCGAGCTTGCTTTTGGTTGCAGAACTTTGGGGAGTTCACTCGGGCCTAACGCTGGCATGGGCGCTTGGCTATCGACGTGTGGTTGTAGAAGTGGATTCTTTGGAGGTTATCAACATTCTTTCTTCTTCAAATATAGTTATGTCTGACAATAATTCGTTGGTGGCAGGTATCTGAGGGTTAACTCGCCGAGCATGGGAGGTGCAAATTCAACATATCTATCGGGAAGGGAACTAGTATGCCGATCGACTGGCTACTTACGTCCTTTTATCCAGACTAGGACTGCAGCTTCTCCAGGAGCCTCCGATGATCGTTATGGATTTCATCCACCAAGATATAAAAGGAGTACTCTACCGCAGAACTCTGCGTTAGTGGAGTGTACGGAATAGAGTGGAGTATATTTTGTTTTGTTTTGTCTTTTATCCCTTGTAACGAAAAAAAGATCGTTTTGGATGGGATGAGTTATATTAATACATGGTTGCAATTGTGGAACCCTTTAGACCACAAATTTGATAGCTGACCATTTATCTGAGATAACTCTCGGTGCTTTTGACCTAGCCTTTTGGCGTAAAAGGTTCCTATTCTCGCATATGTGAATTTGAGAGTAATAAACCCAACTTCTAGTTGGGATCAATAATAGATGGGCGGATGATAATGGGCACAAATGACATATAAAAATAGGAATGAATGGATGGATGAAAAGGGGCACACATGACACATAAAAATAGGAATAAATGGATGGATGAAGGGGGCACAAAGTGACAAACAAAATCGGAAACAACCACCCTATACTCCTTCTGGTCATCCTTCCTTAATTTTCTGTCTCTCTTTGTTTGTGCGTCTTTCATTTATTTCACCGTCCCTCTCTACTCACGATGTTAAGGTTATTTATAAATTAGGTTTATTAGGTTATAATTAGGTTAATTGGGATTAAGTTAGATTATTTTGGTTAAAATAGGCTTATTGGTTTAGTTAGGATTTGTTATGTATAGTTATAAATTAAGAATAACTAATTTAATATTAATTAAAATTTAATTAAAATTTGAGAATCCTATTGTGCAACGAGGGCTTGAATGAACATTAAAAAATAAAAAATAAAATCATGTTACATGTAACTAATATAAACATAAACTTATAAAAGGTTTTGTCATTTTATGACTCTAATTAAACGTTTTAAAAATACTAGAGTTTATTTTACACTCTAAAAAGTTAAGTTTGTTGTTGTACAAATATTAAGGTTAAAAATACACCTTTTTTTGCCTTTGCCTTTGAAAAATATAGTTATAACTTATCAAGTATGCATATTATTAAACATAAATGAAAAGAAAACAATTTAATTTAAAATTTTAATGTTATTTAAACTTAAAAAGTAGATATGAATATAAAAATGTGAATAAGTAATGTGTTTAATATCTTTATTATAATTTTATAATAAAATAAATAATTATTATCAAAATAAAATTATTTCAAACTTGACTATATTGAAGTATCACTCCACTATCTTCTCCACCAAAACCACAACCTTCCCACTCTAATAAGAAAGATAAAGTTCCTCAGACAGAGTTCATAACAACTCTTACACCAGCACCAATTCTTGAAATATTTGATGAAGAATGTCTTTTTGAATATTCTAGCATCTTTAAGCAATCATCTACAGTAGCTTAACTATCTGAAATGTCTTAACCATCTTCAGATGAATCTACACAGTTTGCTGATTTGATAGATCTAGCTTAAGTCATGATGAATGTATTCCTTATAGAATTATAAAAATATGGAATTTTTATTTTTACAAAATATTAAACTGTCTAATTTTGATATATATATATATATATCAAAATTAGACAGTTTAATATTTTGTAAAAATAAAAATTCCATATTTTTATAATTCTATAAGGAATACATTCATCATGACTTAAGCTAGATCTATCAAATCAGCAAACTGTGTAGATTCATCTGAAGATGGTTAAGACATTTCAGATAGTTAAGCTACTGTAGATGATTGCTTAAAGATGCTAGAATATTCAAAAAGACATTCTTCATCAAATATTTCAAGAATTGGTGCTGGTGTAAGAGTTGTTATGAACTCTGTCTGAGGAACTTTATCTTTCTTATTAGAGTGGGAAGGTTGTGGTTTTGGTGGAGAAGATAGTGGAGTGATACTTCAATATAGTCAAGTTTGAAATAATTTTATTTTGATAATAATTATTTATTTTATTATAAAATTATAATAAAGATATTAAACACATTACTTATTCACATTTTTATATTCATATCTACTTTTTAAGTTTAAATAACATTAAAATTTTAAATTAAATTGTTTTCTTTTCATTTATGTTTAATAATATGCATACTTGATAAGTTATAACTATATTTTTCAAAGGCAAAGGCAAAAAAAGGTGTATTTTTAACCTTAATATTTGTACAACAACAAACTTAACTTTTTAGAGTGTAAAATAAACTCTAGTATTTTTAAAACGTTTAATTAGAGTCATAAAATGACAAAACCTTTTATAAGTTTATGTTTATATTAGTTACATGTAACATGATTTTATTTTTTATTTTTTAATGTTCATTCAAGCCCTCGTTGCACAATAGGATTCTCAAATTTTAATTAAATTTTAATTAATATTAAATTAGTTATTCTTAATTTATAACTATACATAACAAATCCTAACTAAACCAATAAGCCTATTTTAACCAAAATAATCTAACTTAATCCCAATTAACCTAATTATAACCTAATAAACCTAATTTATAAATAACCTTAACATCGTGAGTAGAGAGGGACGGTGAAATAAATGAAAGACGCACAAACAAAGAGAGACAGAAAATTAAGGAAGGATGACCAGAAGGAGTATAGGGTGGTTGTTTCCGATTTTGTTTGTCACTTTGTGCCCCCTTCATCCATCCATTTATTCCTATTTTTATGTGTCATGTGTGCCCCTTTTCATCCATCCATTCATTCCTATTTTTATATGTCATTTGTGCCCATTATCATCCGCCCATCTATTATTGATCCCAACTAGAAGTTG
Organism: Erythroxylum subrotundum; assembly: GCA_027563845.1. Taxonomy (NCBI): domain Eukaryota; kingdom Viridiplantae; phylum Streptophyta; class Magnoliopsida; order Malpighiales; family Erythroxylaceae; genus Erythroxylum; species Erythroxylum subrotundum. Next base: position 11,183,744 of record JAOQMQ010000196.1, read on the forward strand.
GGTTTATTACTCTCAAATTCACATATGCGAGAATAGGAACCTTTTACGCCAAAAGGCTAGGTCAAAAGCACCGAGAGTTATCTCAGATAAATGGTCAGCTATCAAATTTGTGGTCTAAAGGGTTCCACAATTGCAACCATGTATTAATATAACTCATCCCATCCAAAACGATCTTTTTTTCGTTACAAGGGATAAAAGACAAAACAAAACAAAATATACTCCACTCTATTCCGTACACTCCACTAACGCAGAGTTCTGCGGTAGAGTACTCCTTTTATATCTTGGTGGATGAAATCCATAACGATCATCGGAGGCTCCTGGAGAAGCTGCAGTCCTAGTCTGGATAAAAGGACGTAAGTAGCCAGTCGATCGGCATACTAGTTCCCTTCCCGATAGATATGTTGAATTTGCACCTCCCATGCTCGGCGAGTTAACCCTCAGATACCTGCCACCAACGAATTATTGTCAGACATAACTATATTTGAAGAAGAAAGAATGTTGATAACCTCCAAAGAATCCACTTCTACAACCACACGTCGATAGCCAAGCGCCCATGCCAGCGTTAGGCCCGAGTGAACTCCCCAAAGTTCTGCAACCAAAAGCAAGCTCGCGTCAATATTCTGAAGGAATCCACCACACCATCGACCTTGACAGTCCCGAATTAAGCCACCAACTATAGCAAGGCTGGACCTGTGTTTCATTGCCCCATCAGTATTTAGTTTGACCTATCCGACCATTGGTTTGGTCCAGCCCACTAAATTACCCAACGGCATACCCTGTGTCTGAAACACACGACTTTCCCTAGCTCAGGCCCGTATGACCCAATCAACGTAATCCATAACTATTTTATTGTCGTCTACCGGCCAAACAAAGCTGAACTAAAAAACGCTTCTGTTTCGCCATTGTCATAAAAACCAGCATGCGACGCCAAAAATTGTGGCCCACGCTGCATGCTTCCACTATGATTGTTGCCTAAGGTTGGAAAGAACCCATGTCCCCTCGTCTTGTTGAAAAAAGCCGCTATCTACCATTTCAGGAGGAAATTTGCACCAAAAGGATTTGACCCTAGGACAATCTTATATTGCATGTAGGGTTGACTCTTCTTATCTACAGTAGTGACAACTGCTATTCATTGATATATGACGCGCTACACGCTGTTGATTGGTCAGTAATTTCCTCTGAGCCAGAAGCCAAAGGAAAGACTTAAACCGCTACGGTCCTGCCCATTTCCAGATTAACTCCCATAGCCTGCTAGAACGGACCGTGGTGCTATTCTCAATTAAATCATATGCTGACGCCACGGTGAACCCTCGGTGATTTGTTTGTCCCCACTCCAACTTGTCTTCCTCCCTGTTATGTAGGTTAGGACAGATTGACGCAATAATCATACAAACTGTGGAAGGGAGATAATGTTGGAATAAATTCCAATGCCAATTGCTAACCTTGTTTGTAAAATCAGATATTGTAGCATTGAGAACACTATCAAGAATGTGAGAGATCGTCACTAAAAATAAAGGTCCCCAACCATCCACCCAATTATCCAGCCAGAAGCGAATGTGTCTTCTATTTCCCAGAGTCCATTTAGCTCCTTGGCATAAAAACTGCCATGTCGCAGATATCCCCCTCCAAATCACCGATGCTCCTGTCTTATCAAGCGTCTGGGGGAGATGATATGCGTCTAAACGATATTTGGCCCTCAGGGTCTGGACCCATATGGTCATGGTTTTGTGAACAACTCCCATCCGAGCTTTGTAAGTAACGCATCGTTGGAAGAACAAATGTGTTTAATGCCCAGACCCCCGGCTTTTTTTGGTCGACACACTACCGCCCAATTAACCAGATGCATTTTTCGTTGCCGGCATTTGAACCCCATATAAAATCCCTCATTATTTTTTTTCCAAATCATCGCATAATTGAGAGACGTACCGTTTGCATCGTGAAAATTGGAAGGGACAAAATTACTGATTGGGTTAAAGTAACACGCCCTGCTAGTGATAACATCCTAGTACGCCATCCTGCTAGCTTCTTTTACACTTTATCAAGAATATATTGATAAGTATTTCTCGTTGTACGCTCATGAATCAACGGAACGCCTAAATGTTTTCTAAGATTGTCCGTACTGGTAACTTGTAGGGCTTGACTTAGGCGACGTGCTTTATCATGAGAAACGTTCTTAGAGAAAAAGATCCGAGTTTTAGCAGAACTAACTCGCTGTCCTGATGCTTTACAAAAGGTATCCAAGGTCCTTGCTATCACTTGCGTCTGTGATTCCGTAGCTTTTGCAAATAGAATGAGGTCATCTGCAAAGAATAGATGTGATAAGGGAGGCCCTGTGGTACTTAGCTTTATCGAATTCCAATGCCCCTGACCCACCTCCTACGAGATAAGGTGACCTAGTCTTTCCATGCATAACACAAAAAGATAAGGCGAGAGCGGATCCCCTTGTCTAAGACCTCTTGCGGGGATAAAAGGGTCAGAACAGGTTCCTTGCCAGGCAACTTGCATTGACACTATCATCTCGCATTGCATAATGACCCAGATTAGAGTATTCGGGATCCCAATATCCATTAATGTGTCTTGGATAAAATCCCATCGAAGCTGGTCATATGCTTTTTCCAAATCCACCTTGATAGTAAGATACCCTGTCTTCCCTTGCTTTTTACGCATCAAGTGTATGACCTCCTGAGCAATGATAATATTGGCAATTATATGTTGTCTAGGAATAAAGCCACATTGGGTCTTCTCCCCGAGGTAATCGAGGCGAGCTTTCAAACGATTCACAATAACTTTAGCAATAACCTTGTACAACACTGTACATAGGCTAATGGGCCGAAACTAAGAAAGGTTGCTCGGAGACGGGACTTTAGGAATCAATACTAAAATAGTTTGATTCAGATCCGATTCCCAGCATTCTGGAAGGAATACGGCCTTAATAAAGGCCACAACTTTGTGTCCTACCTTACCCCATTGATTTTGAAAAAATAACGCATTGAACCCATCTATGCCAGGGGCTTTGTTAGGGTTCATGGTAAAGACCACACTCTTTATTTCAATTTCATGGACTGGAAGTGCTAGCTCATGAACCTTTCCGCTGAGAGCGGAGGAAATGCATATGAAATCAGGAACTGCTGACAATTTTCATCTTTGTTTGTATACAACTGAGCAAAAAAATTCCTTGCTAAGAGTCTCAGTTGCTCTGGATCAGATATCACTGACCCAGTGCCATCAATTAGCCATTCGATCGTCATTTTCTTCCTTTTGGATAGAGTGATAATATGATAATATTTGGTATTCCGATCACCCTTCGATATCCATTCACATTTGGCACGCTGGTGCCAAAAAAGTTCCTCCTCACACAACACCTATAACAGTTCTTCGCTCAACTTCTCCTCCAAATCTAAAAGCGAATCCAAGTTGTAGTCCTTCAATGCCCTCTGGATACCCTCCAACTGGGTGAGGAGTCTTTTTTTTTTCCGATGGAAGATATTACCAAAAACATAATTATTCCATCACATAAGGTGATTAGAGAACTTGGCTAATGATTTACTTAACGTCGCCTCTGATGGTAACCAATGCTTCGCTACCACTTCGTCAAAACCCGCATGTGTTAGCCACGCGTTTTGAAATCAAAACACTGGAGATTCGGTAACCCTCGGTTGAGGTTTTGTTATTTGGATCAACATAGGTTGGTGGTCTGAACCTAGAAAGGGTAAGTGGTATCTACGTACACCATCGAAGCCCCTAGTATTGCAGCATTGTAAGTTAGTTTGGGACCCGGTGGGGGATCTTCCTCCCGTTTCCGACTACTCACTTTTTTGGAAAGATGTCCCTCTTGATTGAGGGATTCCATGTTAAGCTCAAACCTGATAAAAACGATGCAACTGAAGATGAAAACAATAGTCTATTTTTAGAGAGAGATGAGAGCTTTTTCTAGCTGAAGATGAAAACAGTAGTTCTTTGACTTTCTCCATCCAAAATGATCTTTATCTACGCATTCACACTTTTGTTTAGAATCCCTAGGAAAACTCTTAGCCTTTTAAACTGAGCATCATTGCAAGAGAAGACAAAAAAGGATGGGAGAAAACTAGAGGGAGAAAGCTTGACAAATAGGTTTGGAGACAAAACACCAACGACCAAAGGGAATGAGGGCATGCAAGTAGACTTGGTAATGGATTGAGTTAGGTCTGGTTTAAGACTGTCCAAGCTTGACTTGAAGCCCCTTACAAGTGACCGGAGACTAACTCAAAGTCTGATCCTGCTCGATTCATATCGCTCGATCTCGTGATTAAGCTTCATTTAGTTGATCAGACTTCGTGCTAAACTCGAGAACTTTTTCCATTCCTTCATATAAAAGACGAGAGAAAAAATTAAGAGTGAGCTAGGTTATGTACAAGGAGAGTATGAGTGATGAAAATTTAATATAAACAACAAAAAGAAAAGGGAAACAATTTAAGAAAATAGTGATAAAAGGAGCATGAAAAGAAGAACAAAACAAACACAAATAACATGAATGAGAGAGTGAGTAAAATTAAGGATGGTTAGGGTTATTTACAAAAGAGAGCTTTATAGGTTAAAATTTAACCAGGGTAAGTTCAATTATTTTGATTAATTTCTGTTATTAGTTTTAATTAGGATTTGTTAGGTAAAATAAAAAATTAAGAATAATTGGTTAAATATTGATTTAAATATAATTAAAATTACATTGTATAACGTGATCTATGTAAACATTTAAAAATAAAAAAATAGTCACTGACATGACATATACTTAAAGTTTCACAATTTTATGATTTAAATTGAAAGTTTTGAAAGTATAATTTATTTTAAACACTTCAAAATATTAATACCTGATCTATATTTTGATGCAACTTTTTCTTATTTCAATTACCAAACTTCTTGAAAGTTATAAGAAAATAAATCAATAACATTTATTTTTTAACAATACGTCAAAAGATAATCTAAAGTTAAAATTGAGAGTAGTAAAATCTTCACACTTCTTTAATAGTAGAGATGTAAATACTATTTTTAGATGTAAGGAAAAAAAAATATAAGTTGTTAAAAAAATTATATGTAATTGTAGTATATAATTTTAAAAAACATGTATAAATCTTGTGTTATAAACTTACAATAACTACTTAAAAAGGTGCAATACACTTCTTATTGTAAAGATTATTATAAATTGTTTTGAACTAACTAATATTTAAACTCAATTTCATATCTTATAAACATTTTTTTTACGTTTATGTTATGTTTTAATTGCAATAATAAAAATTTTAAATTTTTAAAAGTTTAAAATCAAACTCATTTATAATAAAATTATCATAAGTATATATCTTTTAATAAAATGTTATCATTATTTTGAAAATATATTTTTATATCATACTTTAAAATTTATAAGTTAACTTGTAATAATAATATTTATTTTGTTATGATGTTATATACATGCATATTTTAAATAATAATACATTAATTATGAATATTTTAACATATGTGAATTTATGTTCACGTATTATATACACATACATAATACATTATTTAAATATTTATAATTACTTTATATATAATCTTAATATCTCAAATAATTAAAATTTATTAATAATTAACTATCTACCATATTTATGAATTAATTTTAATAATATACACAAATTTCAAAATGATTCATATATATCTAAACACAAGTATAATTTTAATGCTATAAATCATTTATGTACACATATTTCAAAATGCTTAAAATTTAGTAATGATTAAGTATCATTGATATTTGCGGAATAATTTATATAAAAAATTTTATTATTTTGAAAATTAATGTTAATTAATTATATATAGATTAAAATACATAAATTTCACCTGTAATTTAAGAAATATTAAAAAAACTTCCTGATTTTTTAAATTATCAAAAAATTCTAATTCTAAGTTTTTAAAAGAATATCTTTTCTTAAATTTTGGTTAAAAAAATCAGAATGAAACACATTCATCAAATGAGAATTAATCAAATGTTCTTAATATGATTGCCTGACTGTTAAACTTGACTTGAACCAATTAAATTCTACTTAAATTATTAAATTAAATCAGATATAATTAATTCGGCTTGAATTTAAGAGCCAGATCAAATTGTCGCCTAAACAACGTTTAATAAATCTATATCTATACTATGTACATTTAATAATTACTTTTAACTGAAGTTTAAAAGAAAGGAATTTTTAGAAAACGGAAAATTTTTAGAATTTTCTTAAAGTTCCTTATAAAAAGATTTTTAAAATATAAGGACTATCTTTTACCCTAATATATGTAATTAGTTTCATCTCAAATCTAAAGATTATGATATGAAACAAGAAACTTCTGGCTAAAGTGGACCCTATGACAATTAACGGGATCACGCGATGAATTACGAAACAAAACCAATGGACGTGAAACAAAATGAGCCCATGAAGATTGTACACATGGGCCACCAAAATATCGTTGCCCATCTATATGACTATGATGTCGCACTGGACTGGACAGTGGCAACAACACGACCCAGAGTTGTCCCACATAATTAGCTTCATCTTACAACCAAGCCAACCCAAACTATTTAGACCGAGCTGGATCTG